>JADRCH010000117.1:1096868-1163342 GCA_019843965.1 Rhynchomys soricoides
TTCTTCTTCTTCTTCTTCTTCTTCTTCTTCTTCTTCTTCTTCTTCTTTCTCCTTTCCTCCTCCTCCTCCTTCCTCCTGCTCCTCTTCTTTCTCCTCCTCTTTCTCTTCCTCCTCCTCCTCTTCTTCCTCTCTCTCTCTCTCTCTCTCTCTCTCTCTCTCTCTCTCACACGAACATACACACACATGCATGCCCCACAAAATTTTCTAAATGAGCCATTGTTTTAATCACCATGGCAAAGGTATTATCCAGTCTTGCTTAGAGGAAATTTTATTTTCTTGCCAAGAGATGAAGTTCACCTAGACAAGAATAAAGACATTAAGGACTGTCTATTGAGATTATGCTTTAGTTGAGATAATAATCTGGGGATAATTAAGCAAATTGTATAGACACCAATGGGCCATGAATCCCCAGAGAGAATGCCTGAGATGCAGAAGACTTTAAATGCTGAAAGAACAGATCAGAATTAGGCAGCAGTTACCTTTTGAGTTTCTTAGCATTGAAGTAAAATTGTAGATGCAGGAATGCCTGTCATTCTAGTTATTCAGCTCAGTACCAGCTTGGGTAATTTAATAATACACTATCTCAAAATAAAAGAAAAGGCTTGAGCATATGTAGTAGCTCAGTGGTGGAAAGCTTGCCTAGCATGGGAGCCTGAACCACAAATGGAAGCAGGAGAACATACTCAAAATGGCAAGCGTCTTTGGAAACCTTGAAGCCAACCCCAAGTGACATACTTTCTCTACAGGATCACACCTCCTAGTACTCCCCCACACAACTACCAACTAGGGGCCAAGCATTCAATGCACAAGACTTATAGGGGGATATTTTAATTCAAACTGCCACATTCCATTCCCTGGTCCGTGTAGTCAGTGTTTTCTACTTTGTGGATTCTACTTTCTTCCACCCTTTAAATGTCCTACATTATATAAGAGAGAAAACAAAACTTGAGGGAAAGAACTCCCTGAATAAAATCAGGAGTCAGAAAGGGGGCAACATTATCATTAGACTACTTCCTGTCGATTAGGAGCATCAAGTTCTTTGGGGGCAAGTTTGATCTTCGCCATCATCTCTTCTTCTTGTTGTTTCTTCTTGGTGCACTATTACTTAACAAACCACAACCAATAGCAACCAACCAACAACCTACCTAGCAACAACTTACCCTCTGAAAAGTCCCTAGAATTCCAAATGTCATAAAATCATGGAAATTATCTGCAGCTGGCAAAGTCACTCCTGTGCTATAGCACAAGGCCATTCATAGTCAGCTGCTTTGGACAATCTGAAACAGCCCCATATCCCATACCTGGGATTAAAATGAAAACACAGTCTTATACTATTTTTGTGTTTTTTAAATAAACCAAAAATCCAAAATTGTCATTACAGGTTTCAATAATCTTGTAGCCATATTACAATGTAAAATGAATTTAGTCCAACTTCTCAAAAGTCCTATAGTCTTTCAGTGTCTCAAAAGTGTTTGAAAGCCTAATGTCTCTTCAAAGACTCCAGGTGACCACTTAATTATAATGTTGTAAAGTCAAAAGCAGATCAAATACTTCCGACAATGTCACATAATATACATTACTATTCCAAACAAGGGGAAATGGGGCATAATGAGGAAATACCAAAGCAAGACCAAAACTCCAACAGGTTAAATTCCAAACCCTGTTGCTTCAGATCCAAAAGAGCATAGATGGCTCTGCCCTCTGGCTTTGTTGCCTGCAAGACACAAATCTCTCTTTCTTGGGTTGATTCTAATCCCTGTATGAAATAGTTCTTCGCACATGTTTCCTGATTCTGGAACCTTTAACATCTTGGAGTCTCTAAAGCAAATCATCTTTCACTTTCACAGCTTCACACAACGGCCTCTCAGGGACTCCATGCAGGGATTTCACAGCCATACACCTGAACGTAGTGGATCTCCATAACCATTGAGGAAGATTCCCTGGCCCCTTTACTTGTATATCCATCCTGACTCCAAAGCTAGCACCATGTTGACAATGCTGTTAAATTTGGCTACCAACATGGGGTGAACACTGGCCTCTTTAATCACATTTGTATCAGCTTTTATTTGCTGTTCCTTTGTAGGAACAGAAAATTCTTTAGGCCTTTTTCTTTTACAAGTTGGAAACTTAGGTGAGTGCGTGTACTGAGGGTGCCCTTCCCTATTATTCCTTCAATATAATTTGCCTTCTGAATAATGGAACTAATCATTGATATGATATAATATAATATATAATCTTTAGCCATCACAGCCTCTTCGGCAGTCCAAACCTTGACAGTAACATTAAGCTTTTTAGTGTCCTTGTCCTCTCCAAACTACATTTTGTATTTCTTTCTGCCCCATTTATTCTTTTTCATCATAGACCTGCAAGAAGTGATTATTAATAACCGCACAACAGAGCCAATATTAGACTCTCTTGAAATATCCTCCATCAAAAAGAAATGTCCATTACCTTTTAATTTAGCTTCAGGCAAATTATTACAACAAGGGAAGAGAGCGGTAGTATTTTTCCCCAAAATATCACAGGAATGGTCTCTAGCCTGATTGTTAGTATTGCTGCCTTCTGGAATCTCTTGAGCTAGAACTTCACAATCCATGTTGCTCTTGGCACTACTGTCTTCTAAGTTCTTTCTAGGCCTCTGAGCTCTGCTTACAGCATTCAACCGTTTTTCTAGTCCAATGTTCCAAAGCTTTACATATTCCTCCAAAAAACCAATATGGTCAAGTTTTTCATAGCAATAGCTATGAAATTCCCTGATGCCAATGTCTATGTTGCTTACTTTTCTATTGATGTGACAAAACTCTATGGCCAAGGCAACTTACATAAGAAATAATTCATTTGAAACTTGTGGTTCCAGACGGTTAGACTCCATGGTGGAACAGAAGTAGGGGGTGGCAGGCAGCTGAAGAAACAGCTCCATCTTAAACCACAAACAGGAAATAGAGAAGGCACAAGTCTATTGAAATCTCAAAGCCTGCGTTTAGTGACATACTTCCACCAGTAAGGCCACACATCCTAATCCTACCTAAATAGGGAACATAGCTCAGTGGTTAAAGGAATTGGCTGCTCTTCCAGAGGACCCAAGTCCATTACCCAGCACCCAGATCAGATGGCTCTATGGCTCACAACTACCAGAAATTCAAGTTTCATGGGAGCTGCTGAAACCTGGCATTTACATATAAGCATAAATGAAACTAATCTCTGTGTCTGTCTCTCTGCCTCTGCATCTGTCTCTGTGTTTCTCAAGAAGAAAACTCATGCTAAAAAGTCTGTGTTATGAATTGATGCCTAACTCTACCCTGATGGCAATCACAGCACATGAAAGTTGAGTCCTAAAATGCTAACAGAAAAACTATTTGTCTAGGTTCTAAATCATAGGCCACATGACAAAGAATATTTTCTTTAAAGCAGGTTTGCTGGCTGCAGGATTTTAAGGCAGTCATCTGTGGTGTCACCTGTAAAACGGGTAAGGATGCTTAGCTTCTAGCATTGCAGTAAGGCTCTCTGAAACATGTGGGAAGACTTGTGGCCAATAGAGCACAACAGTTCCCTCCCCCCTCTCTTCTACTTAAGAAGTTTTCAAGGAGAACATTACAGAAAAACACAGTGTGATTCTTTCTCTAGTGAGTGAAGAACTCAATCATATAAGTAAGGTTTGTTTTCTGATGAGAAAGCCAGTGCACAGCCTGAAGCTGCAGTCAGCCCATGGCTAGGTTTGGGAAACTTTTGGAACAGCATGAGATACTTTTCCAGGGTAAGTTGTTGCTGTTTTGGTGCTTTCTATAGATGAGCCAGGAGGCTGACATCCTGTACCATTGTGGGCATCACTGTGCTAACCTGTTAGAATGGATATGTTCACATATGTGTGTTTGTGAACTAAGGGGGATACATGTTTGATAGTATGCACAGTTTGAGTCTGGTTCATGCCCTAAGTTTGCCGTGAGCATGTGCCAACTACTGATCCTATCTGGAACTAAGTCAGTTTCCTCGGGGTGTATCAGGAGACGTAGATGGCGTTTTTCTTGGGGGCCTTCATATTTCTGATTCATGCTATATGAGAGTAAGACTGTTTGTAGGGTAAGATCAAATCATCCTTTTTTAACTAACGTTCACTGAACTCCCGCCATATGCCAAGCAGTATAGTAAACCCGAGGATACAGAAATAAAAGCCCCCTCTCTTCAGAGGAGACCATCACAAAAGAGAACGTGTAGTGCCATTCCAGTTACACAGACACTCAATTCCTTAACATGAAGGGAGAACACTTCCACTAGTCCACCGGGCAGCTTTTAGAAATGAGGGAAATGTTGTTCTGTTTATGCTGAAATAACAGTTGCCTACAGTACCTAGTTAGATTTAAGCTAGTTAAATAGAATAGAAAGCATCAGGGCTGGGGAGGTGGCTCAGTTGGTAGAGTGCTTGCCTAACATGCATGAAGCACTGGCTTAGAAACTCCAACATCACATAAATTGGCTAATTACATAAAGTTGTCATCCTAACACACAAGAGGCAAAGGCAGGATGATCAGAAGATCAAGGTTATTTTTGGCCTTATGCATTTGAGGCTAGCCTGGGATGTATGAAGACATTGTAGCAAAAAACAGAATGAAACAAAACTAACAAACAAAACCCAACTATGGTGTGATTGCTCACATCAGAAATTTCAGCAACAGGGTGGTGGAGATGGGAAGATTGCCATGACTTCTAGTCTAGCCATCATTATATAGTGAATTCCAGGCCTATTTAAGCTACAGTATAAGACCTCTCCTGTCTGAAAAAACAAACAAACTTTACTCCCTTATTCTCAAAGAGATTCTTGTGCATTCCACTTGATACATGTAGCTGATGGTTATTTTATTGGACGCCATAGATTTAGACTATTTGTTTCCTCAAAGGTTTGTCAATACCATGGGATTGGGGCACTGGCTACATAGATGTGAGCTTTCTGGAAGTAAAATTGATTCAAAATGAAGTCACTATGCTGAAGCTAACAGTATAACATAAAAACAAAGGACCATTATGAAGGTCATAAAGTATGATTAAGCCAGATGAGACATTGTATACCTATAATCATAGCATGTGGGTTCAAGACCACCCTGTCTACACAGCAAGTAAATCGAGAGAGAGAGAGAGAGAGAGAGAGAGAGAGAGAGAGAGAGAGAGAGAGAGGCTTGTTTGAGGAGATGGCTCAGGGCATAAAGTACTTGCAGCAAAAGATTTTTGAACCCAAGTTCAGATCCATAACACCTATGTAAAGGCTGGATATGTTGGTGCATTTTATAACCACAGTATAGAGAGGAAGGAGCCTTGCAGATAGGTAGATCTTGAGTCTTACTAACTAATCAATCTAGCTGAAACCATCAGAGCTTCAGTAAAAAAGCTTGCCTCAATAAATAAGATGCATAACAATAGAAGACAACTGAAATCGACCCCTAACCACTATATACGTATAGGCAATCATGGGTATGCACATACACATCCACGCAAGCACTACATATTATGTATGTGCCTGTTCACACATATACATATTGTATATGTGTGCACATATATACATATCAAACACACACCTATACACACAACCTCAGAGAATTGTGAAGTTGAATCCCATATGGGACCCCAAGACAATCTCTTAAAGTACAATCACATGGCTGGGGTTAGTGGGGTTAGTGGAGTAGTGAATGTATGCTCAACATGTAGAAGGCCCTAGGTTCAATCGTCAGCACCAAGCACATTTCAAATCTAACGGGGAGGGTGCCAGGAAATTCACAGTATATAAGCAATTCACTAAAGCTGTGTTTCCCAAGCAAACAACCCCTGGCTTGTTGAACAGAGCTCATACTAATGTTCAGTCTCCACTTATCTGGGGGCTCTAAGGATCTGTTCAAGATGAAGCCTGCAGGATGCCAGGTGCTGTGTTAGACAGAGAGGCCATTGTCTGAGAAGGCAGAGAAGCCTGATGCTCTCCACTTTGTGGTAGCAAGCACTGTAGCTTTTCCAGGTCAGGACTACTCTCCACTGAGTCACTATGTAAGGGGCAGGCAACATTTACCACCCACTCCTACAACTCCTAGGACTTTATGTACTTCTTTTAATCTGCTAAATATCCAGGCAATTGATTGAGTTCTTTGACTACAGCCACTACTATTTAAATGTTTAAATAAAGAGCTAGGCGTGATGATTGAAGGACTCTCTGGAATTTTGGGATAATTTCTTTAGTAACCTTTGGCTTTCTTACAGCCATCTTATGGCTGTAGATACCCTAAGATCTGCCTTGACACTGAAGTTCATCAATTTGCCTTCTCATATATTTGTACCTCTCTATGTTCTAAGATGTTCACAAGTGCTAGTTTTGAAGAACAAGAATTCAGGCTCAAGTTCATGAACTTGCTGCACAACTTTGACACAATTGGTTTATAGCTCAGAGCCTCAGTTTCTTTATTTCTATAAGAATGGTAATAAATTTGTCTCGTGGCTAGTTGGAGGAAGCACCAAGAGATGGAGAACAAAGCTAAGCCTCATGGTACAAGACTGCAATTAGGAGGCAGAGGCAGGAGGACTGCAAGTTCAAGGTCTGCACAAGCTACTCAATGAGTTTAAGGGCATCCTGGGTAAATTAGTGAGCTCTCTCTCTCTCTCTCTCTCTCTCTCTCTCTCTCTCTCTCACACACACACACACACACACACAAATACAAAACAAAAAGATGCTCCCTCCCCATGTTCAGTACTCTGGCACATATATCCTGTTGCCCAACACAGATCCACACCAAAGAATAAAACATAGACTTCATAAGTAATACTAAGTAACTGTAACTGTGCTCACAATGGAGGCTCAATGGAGATCCTAGCATGGATTTGATATGTGCAGGTTCCCCTATGTGAGGCAAAGATCTTATTTACAAAACTTTCCCCAACACCTGGATCACAAGGACTTGATTTATATCCTGAAGTTTATTGTTATTTTTGCTTGTGTACATTAAGTGAAGATTTTTATCATTTATGTATAACTGTGTACATTTAAAGCAGCTGCTTGAGGGCTGGGATTTGAGTAGCTCACTGAAAGGAAAGTCTATATGATTTTATGATGAGCATGAGCTATAGAATGAAATCTGGGTTCAAATCCCAGTTTCTCTGCTTAGCTGCTCGTGGAGTGTTTGAGAGGAAAACTTTTATAAGTTTATAGATAAGAAGTAAAACTCAGAGATGTTGCATAAAGCTTTGCTACCCCACCTAAGCTCTGGGAACGGGCTGCGCTACCAGTCCCCATCCAGCTTCCCTTGAATCCATGGATAAAAGACATAGATAATCATACACAGCTGTTCATTTCTAACTTGTCTTTTGGGTGATACCTATCTCCTGCCTGGAAAAGGGTGCTCTCATCAATATTCTCAGCTCTGCTCCTCTCCACCTGCCCTAAGCTTTAGTTACATCTAATTCCTGCTGAACATTCCCACCTGCCTGCCTATAGGAGCAGCCTGTGTGGCCACTCCATTTGCAATCGCACATGACTGGTCATCATTTCTCCATCAGAAGCATGGTAAATTTTGCTTTCCTCCCTTGCTTTTGTTCACTTGCCTTCAGGGACCCAGCATTCGCAGCTATCCCTTCTGCCCTGCAATTAGCCCGTGCTTCTTTACTGACAGATCAAGAACCAATTGGGAAACAGGACCTTAGCATCAGAGCCACCCCTACACAAAGAAGTGGAGCCAATGTGCTGCTGTAATAAAAGGAAGGGGAAATGGCCTTCAGAGGATAGTAAATCATGGGCAATTGACTAGGCAATAGATGGCAAAACTTGAATGAATGATATATTCATAAAGGGATGTTTATGCTTTGATTTTTGGAGGAAAGGAGAAATGCAGATCATTCTTCCTGTGTTTTGCTAACCTGATTTGCTTTCAGTTCCAAGTGATTCTTAAGCCAAGTGGGCATATTTTATGTTTTCATGTTCAATGGCTAGTCCAATGCATTTCTTCTCTGAACTTGTCAACTATAAAGTCTATACATAATCAGTCCTTCTTAGGGCAATTGTGGGGGTTCAATGAACTTGGTTCAACATTTGGTGCATTCAAAGAGCTCAAGCCATGTTAGTTCATTTCAGTTATCCAAGGAATTTTTCAGTTGAAGGGGCCTGGTGCTTTGATAAAATGCATTCAGTACACAAGTAAAAACAAAACAAAATACAAAATCCCAGCAAGTTTAATTGGTTAGTTGGTTAATTGGTTTCACTGATTAGTTTTTTTTTTGTTTGTCAACTAGAATCATTAGAGGAGAAAGAATATGAATTGAGGAACTGCTTCCATCAGATTAGACTGTAGGCAAGTCTGTTGAGTTTTTTCTTGATTAATGTGGAATTGTTGTGGAAAAGCTCACTGTGGGTGATACTACCCCCTAGGCAGCTGCTGGTGCTGGGTTATATAAGACAGCAGGACAAGCAAGCCAGTAAGTATCTGTTGTCTCTATCTGAGTTTCTCTCCCGACCTCCCTCAATCATAAACTGTGATGTGAACCTGTAAGTTTAATAAATCTTTTATGGCCCCAAGTTGGGTCATAGTGTTTATCTCAGCAATGGAAAACAAACTAGGACACAAGTAAGTATAATGTCATACTATATAGATGATTTTCCAACAATCTATATCTAGTTCCTCATAATGGGGTAATTCTTATCTCTTTCAATTGTATTTTAAATTAACATAAAATTGTATACTTAAGTGTGATATTTCAGTACATGTACACAATATGAACTAATCAAATGAGACAGACAGCATTTTCAATTCTTATTGCTTTTTGTTTAGATACTTTGAATTTCTCTCTTCTGGTTCTTTTCAAATATATTATGAATCATTGTGTAGTATAATCACCTTCCTCTTCTCATTCAGAGGAGACCACGATTGGAATTAATTTAACAAACTGGCACTGAATGTTTACTGTGTGCATAGCCTTGGGCTTGATGTTGGGTTTATTATAGTGCTAATAAACCACTATACCACAAAAAGTAAGTGGATGATATTTGGAAACTATCTCTCAGTAAGAACTATGGATGTTAAGGTTTAGCTAGGAAGTGATCTTGAGAATAAGAAAGCAGATGGGTGTTCCAGAAATACTTCTGACCTTGGGACCAAACAGACTGGATTTAATCTTGGCATAGCCAGGGGTTAGAAGAGAAATTTGGCCAGATCTAGGGCAATTTGTACAACAAGACCACTAATAATAGCAATTGATTTTAACACATAAAATGAACCAAATACATGTAAGTCCTTACTAATGAAAATAGTATAATGAGTAAATGGAAGAAGGGATGCACACGCTGTGCTGCGGTGTACATATGGAGGTCGTAGGACAGCCTGGGTGTCTATTTTCCTTTCCATTTTGAGACAGCCTCTCTCTCTCTCTCTGTCTCCTCTGCAGGGCATTCTACTTTCTCTACCTCTAACCTCTGCAGAAGAGCAGAGGGATTAAAGATGCTTGCTCTTGCCTCTGGCTTTTACATGGACTTAAGCTCAGGTCTTATGGTTGTGTAGCAAGTGCTTTCCTCATCATCTCAGCTCTATAGTTGTTTTGAGTAAGGTTTAGGCACACAGGGTCAAATTACAGAGGACACATAAAAAAACAGGTTATGTAATCTCAAATACTTCTCCACAAGTTTCTTATTAACTACAAGAAACAAATCACAAATTTTAATGTAAAGAACTTGTCATAAGAAACATATCAGAGTAGATATCCTAGTTAGTGAGACATATTAACAGCACATGCTTCCTTCTCTGCACCCTGAGAAGGGCATAGCATTTCATTTTTGTAATTTTACTGTTCATATAATCTATATTCAATCATGAAAAAAAATCACAGGAACATGATTGAATAACATTCTAGAAAATGCCTGGAATGAACTTATAAGAAGTATTGATACCATGAAAAATAAAGAAGTATCAGTGACTAGAGGTAAGAAAGGAGATATAACACCAAATGCAGTGTATCAGCCTGGATTCATTCAAGGACCTGTAGAAGGAAACTAATGAGCTATTGTGTACTTTACAGTTAGGTATGCAGTAAATTGAATTGTGTCAGTGAAACTTCTTTTTCGTTATTTTTGACGCAGGTATGTTACAGTTGTATAAGATGTGAATATTTTAGGGAGCTGAATAAAGGTAAACATGAAGAATTCTCTCTCTCTCTCTCTCTCTCTCTCTCTCTCTCTCTCTCTCACACACACACACACACACACACACACACACACACACTGGTATGTCTGTTACTATATAGCCCATGTTGCATGATCCTCTCACTTCAGCCTCCTGAGTGTTGGAATTACAGGTGTGTTCTACCATCATACTTAGCTGTCTTGGACCACTTTTATAATATTTTTCTAAGTCTGAAACTGTTCCTAAATGAAAAGCTAAGAAGTGAGATTTGGTCTTTGACAAATATCTTTTTTCCTCTCAGAATCTAGTTTACTTTTGTTAAAACTCAGTTCACAGTAAAAGAAAGCTGCTTGAGATAATTAACTCATAAAAATGAAAGGTGTATTTGAATCATCATTGCTTCTGAAGTCCTGCTTTCCCTAAAGTAGATCCCACCATCTTCCAGTAGGGACATAAAGAAGATCTGGCTGTGGCTTCTGTCACTCAGTTCATCAGCAGGGGTGATTTTGCTGATTTGGCTGATCTGGCTGATCTGGCTGGCTAGGCTGATGCCCCATCTTCTCTCACTGCTCCATGTGTGTCCTTCCAAAAACCTGTAGGTCTGTTTGAAGATGACAACCTTAACTGGTGGAGGAGCATTATTCTTCTATCACGGGCATATGAAAAGTTGGGTTCTCCTTCTAGAACCTCTGAATAAGTTCTCTTAGACCGTTTTCTAATTGTATCACAGGCTTGTGACCAAATCTTTGGTATATGGAACCTTGGATCCAAACTATTGAGTTTCTAATCTCCATGGTGGGGGTGGGGGATGGGGGGCAGGGCAACCATCCTAATCTATTAACCAGTGTCAGGAAATACAAGATAGACTAGTACAAAGAGCAATGTGAATGTTTTAGCCTGTACAAAGTGATTTTTCCTGTTAGTAATCAACTTTACTGTTTTGAGCTGCTACAACTTTAGGGGATTCCTGCCAAATCAAAAGCATCTGGATACAAACCACTTCCAGCCATGCAGAATGCCCTCTTCCAAGGAAGTAATAATGCTGTCTTTGTGGCTGAATGGCTGTTGTCAAGGAGATGGTTCCAAATAGCCCAAACAGCTGATGGGAGTGATGTCACTTCTAGGCTTGGCAGAAAGAAATACCACAGTGACAAAAACAGGGCAATGGCCTCTCTGTCTCTAATCATGAATATGCTACAGTAGCAGGAAAAGCAACTTCCGTTATAGTTTTTCCTTTGTGTAATTGATTCTATTTTCAGTTTCTAGGTTCACCAGGGGTTAAGCTCATAATCCACAAACATGGCCTTCCTGAATAGGACAAGGGATTAACTTTCTATAGGTTCATTTTAGTTCTTTACTTCATTTTGCATATGGGAAAGCCAAAGTACAGTGGTGGTCACAGGATAATATTGTAGTTAGAATCTAGGAATCCACACTGCTCGGCCTGCAATCTTATTAGTCAGCCACCTTGAGATATTTGCTTTAAGAATGGAGTCTGGTGGTTATTGCATTTAAGTACTGTGCTAGCCGTTCTGTTTGTTTTGATTTCTGTTTTTGTTTTACATTTCATACATGTATACTACGTATTACGGTCACGCATGCCTGCTGACTCCTTTGTTCTTTCCAACTGCTCTCTCTCCCACTTTCATGTTCTTTTCCTCCCCACTGAGTTTAATTCGGATGAGCATGGATGGGGCTTATTCAGTGGTCTACCTTCCCAGCAATCACAGATCTCATGTCAGAACTGTAAGTTCTAAGATGGAAAAAGATCAGAACACTTGGGGAATGTAGTCTGCGTGCACCATTTAGGGCACTGGGGCGCAGAGGGGCCTGGGCTCAAATCACATCTCTGGTGATTGCCAGTTTGCAAAGAAACAGTGTTTAGGGTTTTGGGGAAATGAGACTTGCATTGAAAGAAAGTTATCTAAGGTCATCCTTACAAAAACTTTATAGGATAGGTACTAGCCCATTCTCTCAGATGGAATAATTGAGCTTGTCAGTCGTGGACACCCACTTGTTCCTCTAGGATCGAAGGACATAAGAGGTAAAGGTCTGGAGCTAGTGGTGTCTGACACAGAGTCTTGTAACTGCAGAGTGCCCAGCCAAAGGGGCATGACGGAACTGCTTTTCTACCACCGTTCCCCATCCATTGTTCTCCTCTCCTCTCCTCTCCTCTCACTTATTTCTGTGTAGATTTATTAAAGAAAAGTGAGGAGGAACTCTTAAGAGCGGGAGGGGTTTCAAGGCAGGAATAGCTGAAATTCCAATTTAGTCAGGACCTTTGGGAGGGAACAAATGTCTCTTCTTAAAATATGTTCATTGGCCAAGAAATGCTCAGATGGTCAGAGTGCTCAGACGTTGATACCAGGAGCTAAGGATCTGGTTTTTACGGATAGTAAACTTTACTTTGGGCAAGTCATTTCTTCTCTCTGGGTCTCAGTTTACTGATTGTTGGTGCATGAGTCCTAATAGTAACAAAATTCACATTAAGTATGGATGACCCCTTGATAGAGGCATGCAGTTTCAAACTCAGCCTGTAACTGCTGAAATAGCGCCCCACAGGTGGTAGTTTTCTAAATCGAGGGAGAACTCAATTATCTGAGTTTCAACTTAAAGTAGGAGCCTTTTGCGTACAAAGAGCCAAGGCGCGATTGTGGGGTTATGAGTCTGGAACAGCAAACGGACTGGTACTCTGAGCTGTCCCACCTCCCGCTTAAATTAACTGATCCCCGCGGACTTTTACCCTCAACAAATATGGCGCTCGACTTGGCTTCGGCCCGAGTGCCCTCACACACAAAAAATGGTTGCCGCTTCTTTTCTCCTAGTATTGCAGGCACTAGGGCGCAGGTTCTGCCCTGAGTTAAGATGGCGCCCACTTAAGGTCTCCTTGCCCGGTTTCTGGTCTGGGCTAGTCGGCTTCATCGCGGATGCCTTGGGTGACCCCGCCTTGTTTCCGTAGGAAGAAGCGCTGGGAAAGATGGCGGTGGCCGCGGTTTGAATTCCAGCGGCGCCGCTTGACTGAGAACAAGAACTGGGTTGGAGGGGGCGGGACCTGGGGAACCGAGCGCGCCGCAACTGCCGAGGACCCGGAGGCGCTGCCGCCGCAGACACCGGTGCCACCACTCTGTGTTCACGATGGACTCAGGGATGGAAGAGGACGTCACCCTGCCTGGGACCCTCAGCGGCTGCAGGTGTGGCCCTGGCTTTGGGATTCGTAGTAACTGGGTTAAGGTTCCTATTGATGGTGGCTCACTCCATGGAGGCCTTTAGTTTGCTTGGCGATGGTCCCTGCTGCGACTCGAGTATGGTGGGACCTGGGTGTCCAGCCAACACTACATTCGATTGTGTTGTGTGTTTTGGAGTGTATTTTGAAGAGGATGTGCAGGATAACTGAGGGACTTTTTGAAAGAATGGGAGGAGATTGGACTAATTAGTAGGGGGTGGTTGGAACTGGACCTTAGAGCGCTTGGTGGATGACTGGTTCTTGTTTGGGACTTTGCATTCATTATAGGGAGTGTAGTTGTTATTTTTAGACTTTGTTTATGGGGTCACACAGTAACCATCCAGGACAAAGGCAACAACAGAATGGACAGAATTTAATTCAAATCTGGCCTATACCTTGACCATGTAGGTGACCTTAGTAAATTGACTTCCCCTCTGAAAAGTGTACTAACGATAATATGCTCTCACCAAAACTGGGTGAGAATGAAAAGAAACAATGGCTACCCAGCAGTTCTCTGGGTAGGTGTACTGGCTGACATACATCAGTGTTGAAAAGAATGATACTATGCTACCATCACTACCACTACTACAAGTTGTGTCTTCTATTCAGATTCCCTGGGACTGGAAATTGGATTATTTGGGACATTTAGAATGGGTGGTTGGCATGAGAACTAAACTACCCCATGTCTAACTTAGTAGATCTGCTAATACTCTGCTTTCCTTTCTCTCCCAGCCTTGACTGGACAGATGCTGCATTCATTCCTGGTCATTCATCTCTTAATCCGCCCTAGGCCCTCCAGGTTCCTTGCCATCTTCAGGATGAAGTTCTTTACTGTGGCTTCCAAGTTTCTCTATAATTGGCTGCATCTGCCTCTCTAGCCTTCCCCGCGCCCCGATGCCTTCTCTGGTTCCCAACCCTGTCTCTTCTCCAAGCTCTCTGCCTTGTGCCTGACTGCCAAGCTCTGTCAGGAATGATCTTACTGAGTTTTTTCTTGCTGTCAGGCTTGTGTATCCGCTGTTCTTGCTGCGTCAGTTGCCCTTCCTATGCCCCTTTACCTTATTAACGTTCAAATTCCACTGCTAGGAAATCCACACTGACACTGACATTCCCACCCTTGTCTAGGCTCTCCGTACTGTTCCAGCTACCCTTACCTGTCTCTGTCCTAACCTGGTTGACAGTGGCCAGCGTAGAAATAGAACCTATGGTGTATACTTAATTTGAAACTTTCTTGTGAACTGGGTGTGGTAGCATATGCCTTTAATCCCAGCATTCGGGAGGTGGAGGCAGGTAGATCTTTAAGGCCAGCCTGCTCTCCACAGAGAGTTCCAGGATAACCAAAGCTACACAGAGAAAGCCTGTCTCAAAAAAACAAAACAACAACAACATCAAAAGCTTCCCGGTAGTCACAATTTAAAATAAATAAATAAATAAGAAGAAACAAGTGAAATTCCTTTCTTGGTGGAGCTGGAGGCTGACCTCACACCTGTTCAACTAGTGCATTACTACTAAGCAGCAGCAGCAGCAGCAGCAGCAGCAGCAGCAGCAGCAGCAGCAGCCTTGGAAGTAGGTGAATTAATAGCATACATTATTTAGCTTAATATTTCCATATATGATTCTAGCAAAATCTATAGGAAAGCTTGTTGATATTTTTATCTTTTAATCTTTCTTAATTTTTGACGTTTGGTATGAATTTTTACACCTCGATTGCTTCTCACTTTGAGCAAACTGCATTTTGACATAGAGTTAATGGCTCGTGTGCTGCATGTTCAGGAATTGGTTGTTAACTTAGGGTCACCAACTGAGCTAGAGTTCTGTTTTAGAACAGGAACTAGATTTTGTTTGTTGTTGTAACCCCAGTTCTTAGCTTAATATCTGGGGCACAATAGGGGCAGAGTGGCATTTGTCAAATCACTGAGTGAAAAATGATTCTTTGAGGGGCTGCTTCTCTCCCACTGTTACACGTGGGACCCTGAAACTCAGCTGAAACAAATGGTCTGGGGTCACAGAAGAGACCAGAAGGTTAGTACTTAGGTCCAAGCTTCCTGTGTCCAAAGTCTGTTCTGCCTTCTGACTAGTGTGAACTATCTAAACTGAGTACTCAGGGGCTCTTGCAGAGCTTCTGGCATTGAACTGGCCCTTCAAGAGTGACAAGACTATTCTGGGCTGGATGAGTCCTCATTGGGTGACCACAGTAAGAGAGGATAGTTCCCATGATGAAATCATACCTTTTCATTTTAATATACCGCTTTCTGAGTACCCTTCTCGGGGTAATTTGCAAGCCCCATGTTTATAGCCTAAACTGAGCACAGTTTGCCCTTGAATTTTTGTTGCATTAGCTCAGGGTATTCCTGACCCAAGCTTATTGAATATCGGGTTGCTCTAGCACATGGCCAGGAAGTGCTTGCTGCTGTGTTCGGAGCAGACTGGAAGTAAATGTTTAGCCATAGGTGTAGTTTGATTTTCACCATCATGGATGCCAGGAGAAATGGTCTGAAAACAGGATGGGAGGGTGAAATCAGATGTTGGTAGTGAGAGGCTAGCTTGGGGCCAAGGTATTCCTGGGCTGTGAGGCTTCATTCAGGATAACCATAATTCCTCAGTTAGCAAAGTACTTGCCTTGCAAAAGACTTGAGTTTGATCCTCAGAACCCACATAAAAAGTGCTGGACATGGTGATGCATGCTAGAGAAGCTGAGAACAGAGTATCCCTGGGTCTGGCTAGTGAGCCAGCCCAGCCTAATCTGGGAAACCAAGGATCCCGAAACGAGACATGACAAAACAGCCAAGGCAGATGGCTCCTGAGGAGTAACTCCAGGTTAACCTCTCAGGTCCAGATGTGTGACTATCCTTGGATATGTGCCCACACTCAAATGTGCCCCTGACCTGAACATGCACACATATTTGAAGATGTATTTTATATGCCATAAAGCTTATCTATTGAATGTAAATTGCTGTATGTAAATAAACTATTTACAGAGGTGTGCCAAGATCAGTATAATCCAAGTTTAGAACATTTCTGTTACTTGAAACGAAACCTTGTGTCCACCATCTGACCTTCCTCATTTGATTGTCACCCCACCCCGACTCAGGCCCCCTTGCCCATGATCAGTACTTCTTATTCTGTAGATTGAGCTATTCACATAGACCTTATAATGCACATTCTTTTGTGAGATCTATGTTGCAGCATTCGTCACAACTTCTTTCTCTTTTTTGTCAAGTAATATTTTATTGTACCCATGTGCCACACTCTGTGCATGTTAATGGATGTTTCTATTTTTGTCTGCCATGAACATTGCTATGAACCTTTATTTGTATATGAGTTTTGTGTGGACTTGAGTCTTTGGTTCCACCCAGGAGTAGAGCTGCCAGGCTGCATGGGAAGTCTGCTTTTTATTTGAGGGACTGCCAAGCACAGTTCAAAAGATGGGGCACCATTTGTCTCTCACCAGCAGTGTCCTTAAGGTTCTGAGTTTTTACACATCAGCACCAGTTTTCATTGTCTGGCTTTTTGACTCAAGCCATCCTTGCAGGTTTGATATGATATGCCATTGTGGAATTGATTCTATACTGCTTGATGATAGTGCATACATTTTCATGTGCTTTTTAGTCATTTGTGTTTTCTTTGGTGATAGGTCAGATTTTTTTTTGCCCAGTTTTAAAAAATGTGAGTTATTTCAGTTCTGCGATTTAACTTTGTCTTATCAGCCTTCGAGGGCATGTACATGTGCACAATGAGACCAGTGTAAAAACACTCATATAGCGTGGCTTTTAAAAGAGCAACTTGGAGACAGGTTGACTTCTTCTTTGCAGGTTATTGGGTGAACACACATCCTTTCAAAAGTGTCGTTCAGACCTTTTGCAGCACACTGCTGGCTCTTGAAAGTCAGCTTCTTAGGGTACAGGGGAGCCTTTTAAACATAGGATAGAACAGAGAAGGTTTCAGGCATTAAGGGATTCTTTTATGGATCATTGCCAGGAATGTTCAAAAGTTTATGCTGCAGAGTGTGTGGTAGCATTGCAATTATGGACACAGTCACCAAAACATCAAGACCAGTTTGTGGTCAGAAGAAAGGTGGGTGAAGAGTCTCTCACACAGTTTGATTGTATGGTTTGTGTATGTGTGGTATGTGTGTGTGTTTGTGTGTGTGCACGTGCGCGTGTGCGTGTACCTGAGTGTGTCCATCTTATTTGTGTCCCCTCATGAATTTTCCTCTACCTGTTGTTCCACACCTTTACTATTAGGGGCCTTTAAAATTTATTTTATTTATTATTAATTTTTTTAAATTAAGTTAGGAAGCAAAAGCAACATTTAAAAAGTAGCATCCACTCAGAAAGTGGTGGTTGAACTTGATTTTAGTTGTTAAAATTCAGTTTAGAAAATAGAGTTTGTCAAATTAGTGATGCTTATGGGAAGAATAGAAAATTAAGATGATGAAAACATGTCTCCCTGCAAAGAGATATCTTTGGTTCTTTGGAATATTTTCTTGCTGTTAAGGATTTGTAGCTCATCAAGTTTTTAAAAAAAGACGTAGAATGACTTTATATGTGTTTTTTTTTTTTGTTTGTTTGTTTTTTTAATGATTGAAGACATGTTCTACTTAGGTTTCCCTGTTACCTTTATAGCTGACCTACTTTAAGTGCTCATTTTCTTAATGTTGGACTTTTGTATTTTCAGGATTTCTTGGTGTCCTGATCCTGAAGGTCTTGTTTCCCTTCAAAGTTGATTGGGAGTTGTCTGAGATATAGCATTTTTATGGAGCTAGAGGCAGTAATAGACATTTGCCCTGGAGTCATGCCGAGCTTCCTTTAAATTTTATTTTCAAATTGTCTTAGTCGGAGCTACTATTGAGATGAAACATAGTAACAAAAGCAATTTGGGGAGGGAGAACTTATTTCAGTTACACTCCTAAGTAACTGTCTATCACTGAGGGAAATCAAGGCAGGAACTCAAAACAGGGCGGAACTTGGAGGCAGGAGCTGATGTAGAGGTCATGGAGGGGTGCTGCTTACTTGCTTGCTTCTCATGGCTTGCTCATCCTGCTTTCTTGTAGAATCCAGGACTACCAACCCATGGATGGCACCACCTACAGTGGGCTGGGTCCTCTCCCATCAATCCTTAATTTAAAAAATTCTTTACAGCTGGATCTTATGGAGGCAGTTTCTCACGTGAAGTTTCCTCCTTTCAGATAACTCTAGCTTGTATCAAGCTGACATAAAACTAGCCAACACAGACATAAAAGGCCTGGATTCTAGACTTGGTTCGTTACTTTGCTGCCATCTGATTGGCAGAGACACTAAAATTATCCAGGCCTCAGAGCCTTTCTTTAGAAAATGCATGCACCTTCAGGGAGTTGGCTTTTGGAACAGGTGTAAATATTTTATAACTTGTAATGCACTGTATGTGTGAGAATGACAGTGATGTTCTACTCTTGTTTTTGAAGCATCCTAATATGCCAGGCATCTTGCTGGGCACCCTATGCCTGTTTTTTTTTTTTTTTTTAAACAGAGACTGTCTCTGTGAAGTAGCTGGTATTCTGCTGGAGTGGAAGGCAGTGAGACTGGAAAAGGTGCAAGCAGGACTTACAACAGACTGCAGGGGAGTGTCTGTTGTAGTTTAGATTTCTGTCACTGTCAACAAATACTCACTGAACCCCCTTAGACAATGGCAGTGTCTTAGATCAGTAACTTCTACAGTTTTGATGTTCCCTAAAGTCTGATTTTGTGCCTGTATTAATTAATTTTCTATTGCTGTGATAAGACACTATGAGCAAGGCAACTCATAGAAAACGGAAGTCTATCCAGGGCTTATGGTTTTAGAAGGTTAGAATCTGTGCCCATCATGAGGAGCATGGCAGCAGGCAGGCGTGGTACAGGAGCAGTAGCTGAGAGTTCATGTCTTAAGACAGCAGTCACTGGACAGAGAGAAGGAGACTAGGAATGACATGAGCTGTTGAAGCCACAAAACCTCTCCCAGTGACATACCTTCAACAAGGTCACACCTGCTAATCCTTCCCAAGCAGTTTCACTAATTGGGGACCAAGAATTCAAATAGCTGAGCCTATAGGAGTCATTCTTATTCAATCCAGAAGTTTCTAATTCCCAGAAGTTTAACTTTTGATTGTAATGACCAGTTGATTATGTCTAACAGATAAAGTCAGACTCAACCCAAGTGGTTTGTAACTGGCATAGTGCCTCCACTTAGTACATATTGTAGGGTGACCAGCTAAATGACTGTCCCCCATGAATGTCTCACAGCTGTAAGAAATGGAAGGCAGTTCTAAAGCTAGAGCTCTCAGCTCCAAAGCCTGAATTTCAGCACTTCCTGTCTCCTGGGCAGCTCATTGACCTGGCCTTCCTAGCCATGGCCCAATAACTGTTCCATGAGGTCCAGGCTGTTTTACAGGTTCCTTTTGTTTAAGTGCTAGTTCACCTCTCATCTCACTGTGCTCTCTCCTAGTGACCTTCACCCTGTTCTGCCAAATGATCTGGATGTCATCAGTGGCACTACTGGCTTGGGAAATGGAGGTAAGTGTACATGCTAAGAAGTAAAGGGAAGCAGGCTGAGACCATGAACATCTGTGACCCGATGTGGTGTGTATTGTCCTAGGGCCCAGAGCCTACCTGGTTTGACACACAGTGGGCACTCAGCATCTTGTACTCGTTGTGTGCTAACTGCCTGTCCACCTTCTTTATGTTAAACTGGATTGTTGGAGATTATAGTCTGGGTTTTTCATTCTTCAACATTTTCATTCTGAAAGAAGTACATGCTATCTTAAGTATGTGGGTAGTGCTAATAATCTTTGAATTGTTTTCATCTGTGCTTTTTTTTCCCTCTCTTCACGAAAGTCATGAGATATGTGCAAAAAGAAGCTTTGGAGAAGACAGAAAGAACGAGAAGGTTTATTTCTGGGAAATTCTATAACTCACTAGGTCATCCCCAGGTTTTCCTCTGGGACCTGTTAATTTTTACTTGAAACAAAAAGTCAGATGAGCAGAAAGTTGTGAGGCTTACTCTTAATTCAGCCCATGATGGATGTACTTGCAGTTCTTGCCAGACTCTGGCCAAGCATTGGGATTCAGCATGGAATGTCAGTGCCTTCAGACGGAGAACAGACAGACAAGAAGTTGCTCTGATAAATCCCTTGATCCAGGTTAGGAACTGAGAAGAGTTAGATTCTATTGACGAATGGGAGAGAAAGGGAGTCAGGTGAGTGTTTCCCAAGAGACCGGTCCCTGGAGCTGAGACTTGGCACTGGACTGAGGTAGGGGAAGGACGGGATGAATGTCCCTGACACAGGTGGCTGAGCACCTACTGAGGACAGAGAACAAACCTCTGTGCTCCTCAGTCAGGAATACAGGGCTCTGCATACTCTCTCTGCCCACACTTGGCCTGTGCCTGGGGCCTCTGTTCTCCTTGCTGCCTGCAGCTGCCTGCTGTGTTGAGAACTCAGCTCAAAGCACACCACCTTTGGCTCTGCCTGGTTACTTAGCATCCTCTCTCCTCTGAGCATTGTATATATTCACTTTTCTTATTCCTATTGGGCCTCTACGCAAGTATACAGAAGCAAACAGGCTCTCACCCATCTGCACTCTTCCTATCCCTGCCAAACACCAGGGCTCTGGCCTGGGTTATCTCAGTTGTCTTCTAGCTGTTCCCATTGTTCCTCTTCTGAACTCCTCAGTGTCTGTTCTCGGAGAGGCAGCCAGGGGGAGCCTGAATCTGTTCACATTGCTCTCAGTCCTCCAAACAGCAGTGCAGCAGTTAGCCAAGCCTGCGAGGCCAGCCTTCCTGCTTTACTCTTCTCGATACCAAATCACCTTTTAGCCTAGCACGGGATCACTTAGTTTTGTCTCCTTCCTCTCTTTAGAATGGATCTATTTGTTTCTTGGTGTAGGTAGACCCAGAAAACCTTGGCAGGAAGCAGCCTTTCAGTGCAGCTTTGTCAGAGAGTGTGTTTTCTATCACTCGATAGATACACACTAACCAGCGTCATGACATTTATTTTCCTCTCTTGCCTACTTGCCTGGGAACCTGGTGCAGGCTCACTGTGCCCTTTACTGTTGTTTCCCAGAGGGCAGGCTGGTGCTCAGTGCAGGGCAGGTGTGTGGTAAATGTTTAATGAATTAAAGAGGCCCTGGAGAGACTAGGTCCCAGCAAGGCCTGTGGGCAGCTGGGTTGGAGATTCCCACCATTGCCTGCTTTTGTAAGGAAACTTTTCTTGGAACATAGGTTGTATGTTTGTGATTCACTTTCTGTGGCAGCAGAAGCTGTGTGTGGCCTACAGAGCCTTGAATAGTCATTGCTGTTTGATGAAAGAGTTTGCTAACTCTGCTGTCATGTAAATCATGCTATCTCAGTTACTGACATGTGAAGAGGAGGGAGTGTATCAGGCATGACATGCTTTGTCACACGTCCCATGTAAGTTTTGGGTTCATCCCTTGACATATGTGGTTACATTGGGGCCAATGCAGGTAATTTGTCAATAGTGAGAGTAGAGTAATTTAATTTAGAGTGTTTTCTGGATACAATTCAATAAACACCAAAAAGCAGGAAGTTGCCCGCAGGGACACCATGATTACTGTTCTGACTTTCTCTTCTGGACTCTCAGCCCCAATAGGAATGCTGGGCAGCCTGCTTGTCTGATGATTTCTCTTGTGTGTTTCGCCTTTCTCTAGTGCTCCCAAACATGTCAGAAGAAAAGGTCTCTCCCACCAGAGCCCGGAACATGAAGGACTTTGAAAACGTAAGTGAAGACACCAAGTCATCATCCTTTTCTAAGAAGTTCTGTCTGCTGCCACCATGTAGCCAGGCCTGGGAGAGAGGTGTTTCTTGAGAACTGTTTGAGTAGTGTCAGAGGCAGGGGTATGCCATATTGTGGGGCTTGATGGCCGAGGGCATTATCTGTGAGGCTTTTACATGCACACACAACCAATCTTTTATACAAGTTTTGGTAGGTTCTGACCGGTAATTGGCTTGTTTCTGGTGTATTGCAGACATGAGTGTTGCCATATTGTTTAGTGAAGTGGAGCTGACAATATCATAAGCACAGGATAGATAAGCCCTCATTGGTCCCTGAGGTATTTTATATTAGCCCCGTTTTACAAAGGGGTTGTCAGAGGAGGGGAGACTGACTTATGGTCAGATACTAGATAATGTAAACGACAGAGCTGGGATTCAAATTCACTTTTTAGAAATGACTATTTTTGTTTGTTTGTTTTTGAGACAAGGTTTCTCTGTTTAGCTGTGGCTGTCCTGGAACAAGCTATGTTGATTAGGCTGGCCTCACATTCAGAGATCTACCTACTTTGTCCTCTTAAGTGCTGGGATTAAAGGCGTGAGCCACCACCACCTGTCTGAAAATGAATATTCTTTTAAGATTTATCTTAATTTATATTTTGAGTGTGCAGTATGTGTATGTTGTGTGTGTATGTCTGTGTGAGTATATGTAATGGCGAGAGAAAGATGGCAGGTATTTTCCTCTGTCACTGTCTGCCTTACTCCCTTGAGACAGGGAAGGGGGCTCACTGAACCAGAAGCTTGCCTTTCCAGCGAGGCTGGCTGGTTAGCAGCTGGCCAGCAAGACCCCAGGATCTGTCAGTACTGATAACGCAGTGACTTAGAGCATCTCTGTTCCTCCCGGTACTGGGTTTACAGGCATGCATAGCCCTGCCCAGTTTTGGTTTGCTTTACATTCCAAAGGTGATTTTAATAGAGGAGTGCAGTTCCTGTGTCCAAATCCTTGTATTAAGATAGGCTTTTGTCCACCAAGACCTTTTCCAGACCTTATAGGACTCACACAAGAATGGTTTTCATTAAGGACTCGAGTGAAAATTTCCATTCCCCATTTTGGCTGGCTGGCTTTCCCCCTCCCTCCCTCCATCCCTCCCTCTTTCCTTCCCTCCCTCCTTTCTTCCCTCCCTCCCTCCCTTCCTCCCTCATACCTTCCTTCCTTCCTTCTTACTGATTATTTGGGAGCTTTATATCATGAACCCTGAGCACAATTACTTCCCAGTCCTCCCAGTTCTGCCCCCACACCCTTGGAATCCCCCCCCCCCCCGGAAGAAAGAAAAAAGCAAAACCAACCAACAAACGGGTTCAATTTGTGGGTCAAATTCTTAGTGGCCTGCTTCTTAAAGAAAACTGAGTCCTTCCCCACTGCGCCCCTGGCTGAAGTCTCCATAGATCAGCTATGGAGAGCTACACTTCAGCATCCTCATCACAATTTTTAAGAGTTCTCTTCAATACTACTCAGTCTTTTTAAGCAGGTGTTGGGGATTTGAATTTAGGCCCTGATGCAATAGCATCATAGTCACATAGTAAAGCTGTCCCCTTCAGCCCCCAGTTCACTCAAGCATTATAGCTCTGCTGCATTGCCCCTCCCCTTTCATTTTGCCAACTTAGTGGCTGGTGAGTGGAGTGTGGGTAGCCTGTACCCAACGTTGTGTCGTCATTGTCAGAGAATGGACTACTGGTAACAGATTTGACTTTGAAGCTCAAGCATTGTGCCTTTCATTTGTTAGCAGAGGAGGTTTGTTGTCAAGTAACAGAAAAATAAGGTTATTTTCCCAAATTCAATTCTCTTTAACAAGTTACCTGCTCAACACTCTCATTTATCATGAGAAGAATTAGAGCCTCCTTCATTTGTAACCAAATGAAATCCACACTATGCAGGACACAGGAGATATTTATCAGAGAGAAGATGGAGGACACAGAGGGAAGGACGCCTACGATTATGCCTCTCTCTCTCCAGTTGTCTTTGCAGAACAGAGTGCTGCTGTCTCTGGATTTAATTTAGAATACTCATTACTGCTAATAGTTATCTGCAAACCACCAGTGACCAATTGAAGAAATGACTTGTCAGATCTCTAATGGAAACAAGTAATTTTTGAGCTTTGAGTTGTTATAATTTCAGCTGTACATGCGCTGTTATGCTGTGGGGTCTGGGGCCTGAACTGAATGAGATTTGATTGTTCCACATCGTGTATAATTAAAATATGCTCTCCTGTTAAATGCTTGTTCCCATTTGATCATACGAGTAATAATAACTGCTTTTTATTAGGCTCTGGCTCTGAGCTGGGCACTTTAAGTTTGAAACTTGGTCATTATTGTTTGTTTAATATTAAAGCAGCTTTGTCAGATCAAGAGTTATTATTGTCAAAGAAGACAGTTTTAAATTGCATTACCAGATTAGGAAATTTTACAGCATTGTATGGTTTTGGATTCACATCTGCCTTTTGAACCATAAGGACTCCTGAATCCTGCTCTGTTTAAGATTTATAAAAGATACTGAGACTTGGGCATGTGATGTGGCAAAGGTGGTCTCAGAGGACCTTAAATTTCTCTGGATTGACTGCATGTTGATCCCCTTTTGCTGGTAACCTTTGGCCAGCTGCTTAACCCCCTTGTATGTCCCCTCCTTTCTAATAGGCTGTCAGGAGGGTAAAGCCTCTGCCCTAGTGTCAAGCACACCCACGTGTCAGCTGCCCTCCTTCCCGTACTCTCCGGTTATTGCCGTGTTTCTCAGCTCCACTGTGTGATTGAAGTTTCTCTTGCTCAGACTGTTCTTGATGGCCAAAATCTCATTTTTCTTGAAGGTGAGGGGGAGCTTTCTATGCCAATATGTTTTAGGATTTATGTTTTTTCTTTATGACTGTGGTCCTTTGGCTGCTGTTAGGTTTTTATGGCATTAATATTTTTTATTGTAGCATTTTTGAGAGCAAATTCTGCAGCTGAAATTGAAATGACCACAGTGTTCTCACTGTCTCCCTTTCAGGTCTTTATAAGTCACTGAAATTTTTCATTTGGTCTGAGCTACATTTTGTGGCTGAGGCCTTCAATCTCTGTGGCGACATTCTGAGCTTCCTGGGAGATGCTTATAGGAAAAGAACTTGGCATCTAAAGTGGGTTTTAGAGGGTATGAATATTAAAGGAGGCAGAATTCTTTTGAGTTACAGGGGAAACTCCTTCTTTTCTTGTTCTAGTCTTGGGGGACTAGTGTGTGAAAATCAGCAGTTGCATTTAACAAGTTTAGTAAGACATTGATATTGATCCCCTTGTGGTTTTACTCAGAGTTTATCTGTTCAATAAATGGTTTCCCATGGACAAACCATGCTGTCTCCTGGGAGCTGTGGAATCTTCAGTGGGTTCTGCCGTGGTAAGTTTCTCTGTCACGGTCTGATTGGGAAGATGGCTAGAAAGACAATGCATCGATGTAGTGAGTGAGTAAGCACCTCCTTGGATGTTAGGGATAGACAGGACTTGGACACGTAGAGAGGGCTTGGAGAACACTGTGTACAAAGACTCACATGCTTTGTTGAGAGAACATGTTAATCAAATCAGGAAACTGAATGTTTTGCTCAGAATGAGAGCATCTCAAGGAAATGAAGCCTGGAAGTAGGTGGGGCTGTCAGTTCGTGACTGGTACACTGGTGATTTTTGTCTTGAAGATGAAAGAGGACCAGTGATAGATGGGGAAGTAAATGACCAGAAATTATACTTTCAGAAGATTATTCGTTCGTCTGTGAATGTGAGAAGGATAGTTTTGAGGGGAACAAGGCTAAGGACAAGGTTAGTGGAGATCTGAGGTCTAGTATAGAAGCAGCAGGGCCAGACCTAGAGCATGGAAGAGATAAATATAGAGTGTGGTCCAAGCATGGAGGCCAGGGTTGCAGAGAGTAGGGTGAGAGCATGAGCTGAGAAACATGGTGGAGTCAGAATATGGGGTAAGAAAGGGGACTGTAGAAAGTGGGATCTTATAGAGGGCACAGAGTGAGTCAGAGCATGAGAAGAGAGATGCAGAGAATGGAGTCAGAGCATGAAAGACAGATGCAGAGACTGGATCAGAACAGAAGTGTGTGGAGATGGGTCATAGCTGCAGAGCTAGAAGAGCTCTGATCATTTGACAAGCTAGGGGCTGGAAGCCCAGAGAGCTGGGGCCTCACATAGGCTTCGAACCTAGGTGTACTGGCTGGTTTTGTGTCAACTTGACACAAGCTGGAGTTACCACAGAGAAAGGAGTTTCAGTTGAGAAAATGCCTTCATGAGATCAATTAGTGATCAAGGGGGGAGGGCCCCTTGTAAGTGGTACCATCTGTGGGCTGGTAGTCTTGGGTTCTATAAGAAAGCAGGCTGAGCAAGCCAGGAGAAGCAAGCAAGCCAGTAACCAGCATTCCTCCATGGCCTCTGCATCAGCTCCTGCTCCTTGACCTGCTTGAGTTCCAGTCCTGACTTCCTTTCGTGATGAACAGCAGCATGGAAGTGTAAGCTCAATAAACCCTTTCCTCCCCAGCTTGCATCTTAGTCATGTTTGTGCAGGAATAGAAACTTTGACTAAGACACCAGGGTATTGGCACAAGTTCTTCCTTGTGGTTTCAGTGTTGTGTGAAGACAGACATGAACACCAGGCTCCTTCCTTTTGTTACTGAAACGGGTACCGTGCTATTCACTGTCCGTATTAGCTGATGATAAAGTCAGCTGTATATGTGCAAGGTCTTAGGTAGGAAGTCAGTAAAGCTATTTGGCTTACTGGGAGCCTGATTTTTGGCCTTTCTGGGTGTTAGTGTAGTGGGGGCTCTGGACCAAATGGGGCTTGGTGAAGGAGGCATTTTGTGAAGGCCTGTGTTTATCTGCTGGCACCTGGAGTAGACACTGACTTCTCTCCCTTTAAAATAATGATTGTGGATGAAGTGTTCAACTCTAGCTTTTGATAGGAAGCATCATGAGTAGTTTCCCTTTCAGTTGGCCATCATAGAAGTATCCATGAGGACCTGTGTCACATGGGTGTAGTGGGCCATACTTTTCTCCTGTGAGACCTTCAGGTTTCTCATTTCTCATAGTTAAGTATGAGACTGTGGTAAGTAACCTTGTGAATATTGACCTTTTATATTTGTGGAAGTCTTTGTGGGGGTGGTAGATGACTGGAAAAGGGAGTTCTGGATGCTCCAAGCTTTAAATCAAAATTATATGGAGCTAACAGTAGACCCTAGGGAAGGATTGACTTCCTACTGGGATCTTTGTCAAGGAATTGGGAGAAACCTAGGTAGGTGAGGCTGCAAAGCTGGTCTGTATCATGTCCTGACATGAGCCACCAGAGCCACCAGAGGCACCAGAGTTCTTAAGACCCTTATCCTGACTTGTTGAAAAGCTTGGCTTCAACTGGGGCAGGTGGGCAGATTTGAGTGTCTAATATGATTGACAAGGAGGCTCATATTGTGGAATTTGCTCAGTAATACCTGTGGTGTGGGTCGTTTGCCACTGGAAAGCAGCCCTGTTTTACTCCAACCCCTTCCCTACAGCCCCTTAGCTTTAAGAATTGCTATGATGTGTGATCAGCATGGACTTGAAGGTGATAAAAACTGGATTTTACATATGACTAGATGACTTACTAATTAGTGGCTTTGTTTGGGTGGTTTCCAGAACCTCCTGTGAAAGTGAAGCCAATGGAATCTTTCTGAGTTACTTAGCTGTTTTTGAGACTTGATTTAGAGAGAACCTAGCATGAAGTCTGGCCTGTGAAGAATATGCAAGAAAGTCTAAAGCTTTCTGTGTGCTGAAGGTCTCTAGCCACTGCCCCTAGTTAATGCCTGTCAGTCTGGATTTTGTGCTGGTCCTTTTGTGTTTCCTTGACCGTACAGTAAAATTTCTAAGTTCTTGCTATGGCCCACAAGGTTCTACCCAATGTGCTTGGTTGGTAGCTTGGTGCTCATCATGTTTCTATCTCTGTGACAATAATGTGCTCCATACATAGACTGCATTCTCCACCACACCCAGTTTCTTCCTAGGTGAGGGCCTTCACAGATGCCCTACTCTGGCCTGGGACACTGTGTCTCCCTTTCCTTGGCTGTCTGGACCTTCATGTCTTAATTGTAATTTGACCTGGTGAGAAAGGCTATCTCTCCCTAATGCTGTGCCCTGATCCACTATTCTGTTCACTTAGCACCCTGTATTTTCAGTCAGGTTCTTAAAACTATTGGTCATTAAGTCTGTATTTTTATACTTGCTTAACACATGTCACTTTTGGTACCCAACACTGAACCTAATACAATAGTAGGCTTTTAACAAGCACATGTTGATTGAACGAGTTACTGCATGACATACTGAGCCGCTAGGTTTTGATTGCTTCCTCTGAAAAATGGGAAACATAATATTTATCTCGTAAGCTTGTGGTGAGGACAGTTCGTGGCATATTGGGCCTTCAAGAAATAGGTTGCTCTGTGGTAGTTGTTAATAAAATGAATGGAGACAACACAGCAAAAGGGAGACAGATTATAATAGGGTGGGGCATGCAGAACCAGACTCCCAGGAGGAAAAGCAGAAATGCAGACACGGGGAGACTAAGAGTGGGAGCCCAGGGAAAAGTTTGGGGTGAGGCAGAGGACCAAGAGTCTGGGGAAATAAAGACAGGTGGAAGGGGCCAACCCAGAGCTGTAGAATAATAGTCACAGCCACTCTCTGGAGTTACCTGGATGACATGGGGTCTTTGCAGTATCTGAGAGTCAAGTTAGGCTTTTGTGTGCTAATTTTTGGGCACAAGGGTTTGTGGAGTGACATAGCCAGGATTGAGCCTTCTGAGTTCCCATACTTCTGCATGTCCTGGCCATGCCCTCCAAAAACCTGGCCAGATGGTTGGCTGGGCAGTGTAAATTTTTACAATCTTTTTGAAGACCATTTGGAAAGAGATTTTGATTGTAATAAAAATAAAATTACACTTGAGCCCAATAATCCATTTTGTGGAAATTTATCCTAAACAACCAACCCACTGGCAGGGAAGGAAAAAAAATATCTGCTCATGAAGGTATTTGTTGCCACATTGTGCATAATTGTGAAAAATTGGAAACACGGGAAATTATATTTTACATTTGTCATCTCCTTGACTCTTTGGAGCATGCTTGTTTTGAGGCTTTTTCATAAATGAGGAAATGGAGGTTGCAAAGATGAAATGACTTGCCTGTGAGCCTGGTTTGAATTTCGACCTTATCTCTCAGGTTGTGAAGCCTGTACAGTTTTTACCACAGCACCGTGAATGAGTGAATGCTCAATAGAGGAATGCTGAGCAATTGACTCTCACTCAAGTCAGTGAAACTTAATGTAGTCTTTGTGTGTGTATATATATGTTTGTGTGTATGTATGAGCGTGCTTGTGTGTGTGTGTGTGTGTGTGTGTGCAGAGGTCAACATACAATGTCATTTGAAATCTTTCCACTTTTTGTTTTGAAACAGAAGTCTCTCACTTAACTTGGAGCTTACTGATTCAGTGAGCAAGTGCCAGGAATTCTCCTACCTTCTTAGTGCTAGGATTATTGGCTTAAGCTGCTACCCCTGGCTTTTGAAAATGGGTGTTGGAGTCAGACTTGGATCTTTCCATTTGCATGACAAGCAAGCATTTTGCTGACTGAGTTATCTCCCCAGTCATAGTTCAGTCTTTAAAGTGATAATCAGCACACATGTAGTGCACAGACACACATGCAGGCAAAATACCTATATATAGTCTTAAATAAAGTGATAATAATGTTTACCTCTGCAACA
This sequence comes from Rhynchomys soricoides, assembly GCA_019843965.1. Classification (NCBI taxonomy): domain Eukaryota; kingdom Metazoa; phylum Chordata; class Mammalia; order Rodentia; family Muridae; genus Rhynchomys; species Rhynchomys soricoides. Next base: position 1,126,748 of record JADRCH010000117.1, read on the forward strand.
ACAAGAAACATACCTAGGGTGTTCTATTATCTGAAAGCAATAGAGTCTGCAGACTCACCTATGTTGTGATGCTGTCAATGTTTATGAGCAGAGGCAGAGGACTGACTGCTGAGGTGCTTGTGATCCATATGTTTCCCAGTTATTTTTAACCAGCTTCTTCTTTATATTTAATTTTACTGAAATTACGTTTGTATGTACGTGTGTCTATGTGGAGGGATATGAACATGTGTGCATGTGCCCAAAGAGGCCAGAGGTGTGGGTCCCTCCTGAGCTGGAGTTCTAGGTAACTGTGAGCTGCCTGACGCGGGTGCTGGGAATCAAACCCAGCGCTTTTGGAAGAAAACTGCATGCCCTTAACCACTGAGCCACCTCTTTGGCCCTCAATTTTTGTTTTGTTTTGAGACAGGTCCCTCCCCCCCCCCCCACCCGTGGTCCCACAGCTGGCCTTTGACTCAGTTGCCCAGGCTGGCTTTTAACTCACTGTGCTCATCTAGCATCAGATGCCCACAGACTGGAACTGTTGGCATGAGCTACCATACTCAGCTAGAATCCAGCTTTAAAATGATATTACTGCTGCAGTTTTGTTTGCGAATAAATAGCGTTTGCAGAGGAAAGTGTTCTTGATGGGTTGAAGACTCCTGGGAGTGTATTGGCATTGGAGACAAATTCCAAAGCCTCCCCCTCATTTCACTGACTCATTTGGCTGCTGTTGGCAGAACATTCTTATACACACTATTGCTCACCAGAGATGAAGTTTGGGAGGCAAGAGTGCATGGGCTTCTTTATGTCTTGGTGAGGTATGACAGTATTTGTACATGCAAAGAGGGTAAAAAAAAAAATGTTAACCCAAAGCTGTGCTTATGGAGGGCTGCAGTGAGAAATAGCTCCTTTTAAAAGCTCTGTGCTGTTTACCGATTGCTAAGTGCTAGGCTCTGCCAGGTGCTTAGCTCATTTAGTTGTCAAAACATCCCTTCAAGGTAATTGATTTTATCCTCATTTTATAGATGAGCCAACAGTGACTCAAAGATGTTAAAAAATCTTCCCAAGGTCACAGGAGTCAGAAGCAGCAGCAGAGTGCATTTCTGTGACCCTGGAGCCCTTGTCTTGGAAGAATGACAGTTTAGAGTGAGCTTTTTCTTGGGAGGCCTGGCAGGCCAGGAAACAGAGGAGGAGGTACTTTGCTTAGGTTTCTGCTGAGGTGGGCCTTGTTGTTGTTGTTCATAATCATCATCATCACCATCACCACCATCATCATCATCATCATCATCATTTCTGTGCAGTTGGCTTTTGTTTTTCTTTTCCTTTGGGTGGAGCTTGCAGTCAGCCAAGACTTTTGATGGAGAGTGGGAGCAGGAGGGAGCCACTGTCCTCCAGGGGAAGATCTTGCAAATGGGAACTTCTCATTTCAGATGACTGCAGTTCCCAGAAATGGGAGCTGAAGGCTTCCAAGGGCTTGAATGCCGCAGACACAGCCCTGGTGTTAGATTACTTTTGAGCACTATGTTTCTAAGTCATATTTGGTGGGTTTTTATATTTTGGAGTGTTTATTTTTCTTGCATAGTAAGCAGTTTTCAGCTCTTCCACATCCAGGTTTTATTTTTCCTCCTTGAATTTGTTTATCATAGAGGGCAAAGTATGCGCAAGGAAAACATTAAGGTAGTTTGAATTCTTTCCTATAAAAATCTCTCTCTCCCCCTCTCTTTGTATATGTGATGCGTGCATGTATGAGAGCAAGTGTGCATATATTATGTGTATGTGCAAGTGTGCTTGTGCAAGTATGTATGTTGTGAGTGTTCATGACTATGGGCATTTGTGCACCACAGTGTGTGTATGTGAAAGTCAGATGTAACCTAAGTGTTGATCCTTGCCTCGCCTCTTTACCTTGTTTTTCACTGTTTATGCTGGACTACCTGGCCTGGGAGCTTCCGGGCTTCTTCCGTTTCTATCTATCTCAATCCTATGGGTGCCAGCATTGTAGATGGGCACTGCTGCATCTGGATTTACGTGACTTCTGGGGATCCGACATCAGATCTTTAAGCTTCTGTGGCAAACATTTGTACTCATTGAGCCATCTCCTGGATTCTGATGCAATTGAAATTCCTACATTTGTGGTAAGTGCTGTTCCAAATAGTGTGACTTAGCAATTGAAATTCCTACATTTGTGGTAAGTGCTGTTGTAAATAGTGTGACCCATTTCTTTTAATCCTTATACGGGCCCATTTTTACAGGTAGAAGAACTGGGGCACTCAGGCAGAAGAAAAGTTTGTTTATTAATTTATTTATTCCCTTAAATGCTGGTTGAGTCTACTTGTTTTTGACACAGCTCTTAAATCTGAGGAGTCGATGAAGACTTAGGTCCTGGTCCACAGAGGTGGATTAAATTTACATAATGAACGTGAAGAAGAAACATGTGAATAAGTAAAGGAACGTAGATTGTGAAGAGGTCACACTATGGCAGAATGTGGCTTGGTGGCTGGTCGAGGTGAGGCCACTTGAGGTCTTATCGTTTGGCCATGACACTGAAGCTTAGGTGGAAAGGGTGAATTGGAGGCACCAGAACTGCAGCAGGAAGAGCTCTGAGGGTGGAGGACCAGAAGGGAGACCAGTGACGCTGGGCCATTGTGAACAGGGCAGATGAGGACCCCAGATGTGTCATGAGCCAGATCATATAGCACTTTAGGACATATTTGAATATAAGTATGATGGGAAAACCAAACACAAACACCACCACCACCACCAAAACAATGATGGGTTTAGGCAGAAGACTGGCATGAGCAGATCTTTCTAACTAAAGACAATCAAGGGCTTTCCTTGACACAAAACATCTCTACCCAGTGTTCCTCTTATGTTCAGACAAATATGCATGAGATGTTTTCTCTCCAGACAGAGGTAAGGTGGGTGACCAGTGGGTTAGTGCAGTGTTGCTCAGATGAGGAGAACAGAGGGAATATGGAAGCACCACAAGAGTCATCAGTCCCCCCAGAGAAAACTTGGGGGAAGGGAACGAACTGGCCATCTGGCAAGCAGGCTGGAAAGATGGTATTGAATTGCATTTTATTCATTGGGTCTTTTTTTGACATTTGCATGACCTTATGAAGGCATAATGCTTTTTTTTTTTTTATTTTAAAAACCACTTCTTTATATTATACATAGGACCAGTATTCTTTCAAGTGTTGTTAAGAATTTTAGTTTTATGTACAATGTGAGCATTCTAAGCAACTGCCATAAATGTTTTATTGTAGCTGAGTAATAGAACAAGGTTTCTCTTTACAGGAAGCACCTGGCACGATAGACTTTTGTTCGAATAAATGTCTTACATGCTGTTTTCTTAAAACATTTAAAAGGAGCTTTAATGAACTTTCAGATTGTTTTAATGCTATTCTTGTTAGCCACAAAATGGAAGCCCTAAGTATGAACAAGCAGACAAGGGTAGAAAGCATCAAAACTCTATAGAATATACTTTTCTTTTATCAAATCCTAAAACCACGGTGGTTAGAGTAGGGTGTGTGGATTTGCAGATTGTTCAGTGGGCCGTAGCATTTGCTGGCGGTCACGAGAACCAGAGTTTGCACCTATACAACTAGGTGTCTTCCACACGCCTGTAACCCAGGCTTCAAGGTGAGCAGAAATAGGAACATCATTGGGGCTTGCTGCCTTTTGTTCTGAGTCCAGGTTTAGGGAGAGACCCTGTCTCAGAGAAATAGGCAGAGAGTAGTAGAAATAGATGGGGCCCTCTTCTGGTCTCCATATACGTGCATGCACCGGGACATGTACATGCATGCACATGTAGTACTCTTCTACAGACTACTCACATAAAGAGGTCGTTTAAGAAGGAATATATATGGCGTTAGTTATTTTTAAATTTCTGAACAGGAAGCCTGACGACTGTGTACATGTGAAGATGTGCTAAAGCCCAAGTGGAGCTGTTCCCATTTCAGCCTTGCTCCTGGTGCCTTATGTTAACTGTCTTGGCTTTTTTTTTAGGTAGCATGTTTTCAGTGTAGCCCTGGCTGGTCTGGAATTCACTATATATCGGCTGGGCCTACCTTATTCAACTTCATTGAAATAGAATTTATATAAAATAAATTTGACCAGTTTTAAGTGTTGGATGGATTTTGACTTCTATGTTCCTGAAACTAACACTGATAACTAAGTTATATCTGATTATAGATTTTTGTAATGCTTGTGTGTGTTTCTAACTGTACCGTTCTAAGCCTTAGTAACCATCACCACAATTAGCATGTACAACAGTTCCATCGTTAAGAAAAAAAGCAAAACAAAAACCCTGCGTTGTCTCTGTGGTCAAGCACTCTCTCTGCCTCAAACCTCTGACAACGAATGTTCTATTTTTCTCCATCCCTATAATTTTGCTTTTACTGGAATATCACATACATGGAAGTATGTATTAATGTTCTGGAAAGGCTTCTTTTGGGTGCCCTTGATTGTCACTCATGGTCTGCATACCGAAGCCACTGATGCTGTTTCAGGTTATTGGTTTAACTGTTAGTTCATTAGGGCTTTGAAGGACATTTGACATCTTCCCAGCTTTTGATGTTTAAAAATAAAGCTCCAGTGACCCCTTGTATCCAGGTTTTGTTGTGAGCATAGGTTTTCATTTCTTTAGAATGAATAGGCATGAATGTAGTCATTGGTAAATGGAGGTTTTAGTCAGAAGCTGCCAAAGTGTTAATTGGTGTGGCTGTTCCATTTTGCATCCCACAAATAGAGTGACAATTCTGCTTGCTTCTCATTTCCCTCTGCATTTGCTGTTGTCAATTAAAAACTAGTTTTACTCTTGTAATAGACGTGCTTCTCATAGTTTTATTTTGTATTTCTCTAAAAGCTAAGGATGTTGAAATGTGTTTTGTGCCTATTTACCATCTGCATATCTTCTGCTGTGAACTTTCCACTCAGATCTTAGGCCTTTTTTTCTCCAAGAAAAATTGGGGTTTTGGTTGTTTTCTTACCATTATATTTGGAGAACTATTACGTATTCTGGATATAATTTCTATGTAGGTACGTGATATGCAAATAATTTCTCCCAGAGTGCAGCTTGCCTTTTCATTTGATTAGCACTGCTTTTCACAGCAAGGATTAAATTTTCATGAAGCCCAATTTATTGATTTTTTTTTTTTTCCGTTATGGATTACACCTTCAGTATTATACCTAAAGAACTGTTTCCCTTGTTCTAGAGCCCAACGATTTTCTTTTATGTCTTTTTCTAGAAAAAGAAAAAAATCCCATTATTTTATGTGTTAGATCTGTGGGCTAACTTAAAATAACTTCTGTTTAAGGTGTAATTTAGGTCAAGGTGAGTTTTTTCATAAAAGGATATCCAGTTCTTATATACTTTGTTGAAAGGAACTTTATCTTTTCTCCTTTTCACACATTCATTCATCTGTCGTCTGTCTGTCTGTTTATCGTATGTGCATGGGCAGTGTGCAACACAGGCGTGTGTGGAGGTCAGAGGATACTGTGACAGTTTTTTCCTACTATTGTCTGGGTTCTAGGGATCAAACTTGGGTTGTCATCCTTGGAGGCAGACACACTTAGCTGCTGAGCCATCTCAGCAGTTTGCTTTATCTTCTGATTGCTATCACTTACATCAGGTGGCCATGTTTAGAAAGGATGAGAACTTGGGTGGCCATGTTTAGAAGGGCTTATTTCAGTATTTCCTGCCTTCTTCTCTTTTGAGATGGCTTCACTTCATCTGGCTCTTCACTGCTTCAAGGAAACTTTATAATCAACTTGACTGGGTTTACAAAAATCTCTGGTAGTATTTTCTCTGGACTTGGGTTAAATTTTTAAGTAAATTTCGAGAGAATTGATACTTTGTTAAACAGCATCATGTAATCCGGGATTTGTTAAGAATCTTCACTTAAATTGATTACCCCTGCCCCATATTGCAGTTGTGTTTGGTTAATTTTCTTTTCTGCAAGGGCTGATATGATGATCTTCTTTTTGATTCTTTGGTTGGTTAGTGTGGCAGAGGAACAGTGACTCACCCTGTATTGCTAGGGTCACTCTAATGCAGCAATATGTACATTCAGTTTCTTAGCTTCAGCCAAAGGTTATGTGTTTATGCTCATGAAGGATTTAGTCTGTAGTTTTCCTGTAATGTTTCTGTCTGCTTTTGGTAGAGTATGTTGTTCTCATAAAGTCAAGTGGGAAAGATCTGCAACCTGGAAGAAGTTGAAAAGAACTGGGTTTACTGATAATGATTTTCATTTAATTATTAGTTACTACTGAAATTATCAACAGCTGTAGTTATTCATTTTCTCCCTCTCCCCTTCTTCCTCTCCCCTCCCCCACCCACTTTGAAGCAGGATGTCTTGTAGCCCAAAGTTGGCCTAGAGCTCAGTATGTACTAAAGAGTGATCCTGCACTTGTGGTCTTCCTGCTTTTGCCTCCAAGGGCTGGCATTAAGTTGCCATTTTGCCTGGTTTATTGTGCTAGGGACTCAACCTAGGGTTTCAGGCATGCTAGGCAAGCATTCTACCAATGGGCTTACATCCTCAGCCCCTATATGGCTTTAAGTACAAATCCAGTTTTGAAGACAGGTACATCACTGTTCAGGGTGTGTTTTCCTTTGAGTTTGTTTTGTTTGCTATCTGATGTCTGGGCAGAGTTGCAGGTGTACATGTTATCCTTTTAACTATTGTGGAATCTGTGTGATTTGTTGTATCTTGTCTTTTGTTTGAGGACTGGGGATTAGACCTGGGGGCTCATGCATGCTAGCCTACGAGTTCTGTGCTGAGCCTCATCCTCCGGCCGCTTTCCTGCTTTCAATTTTGTTTTCTGTTTTATTTTTCTCTAATTCTGTTTCTAGAGATTTGTTTCATTGATAATTTGAAAGAACTAGATTTTAAACTTGTTTTCTCCCCTTTATTTCACTGATTTCTACTCTTGTATTATTTTGACCTTAATTTTGCTTTCTTTGGGTTTATTTGCTCATTTGCTGGCTTCTGAGGTAGTGGCCTCAATTGTAGACTTGAGACCTTTCTTTGCTAAAGTGTTTGACAACAGAGATTTCCTCCTCAACATTATTACTGTGACCAGCTTTTTAATATATTATATTTTTGTGTTTGTTTAATTCAGAGTATCTCCTAATTTCCGTAGAGGCTTCCTCTTTGATCCACGCATGGACTGCTTAGATGTGTGTTGCTTAATATGTAAGCATTTAGGGATTTTTCACTGTTCTTTTTACTTTCTGACTTTTGGTATAATTGCACTATGTTCCAAGAGCGTAGTTTGGCTTTGGTGTTTCTAAGTGTGCTAAGATTTGTTTTGTTACCTAGAATATCATGGCAAAATCTCTGCTCACTTAAGTGTAGAGGTAGCATCTCTTGAATGTAACTTAGATCTTTCTGGTTGATAGTATTGTTTAAAATTCTTCTGCATTCTTCCTGACTTTTGCTCTATTTTTTTCTTCTGTATTAATGAGATAGGAACATTGAAATATCCAACTGTAACTGATTTGTGCATTTTCCCTTCCGTTCATTAATGGATTTGATACTGCAGTGCTGAGCTTGTACACACTGGGATTATTGCTTTTTATCACCATTTAGCATCCCGCTTGCTCTTGACTGAGCCTTTGCTTTGAGATTAGCATAGCTTTCTTGTATTTAGCATTCATATTCTGTATTTTTCTTCTCTATTAAAAGGTTTTTAACTTTTATTTTTATTTTATACGTATGAGTGTATTGCCTGCTTGAATATCTGTGCATCATGTGCATGCAGTGTTTGTGGAAACCAGAAGAGGGAATTGAATCCCCTGGAACTGGAATTACAGGTGCTCTGGAGCTAGCATGTGGGTGCTGGGAAGCAAACTTGCTCCTCAAGAACAACAACCAGTGCTCTTAACCTATGAATTGTTTCTCCAGTCTCTCATTTACATTTTACTTCTCTCCTTAGGTGTATAGTATGTTTCTTGTATGTAGCACATGGCTAGTTTTTTAAAAAATTACATTTACTTGTGTGCGTCTGTGTGCATCTGTGTGTGCTACAGGCATGGGAGTGGAGTTCTGAAGCAAACTGCAGCAGTTGTTTTTCTTCTTCCACCACGTGGATCCTAGGGTTGGACTCAGGTTATCTGGCTTGTTAACCATCTCACCAGCTTCATAACTGTCTTTAAAACTGTTCTAATAGTCTCTGTAATTTAACTGGTGTATTTATTCCATTTACATTTAATTTTTTTACATAAAATTTAAAAAAATATTTTTTCTAAACTTCCTTTTACAGTATTTGAATATTTTTACATTTCATTTGAATATTTAATTATATTTTAAATCTCTGTATAGTTTATCTTCAAATCTGACATTTTAGTGGTTGCTTCTCTCTTCTTTCACCTCCTCCCTTCCTTCTTTCCCTTTTTCTTCTCTCCCTCTCTCCCTCCATTGCCCTTCATGTCTCATCCCTTCTTCCCTTTCCATGTCGTCATTAGAAAGATGTGAAAAAATGTTATTATTGTCTTTCTCCCAAATGTATTATAATAACATACTTGGACACTTCTCTCCAGACTATGTTGTGATTTTGCTTCAACAGACTCTTTAAAATAAATGTATTTATTTATTCTGCCATTTGAATCATTGCCCCCAAGCCCCACCTCCCTCTCCATATGTAATATGTCACATTTCTCAGGCTTTCAAGCATTGCTTTTGTCTCTAGTGTTCACCACTGTCAGGGTGTGAGAGTCTAAGCCATTTTCCAATTAGGATGAATGTTTTAAATTATTTCTTTGGACATTTTTTCTTAAACATACTCTTTCCCTTATTTATCTTTTAATATTTTAGAAACTTTGGTGAACATTGGAGTTTTGAATGTTGTCTCAGAGGTTATATTAATTATTTTCAAGTTTTCATTTTGCTGTTCTTTCCTGTTGGATTTCTGTTGATTGGAATTAGGTTTGTCTGTTTTGAGTCTATTTGGCTGTTGTACTTTTTGGTGATATTAGTTTTCAATTTTACAACTTCGGTTTGGTTCTCTTTTAAAACATTATTTCTATGCTGATTCTTTTATGACTCGTTCATTTCAAGGTACATGGTGTTACACTTTTTGGTGGAAGTGATTTGAGACAGAGTGTCATCATATTGCCCAGGCTGTCCATCCTTAACTAGCCTCCTACATTCTACTGAGTCATGGGGTTTCAAATGTGCCCCACCATGCCTGGCCCAGGTTTTATTTATTTATTTATTTATTTATTTATTTATTTATCTATCTATTTATATTATTGGATGTTTTCCTTATTTACATTTCAAATGTTATCCCCTTTCCAGGTCTCCCCTCTGGAAACTTCCTATCCCATCCCCCTCCCCCTCCTTCTATGAGGGTGTTCCCCTACCCACCCACCCACTCTTGCCTCCCAGCCTTGGCATTCCCCTACACTGGGACATCCAGTGTTCATAGGACCAAGGGCCTCTCCTCCCATTGATGCCAGACAAGGCCATCCTATGCTATATATGCGGCTGGAGCCATGGGTCCCTCCATGTGTACTCTTTGGTTGGTGGTTTAGTCCCTGGGAGCTCTGGGGGGTCTGGTTGGTTGATATTGTTGTTGTTCTTATGAGGTTGCAAACCCCTTCAGCTCCTTCAGTCCTTCCCCTAACTCCTCCATTGGGGACCCTGTGCTCAGTCCAATGGTTGGCTGTGAGCATCCGCTTCTGTACTTGTCAGGCTCTGACAGGGCCTCCCAGGAGACAGATATATCAGGCTCCTTTCTGCAGCACCTCTTGGCATCCACAATAGTGTCTGGGTTTGGTGTCTGGATCCCCAGGTGGGGCAGTCTCTGGATAGCCTTTCCTTCAGTCTCTTCTCCACACTTTGTCTTCGTGTTTCCTCTCATGAGTATTTTGTTCCCCATTCTAAGAAGGACTGAAGCTTCCACACTTTGGTCTTCCTTCTTTTTGAGCTTCATGTGGTCTGTGAATTGTATCTTGGGTATTCTGAGCTTTGGGGCTAATATCTTCTTATTATTGAGTGCATACCTTGTGTGTTCTTTTGTGACTGGGTTACCTCACTCAGGATGATATTTTCTAGTTCCATCCATTTGCCTAAGAATTTCATGCAGTCATTGTTTTTAATAGCTGAGTAGTACATATTTATATAGTCAGATTTTCTTCTCACAAAAGCCTATGAGATTGATTTTATCATTCTTGTGTTAGAGATAAAGAAACAGAGGCTCAGAGTCTAAGTGGAATGATGCACCCTCTCATCATTTCTCATTTTACTATTTTACTGTCTTTCCTCCTCTGTTCAAGCAATAGCCTACCATATATGATGTTGTATATCATAGCATTTCTATTTAATGGTATATCTTAGAGATATTTTCATATGAGTATGTCAACTGTTCTTTTTTATGTCTTTGTAATACTCCATTGAGTAGACATACCATCATTTACTTAACATAGACTGTTGACTTTTAAATTAAATTTAAAGTAACCACGTACAATTTGACTTTAAGACCTTTTTAAAGGGTTCTTAAGATACATAAGATATGTGCTACACATTTGTGAATACTTCAGTGAATTATCAAAAAAAGCCTTAATTGTTATCAGTGAATGAAGAAACCGTGCTTTTAGCCCTGTAAAGAGTCCTTCATTGGTGTTCCCAGATGCCCACTTTTCCTTCCCACCTGGTAAACTCATTCTATACTCATCATTTCAAGTCCTTTCTACCTGTGCTTCTGTCATTCCTGACTACAGTTCTGAGGAGAAGAATTCCCCACATCCCCCAACAAGGCAGAGATTCAGAGCATGAAGCAAAGATGCAGAATGTGAGGCTGGTAGGAGGAGTTTGAAAATCTTTAGCTGTTTAAGCACAGTAGTGATGTTTGTTTTGATGTAGAATGTTACTTAGCATGTAGGTTAGTGTCTTCTTTGAGCTATGCTTGTCGTTTTGTTAGCCTGCTGGATCAAGGAATCAGAATGTCAGCTAGTTTTCATAGTCATCGAGGCCTACCTGGCAGATCAGGTTGTTTGAGTCCCAGCAAGATAGGAGCCTAGCTATGGTACTATTGGTGTGATCTTTGGTCTTATAATATGTACACAGTGTAGCTTAAGAGCTGAGGCTTAAGTTATCTAGATGAATGCTTGTTTACACAATAGAGTCTTAGGGAATGTTAGTAAACAGCTATTCTCACTGGCCTGCTCTTAGACCCTAGTCATCACCTGCCCCAGTTTGTGCCAGATGTGTTAGGTGCTACACAGAAAGGGCCACCAGCCACCCAGACCTCTCTGCCCTCTCATGTGTCTCTCTCTCTTATTCCCTTTCTCTGTCTCCCTGTCTGCATGTCTGCCTCTATTTCTCCCTCATGTCCCAACTCCTAGAAGGTCTTTCACTCTCTCTCCTCCCCAAATAAAGCTCTTCCCCTAGATCTGTTTTGTGGCATAATTTCCTAGGGGTATACCTTGGCACAGACCCACCAGAGGTACCCCACCTCTAACTCAAATTTTATCCTATCAGTAAATATCATCTCATGGAATAGCCACACCCTCTTACGTTGACAAATGTCAATCTTACAGAGAAGTTGTGCAATTCTAGAGCATTGTAGACTCACCAGTTAATGTGCTAATTTGTTCTATCTTCCTTTCCCTCCCCCAGCAGTCTTACTTAGCTGCAGATATCACCACAGAGCACCCTATGTGCTTTGGTATGAGTTTCCTTGTTAGCACACTCTCCTAGAGAATAATACTACAACCTAATATAAAGCTTTTTTTCATCATTTTCCCCTAGTTATCATCATTATATGCAATATATATTTAAACACCTGATAGTCCTCCATTGTGCTTACCAGCCTTGTTTATGTAACCTCAGTTTGTTTAGAAGACTTTCCCTATCATTTGTACTATATTGTCATTAGGGCTTTTGAAGAATTCAGGTCTACTGTTTTGCATAGTCCATCAACTTAGATTCCTTTGATCGACTCCTTGATGGGATTTGGGTTAATGACTGCAAGCTGGGGTCCTTTAAATTGTTTGCCCTCAGTGGTTTATTTCAGGAGGCCCATTACATGGCTTTGATCTCTCAACTTTATTAAGTTGTTATTTACGAGATTTCCATATTGTGAAGCTCCTTTTTTCCCCCCTCTGATGCCATTTAACATGATGATGGTTCTCATCTAAGTCATTATTACTGTAAAAGTTATGTAACAGTGACTCTTACTGTCCTACATGCATTAATGATTCCTCTTGAAGAGATCTTTTTCTCGTTTCCCTCTTCATTTCTCTATTCCTCTTTTCTTCCATCTAATTCTATTCTGCCCCCATCTCCTCATCCTCACTCCATTCTCCTCCCCATCCCTAGTCCCTTCTTCCGGTGATATGGAGTCATGCATTTTTTAAAAACTTGTTTACTCCTGTCGGCATTTATTTTGATGCTCAGATTGTCCTACATGTGGTTTATGGAAACCACCTGCCCTCGTGGATTGGTATTACTGCAACCAAAGTAAGCTCTTTTTGACGTGTGGCCCAGCTGCTGTGCTCCAGGTGAATGTTCTGTGCTTGCTTTGTAGCAAATCACTGAGCTGAAGAAGGAGAACTTCAATCTAAAGCTCCGGATCTACTTCCTGGAGGAGAGGATGCAGCAGGAGTTTGCTGGCCCCACCGAGCACATCTACAAGACGGTGAATACCCACTTTTGGCTTCTTTCTTTGCTCACATGTTTCCCTGAGGACATTTGACTGGTATTTGTTCTCAGAGTTAGCGTGAACAGCTGGAGCTGTTGTCGTTTAATTTGGATTGATTATGGGAAACAACATGATGCTAAGGCAACCCTTAGTAAACAGGTGTATGATTTAAAGGCAGTCTTTTAATCTTTTTGACATCAGATTTCTGACTCACAGTCTTGGTCTAGGCTGTCTTTTTATAATTAGGCAATGGTACGGTAGAATAGCTTTGGAATTGAAAACTAGTGTTACCAACCAGTGGGGTGACTTTTAGCCACTCACCCTGGCTCTGGACTTCTTTCCACAGTGAAGTGCGGTTTAGATGAAACCAGGGTGACAGATGTAAATGGGGTGACAGGTCCAAATGGGGTGAAGGGCGGGTGGATGGCTCTTCCAGCAAGCAAAGAACTGCTGGACAGTCATCATCAGTGGCTTATAGACTCTGTTCAGAGTTTGGCCAGATTTACTGCAGTTTGACCTTACATCCCTGTGTGCTTGCTTAGAACTGTCAGAAAAAGTCACTTCCTTAACCTGAAGGTCTATGTCTGTAACCAGACTTTGTTTCAGAAAGTTACAAGAAGAATTTGACTTTCTAGAGATGCCCTAAGTCCAAATAGTATGCAGGTGCCTATTTCTTAGCTTTTGCTGGTAGATTAGCCCCTGGCTTGGGAATTATTCTATCTTCTCTCCTCTGATGTTTTTACTGGAGCAAACTTTTGAAGGGAGGAGAGGAGCTCTCCTGGAGTTTCAGTGGCAGGTGATGGGGCGTGCTACGTAGGTTTTCCTGAAAAGGGATCATACTATTCTTCTGGGCTCCTTTTCAGCAGACAGGAGCTGACTCCCTTGTCTCTGAAGGCAGTTTCTTCCTACACTGTCAGGGCAGAAAGACAGAGAGGATAGCCTCTTTTTGGAGGTAGTGATGATGCAATCAGAATTTCAAGGGGAACCAGGAGTTAAAGCACGATGTGTGCACTGTAGACAAGCATCTCAGAACTTCAGATGTCAGAATGTCAGACTGTCTGCTGCCCACTGAATCTACAGCTTGATGGGGCTCTTACACATTGGTCATTTTATTTTGATTCTTAAGACAGTTCCAGGCTGTAGAGATTATCCTTTAGTGAGGAAACTGAGATTTGGGGAATGCCAGTAACTTGCCTATTGTCATGGTGCTACACAATGGGTGTGAGCCTGATCAGCTCACCTCAGTGTATTACTTCCTCCCCTCCTCTTCACTGACTAGATGGCCTAATTTCATTATCTCCCGCATCAAGGTTCTGTGTATGTGTGTATGCTTCAGGTTTAGAGTTTTAAAACCCTAACATATGCATCCTGGGAAGATGCTCTACTCTGATCCCTGGATCTAACCAGTGTTATTAACGGCCTGTACACAGGAGTTTTATGTAAAACTTTTGAGTAAGTCCCAGCATGTTCAGTTCTGCATTTTGCAGTTTTCATTTAATGATTTTGTGGATGTCTTTTCCAAAAGTAGTTTAAGAACTGAGTCTTTCTTTTATAGCTTTATAATAGTCCATTTTGTGCACTGAAGATATTCTAACTCTTGGTGTGAAAATGGCTGTCATCATGCACACACGTTTAGAGCTTGAGATATTGTGCACAGGGAACTTACACATGCTGGCTAGCCATCCTTAATGCTTGGTTCATGCACAATCCCCACTCCAGGAACACACTGTGTTAGCTTTCACTTGAACCCAAGGCTTGGAGGGTGTTTCTCACAGAGGCACACATGAATACTTTGTACATGGGCACACGGGGCTTCACTGTTACCCAAAGGAACATTCTAGAGAACACTTCTGCCTTATAGATAGACTTCTTGAGCACCTGTCTGACAGTGAAGCAAGCTGCACGGGCTTCTCCTAGTGCTTGTTTGGTTCTCCTGCCCCCGAGTCATGCAATCCCTGTGGTCCTTCTTGACAGTGTCTGATCTGACAGTCACAGCTCTGCTTTATTATCCTTGTGCCATGCCATCTAAGGGCAGGTACAGGGTCACACTGCCAGTTGCTTTATTCTCATGCTGGCAGAGCCTGGGTCTGTCATGTTGACTTCAGTGTCCTTAGTTCTAGGGCCTGTTACCAGCACTCGTGTTTGAAGTATATAATTGAGTGTCCATTGACTTGCTGCTATCTCCTCCTGGGAAGGGGCCATTTTCCTGTGGGCTGTACCACTGACTGGCGTACCCTGGGGGGAAACCCAGAGCTTCTTGGCATGAAGGAATGAGGCCTGTTCTTTGGATTGTGAATTTTATGAAAATGTTATTTTTAAGATACGAGTGTGGTGGGGAAAATTATCAAAAAAATAAGAGACTTCAGAGAAATCATGGGTTAATAGCAGCCCTTTTCAGGCTGTACCCTAGTCTCCAGCACATGAATTCTTTGTGCTTTCTGTCTGGACTGCATTTGTGGCTAAGTGAGAAGCCCATCATTACTCTGCTGCCTCCCACTGGCTGCCACCTGCCAAAGATTGTCTTTTTGTTCTCATGAGTGACTTGGAAGCCCAAGGCCATGTGTAACTTCTTTTGTTCCAGAATCTTAAGGAAAAAAGGGTTGATGCTGCCCTTAGAGACAACTCCCCACAGAAGCTGGAGCTTTTGTGAATGTGCTGAAATCAAACTGAAATAAGACGGGCCATGCTGCAGCCTCCCATTTATCCATTCACAAGTTTTATTTTATTTTAGTTTTTAAATCTGTAGCACATTGCCACTGCAACAACACATGCGTGATTGTAAACAGCTAGAAGTAATTGCCTTCGAATGGGAACAGCAAACTGTAAATTTGCCTGGCGGAGGGCAAACAATTTTTAAATCAGCCTCACTTGTATGACATTTATGTCTAGATATTTGAGTGCTCTGCTGTTAGACACTTGGAACATTTACATAATTGTTCCAAGTCTCTAGGAATCCAGAGCTTTCTTTTGAGACCACCAGTACTTAATAATTCTCCCTTTTCTCTGTGCCTGAGGGCTGATGAGGGTTTTGTTTCTAGAATCTGCTATTTTAAGTGTGGCATAACCAGTCCAGGCCAGAAGTAGGTTGCCTATCATCAACACTTGCTATTCCTGCAACTTACACTGTATCTTTTCTTACCTTATCGCCTCTGGAAGAACATTGAACTCAAGGTGGAGGTGGAAAGTCTGAAGCGTGAGCTCCAGGAGAGAGATGAGTTGCTCGTCAAAGCCTCGTGAGTACCTGCTACCGAAAGAGCTTGCCCATCAGGTCTGAGGTGTGGGTATTGGGCTGGGCAGTGAAACACAGGAAGCCACTTTTCGAAGCTACTTGTACTCTGGCTGGCTTCTGAGGACCCCAAGGAGTTGTAGTTTTTATTAACTTACTTGTTTTTCAACTGTTTTAAAAGCATAATGTAGTTCTAAGAAAATGAACCACACTTAAGGGTACAGCATGACAGATTTTTATGAAGCAAGCACATATATGGGGAGCTCCTGTTGGAACCAGAGAGGAAACATCACCATGCTTCCAGAAAGCCCCCTTCCCTTCATGTTCTTAGAGCATCCCCCTTTCCCCCAGATGCCCACTGTTCTCAACACAATTTGCTTCGTTCTACCTATTTTTGAACTTCATGTAAATGGAATTATACAGTAAGTCCTCTGTTGGATTTGTGAGAGTCAGGTCACCTGTATGGTTCAGTATATTGCTGTTAAGGGACTTCATTTGTTCTCACTGATGAAAACCTGTAGATATAGAAGGGGTTCTGGTGGGTGGAGGCAGGGAGGCAGGGGGAGGGCTTCAGCCAGTGATTTGTTTCAAGCCTGTTGTGTGTACTAGTGACTCTTGTAGTGTTCTATTTAAAGGGGATTCTGATACATAAATCCATTAATTAGTTCATTTATTCACATATATATCTAATGACAACCTATAGCCATCTTGGTTCCTTCTATATCCCTCAGTGTTTATCACACAGTTACGAGTACCACAAACTGAAGATCTGCAGACACACTCAAGTGCCTCAACTTCTCATGGCCATAGGCTACTATAAGTTGCATTGTGAACAAATGAAGTGTTGTGGAGGTGTGGTAATGGCATGTGTGGCAAGTGGGGATACCAAAGTGTGCTTGTCTTCCCAGGTGGCCCACCAGGGCTGCTTGGATGTCTGTATGTAAGTGTTTCCTTGTCATGGTGTGGAACTTCTGTTGGATGTGGAGGGGCTGGAACATGCTTTTATAACTCTCCAGACTGGGCTACAATTGGGTCTGGTGGTTGGAAATTGGCTATTGTGGCTTGGGGGCAGACCAGAGACTCCTAGGCCTAAACTGCTCTGAGTGCTGGTAAGTGAGTAAATAAATTAATAAATATGCTTAGACTAAAAGGTCATCATTATCTTTTTTCTTTCCTTGTGGAAGTGGCTCATTGCTTGAGTACTGAAGCAAATCTGCTGTACCTGGCCTGAGATCAGTACGAAAGTTTGGTTTTCTTCGTACTCATTCCTCACTGCTGTAGAACTTGGGTAGCACTTGGTTTTGGCAAAACACATACACATGGTAATCCCACCTTACAAGACCTCATGTGCATTCCTCAGTATTGTTGCTCAGAATGGGGTGTTTTGGGTGCTTGTGTTCCTGTTTGTATAATTCCCTGTCAAGGTTTGTATTCAAGACCCTTTGTGATCGACCTGTTTTGTTAACTTATTCAGAGAATACTTATCAAGTGGTTATTTTGTGTATAAGGCTCCTGGTGATACAATGGTGATTCAGACAGATACACGAGAATACATCCTTCTGGGAATGATGGTGATAATGATGAATATTTACGCTAGCAATTGTATGACTACAGGTCGGGAGAAAACCTGGAAAGCGAAAAAGGAACCATAAGAGTGTGTGGCTATGGCAGTAGCTAAATAGTCCTAGGGAAGGGATGTGACGTTTGATGTGAAGCCTGTGGTGTCAGTAGAATTAGGCAGGTGAGTGGGTAGGGATGTGACAAGGAAGAGGGCGTGGCTAGTCTGAGGAAGTAGGAGGAGAGTAGCACACTAGAGATTCTGGTCTATGTTCTAAGGTCACATAAATAACTGACACATACAGAGTTTGCTTTTTGGAAAGGCTACTCTAGTTGTTAAGTGGGAGAAGGAATGTGAGGATGCAGGCAGAGCAGTTTGGAAGCCAGATGGGTGAGTGTGGTGAGAGCTGGATTCTGGCATGGATGGGAGACTAAAGGGAAAGACCCTTAGGAAGCACAGTCCACAGGCCTTGGTGATGAATGAGAAGGGAGATACTAGGGTATTAGTTCTGTTCTGTTGCTGTGATAAAGATTTTACCAAAATGATTTGTGGAGAGAAGGGGTTTATATTAGCTTATAGTTTCAGAGGGCTAGTGTGGGTCTGTTAAATACACACACACACACACACACACACACACACAGCATCTGGGGAGGGAAAATGCTGGAAGTACTCGACTGCTGGGCAGGTACTGGGCTTCAGAGAACCATTAAGACACCGCTCCTGGGGTGGGAGAATGAAGTCTGAGATGTGGAAAGCCAAAGCTGGTATTCCCAGACCCCTGGGCACCCAGGTGTCCCTGGGATGCCAAACAGAGGAGTCAGGAATGAAGGACAGGGCAGGCTAGGACTGGAGGAGTTGGGAGCAGAATCAGAGGCCCACAGGCTGAGGACCTCGTCTCGTCTGGGTCCTGGCTCTGGGGGAAATTGGGGGAAGCTTCAGCTTAGCTCAGTAGTGATTGTCCTTAGCTTGGCGGTGGTGGTGGCTGTGGCTGTGGCTGTGGCTGTGGCTGTGGCTGTGGCTGTGGCTGGAAGAACAGTGAGTCCTCCTATAGGAGAATTAAATTGAAGCTTGGTAGTCGAAGGCCTTCTCCATGGCTTACCACAGTGGATGTTGATGAAAGAGATAGTCCATGGTTCTAAACTGTTTGACTGTTCATCATGGAAAGTGGATGCATACCAGCTTCTCAGGGTAGAACTGAGATTAAATACCTTTTGCAGGGAGGAGTCTCTGAGGGGTCTTGGACCTGCTGTACCTTACCAAGCTTCCTGGCATGGCTTTACTGTCCCACAGGATAGAATCCATCATTGCATGGAAGTTATGGAAGGAGTAGGAAGCTGGTTGACTACATTTTTACCCACAGCCAGGAAGCAGAAAGAGGAATCAAGAAGTAATGTCAGTCAGTCTGCAAAACTGCAAAGCCCACCCCCTTCCTCCCTCAAGTTTCTATAACTTTCTCAAACAGCACCACCAGCCAGGGACCAAGTGTTTAAGCACATGAGTCCATGGGGGACATTTCTTACTCAAACCATTCCACAAGGAGATGCTCTCTGGGATTAAGGTCATGAGCCCTGTTGATGGATGGTCATATTGACTTGCCCATTACTGCTTCCTTTCTACCACCTCTGTTCTCAGCACATCCTATAAGTTCCACAGATCTTTTTGGTTTGCTGCTTTAGCTTCTTCTGAACAGATGTCTTCCCTTCTTAGCCCTCCCTGCCCAGTGCCTTCCCATCTTCTCCTTGATCCAAAAAACTCAGACTGGGATCCTTGCTCCTTCTAAAAGAAGGAGCCTCTTCCAGAGACCTCTCTGGCATATGGTGTTCATCCCACATGGGTTGCTCTTGTCCATGTCTAAAACACTTTCACACCCTCACATATAACATCATTATTCAGAAAGATCACAAGGAGTGCCCTCCTTTTAAAGAGGAAGGAATCAGGCTTGGCATAGAAGGGCTGTGATCTTGTACAGAATGGTCAGAACTTGGGTTAAAGATCAACTCTCAAGTGTCTCATTGGGTACAGTTTCCTTTTTCTTTAAATCTTTCATGTGTTGACATAGAGTGTGCACAATATTTCTAAGTGGCATTTGGTATTTGCCTGTTACTTGTGTTGGGCCTTTCCCTTTTGCCTCTAACTACCCAGAACCCAGCACTGTGTCTGGTAGTTGTTGATAGAGTCTTATTGTTAATGTAAATGCTTTCAGCTCTTTTTCTAAGTTGGGTTTTCATTTGGAAGGGATAAGACATGGGCTCTGCCACATGGACAACTCTAACTCAAGTGGAAATAATCTAAAGGAAATGGTGATGGTTAAGAATGGCAATGAACATAGTGTTTATGGAAGGTTCTCTCACATTGAGCGGAAAGCTGGCATAGACCTCTGAGGCCTGCTAGTCTGCCTGATTTATACCTGTAGCCCAGATTTTTTTTTTTTTTTTTTTTTAAAAGGGGGTAAAGGAAGCGAATTAACATTGGTCCAATTCTGGCTTTCTCCTAAACCTGTATGTGCAGTGATTGACAATTGTGTGAGGCTGTCGGTGTTCCCATTTGAGTGAAGAGAAAGCTGAGACCCAGAGAACTGTAACAGGTTAGTTCTGGAGCAGCTCCGGAGCTCACTCTGCCTTGCAAACATATCTATGTGCTAATTTTCCATTGTTCTGTGTATCAGTTACAATAAGGGGACATTAAAAACAAAAACAGTCATATTGTTGGGAGTAAATTTTATCTCTGTAGCTTTAAAACACAAACAAAAAATAATAATTCCATTAGCAGAGGAAAATTGCACCATACTGCTGAGTATAAATTTTATTGCTACAGTAACTGTAAAATACAAAGATGATAAATGAAAAGTTGGAACATTTATTATTGTGAATATATTTTATTGGTATAACTAAAACACAAACAAACTGAATAATGCTAGTAGTTGTTAAAAATTGTACAGCCTCTTGGCAGCATATGTGATTCAGGCTGTGAAATGGCAAGATTAGATCTGAATTGATGTGAGGGAGACCATAGTGCAGGAGAGGGAAAGGCCAAACAGGGGACTCTGAGAAGCCCCAGGGGTAGAAGAAATCCAGGACCAGAAACATCTGTATAGGGGCTCAGTGCTTAAGTGTTTGTTGTGCAAGCAAAGGGACCCGAGCCCCTCGGTACCTGTATCAAATTGAGATAAGACATTTCTAACCTTAATGCTGGTGGTGGGCTGGCAGAGGAGCTGGAGCTTGCTGTGTAAAGAGCTGCAGATTCAGTGAAAAGCTGTTTCAGACTGAAGGAATGAATGACTGAATGAGGTGGAGAGCAATAGAAAACAGTGTTACCTTTGTCCTCCATGCATAGATATGTGTCAGCATCCACTCATGTGTGTGTATATACTACACATCACATGCAAAGAACAATAAGTATCTACAGCTTGCAAGAGAGAGGAGGCCAGTCTAGAACTCTTTTTGTCAGCTAATGCCCCTTACAAAGTAATAGAAATGACTGTGAGTCATGTGAATTGGAGACAGCACTGACCCCAGAAATGAGCTGAGGGAGTGGGGGCTGAGGATACTAGGGCAGCAATCAGGAAATGAGCATGTTGGCCTCAGTTCTGAGCTCAGAATCCAGCAGAGGGGTAGCAGGAGGCCTCTCAGCAGCACAGCAGGGCCTGTGCTGCCCTGGCCTACAGGGGAGGCCTCACAGCAGGATGTGGGGGGCACTCAAACAGAGTGCTGAGCCAGGGCTGCAGAGGACCCGTGTGGTAGCCCATTAGTTCCAAGAGGTAATCATCTCATTTTTCACATGAGGAGACTGAGGTGTAACAGCTAATTTACTGAGGCTAGGTAATTTACCCAGAGCCACACTGTGGATGGAATAGAGTGAGAATTTAGAAGCAAATCTGTCCAGCCCGTGGTGGTGTTCCTCCTTTTAGTTATTCACACTGGATTCCATTAGTGTGATATTATGATGGCCTTCTGAAGCCTTGCTGAAAGCAAAACTAGGTATAAATAAGGCCTTTATTTGCAGGTGATTTCTGTGGGAGACTCGGACAACCAGCACAGCCCTCTGGGTGGTACTGTTCTGGATGAATGCTTCACGTGGCCCAGTGTGTGAGCATCTGGTTATGGGGCTTTGGATTAGGGAATTTTATAGACTCCTTTATTCAGGCTAGGGAGATGAGGGGAGGGAGTCTGGTTTTCCGTTGCTGTGTTTCTGAGAAGCCAGCTTTAAGTGGAGCCATTTCCTCAGTGTTCTTCTGGACACTGCAGTCCTTTACAGTGCAGCCAGGAATGCTTGAGTGGAAGTCACAGCAGTGCAGCCACCACGGCTTTTCTTTCTGCATCACTGGTCTTGGCCCTGGGTTTAGTGTCATATCCACCTCTGATGGTCCAACAGAGAACATTCTAAGGGGCCACAGCAGAGTGCCCTGGGTGTTTAATATCACAGTAACATGAGGTACAGGAATTCTGTACCCACCCACCTCTTCACACCCTAAGTGGTAGCCTGTGTTGGATCTATCTCGCTGTACCTAAAATGCTTGCCCTCAGGCTGGTGCAAGGTGAAGCATGCAAGTCCTACCCTTGCATATCTGTTTGTTGCACTGATCTACTGCCTGTTGGTTCCCAGGCCTCCTCTCCTACACCACTGGTAAAAGAGGACTGGTGGGAAATTGGCAGTTGCTATCAAGAGTGTGTGTGCTTGGACTCAGTGTCTCCAGGAACCGTTAAAACTGCAGCACCGACATTGAGTGAGGGGTTGCTTTGTACCAGGCACCTCTTCTCAGATCTTTGTTGGTATTATCAATCAAATGTGTTACATCAGAAACAATTTAGGTCTTTAAAATGTAAAGAATTGACTTAATCAAGTATGTACCATACAGTGAATTAAAATGTAGGCTTTAAGATGATGATACGGATTTATATTTACTGACTCTAAAGGGTGTTTTTAGTGGTAAGTGATGAAATTAGTTCACTATCTACACTAAATGGTTCTGTTTGGGTAGACAGTAACCAAAAGTCTGTGTTACAGTGTTGGTTAGTATCCTGTGGGGTAATAGTATGGATATTTCTCCCGCCCCATGGCTCTGAATTATAAATATTAAATTTTTGTTTTGTTTTTTCTTTTTTTTTGTTTTTTGTTTTGGTTATGTAAGAAACTTAGCTCTGCAAATGGGAGAAATGACTGGCAAATACCCTTTGGCTTTTATGGCTGGTAAATCTGCCATCAGGTCGGCGCCCAGCTGCAACATGCCCTTTGCTTCTCTGTAGGAAAGCGGTGGAGAGCCTAGCAGAAGGGGGTGGTTCTGAAGTCCAGCGGGTGAGAGAAGATGCAAGGAAGAAGGTGCAGCAGGTGGAAGACCTCCTAACAAAAAGGATACATCTTCTAGAAGAAGTAAGTCCGGAGATGCCAAGGGTCCTCTACCTATAGAAGGTCAGTCTTGGGAGGGTGTGGTGGCGTTCTTCTCTCCTTGAATGTCACATTTCAGGAGAAATGCAGCTGCCCTTTTCATTTCTGAGTGTCTTCTGGATTCTAGCCTCTTTGTAGGCACTTTACACATGTATCTTATAACCCTTACGATGTTGTCTTCCCGCCTGTGAGGACAGTGAGCTACAGGAAGAAGTACTGACTAGCCTAGGTGATTGCTGAGGCCCACTGAAGGAATGGCCACCTAGTGCTAAGAAGTCTGGACTCAGTCAGATTGCCTGGTGCTTAGCTATTGCCTGCCTACCAGCTCTTTTCCTGTCTTTAGCCGTGGCCCACAATCCTGCCAGAACTCACTGGATATCACTTGTTTAGTAGGTCTTGTGCTGTTCATTCTGTCAGGCAGTTTCTGTGACTATAGTTGGGAGTCGGGTGCTTCCTGGCTGAACAGCTGCCTCTGGATAGGGCAGTAGAAAGTATTTTAAGCCAGTATTAAGTATCACAGTTGAAATAGCTCTTTTTTGAAATGCAAAGGTGATAAGTGGTTTAGATTTGAGCTTACTATTATTATTGAACATTTGTACATAACTAATATGCTATCCTGGGGAATTTACTTATATTTTATACATGCATTATATTTGAAGTCAGAAGGGAATTTTATGCAATAATTTAACATGCCTGTGTTTTGACCTGTGTGAGGTCAGGTATGAAATTTTCTACTTGTGACATTTTGATGATAATAAAAGTTGATAATATTTTGAGACTTTCAGAAGGATTGTGATGACCAAGATATATTAATAAGATACTATTTTTTTTTTTTTTTTGAGACAGCATCTGCTAGTTAGTAAGGGAGTCTCAAATTTGGAATCCTCTTGCTTAAGCTTCCAAAACATCGTATTTACAAGTATACCCCTGTCTTAGGCTTTCTATTGCTGTGACCATGGCAACTCTTGTTTGTTTTTTGAGACAGGGTTTCTATGTAGCCCTGGCGGTTCTGGAACTTGTTCTGTAGACCAGGCTGGCCTTGAACTCAGAGATCTACTTGCCTCTGCTTTCCAAGTGCATAAAGTGATTAAAAGTGTGCACCACCACCACCCAGCTGCCTACAGCAACTCTTATAAAGGAAAACATTTCATTGAGGCTGGCTTATAGTTCAGATGTTTAATCCATTATCATCATGGCAGAAGCATGGTGGCATGCAGACAGAACTGGTACAGCAGGAAGAGAGAGAGAGACAGACAGACAGACAGAGGCGGGAGAGGCAGAGACAGACCCAGAGAGACACTGGGTTTGGCTTGAGCATTTGAAACTTCAAAGCCTACCCCCCAGTGACACACTTCCCCTTATCTAAGGCTATATCTATTCCAACAAGCAAGACCTGCTAATGGTGTCATTCCCTGGTGACCAAGCATTCAAATCTGTAAGCCTATGGGGGTTGAATGGGGGAGGGGGTATTCTTATTCAAACCACCAAAACCACCATATTTTTAATCAAGATAGTTGTGAAAGTTGTCATCTTTTGATCCAGACTCCTTGTTTGTCCCATTGTCCCCCCTGTACTTCCCAGCGTTTCTGCTCTGTTTGCTGCCTTTATCCCAGCACTGGGATATCACGTGGGTGAAGCACGTGCCTGTGTGAACTGAGCACAGCAGCACTAGCTTGCAGCACTGGCTGCAGTAAGGGGCACAAACTAAGCTGTGAGAGTTCACCACAGTGAAGTCCCCCTGCTAAGCCCAATGTGTGCATTCTTAGCTATTTTTCCGTTTCCTCTTTTCTTTCTCTTTCTCTCTTTTTAAACATGCTACAATAGAAGGCACAAAATGGCCTAGTCATTTGCTCCAGGTCACACAGGTGTTTTTAGGTGATCTGGCTGCATTTTAGGCTACAGAATTCTATTGTCTCACTCCATAACACTTTAGGATTATGTCAAGATCAGGTATGACGTAAGACTGCTTGCTCCGTGCCTGGCATTTAGGAGGCAGGTAACAACATTGTTGTTGCTCTCTAAAAAATGTGAAGTAGCAGGCAGGCCTCAGGCAGACAGTGCTAGTGTAGGGAATAAGAGGGAAAGAGAAGGCGGCTGGCTTGGCAGTCTGTCTTATAGCAGCTCTTTAATGTAATGAGAGGTCCCCTGCTTTCTAGAATAAGAACCCTGCGCTCAGAGATTAAATGACAAAAACACGCAGCAAGTAAGCGGGAGAGGTGACCTTTGATCCTACTTCTATTTGATTTTTATGTTTGCAATGTAATCTGAAGCAGTGATCTGTGTGGTTGGAGACACAGACCTATTCCAGGTCACCTCTGTGAGCACCAGGGCCTGATCCCTAGCAGAGACATGGCCTGCATGATTTCAAAGATAATTTCCATGGTGGCTTCTTTGAGCACTCAGGAAGTGCATAGAGTTTTTCACCACCTAAATCACCTTGGAGATACAGAAATGTACTTTAGCATTGTATAGTCATTATCTTAAAAAGAAACAGTGAGGGGCGGTGGGCTGTGGGATGAATTTGCATGGAGATGAGGGTGAGTCTGGAATTTACGCACATTTAGTATTGAGAAGCACATTTCTCCTTGTTCTCATTGAAGCTGTAAACATTGATCTGATTTTTCAAAACCAAAAGTACAGTTCTTGTAGAGTTGAGTCTTTTCCATTGGAAGTGCCCATTACTCTTCCGATACAAGAGGGAAAAATGGCTGGCAAATGTATTTATTACTGATTCTTTCCATGTATAGTACATCCAGGGAGGGGAAATGTGCCGGAGAAAAAGTCATAAATATTTATATTTTAATCCAATTTCCTTTCAAAATGTTCCCAATTGTATTGAAAAATTGCATCAAATGCATTTAATTTAACTGTAGGATGTGAAAGCCGCCCAAGCAGAACTGGAGAAGGCCTTTGCGGGGACAGAAACGGAGAAAGCTCTTCGGCTCCGCTTAGAAAGCAAGCTCTCATCGATGAAGATGCAGAAGGGGGACCTGGACATGACTCTGGCTCTGCAAGAGAAGGACAGGTCTGACTCTGATCGCTGCAAACTCTAAGATCTCATTGTGCAGACTGGAAAGGATCTCCCCCCTCCTTCCCCCTTCCTCCCTCCTGTTATTGTTCTTCACTAGATTGGAATGACTTACTGGAATGTAGCCAGTGCAGCAAGATAGAAAACTGGGGATCAGAGTGGGGCAGCCAGAAAAGGAATGGCATAGTAGTGGATGAGAGTCAATCAGTAGACAAGTTCGTGCTGTGAAGGAATATGCAGGTCCATTTACACATGTCCAGTGTTTACTCTTGACTATAGCTTCCTGGTAGCCAAAGGAAAACAATCCTATGGACCTCAGATTCACATTACCCATGGGGTAAAACAAGCCATGCATTCATGAGAAGCCCAGTTTTGTTTGGCAATATTGGAGGGAAATTTCTCCTGTGGTTTTTTTCCACCGGGAACAGTAAGTGGTTCGTCCCCACCATAACTACTAGTGAATTTTGTGTGACCCATTTTCTACCATGTTTAGTGCCGGCTGGAGGCCCAAATCAAGCAGTGCAGTAGACCAAAGAACAACACTGTAGACCAAATACAGAGTTCTTCATTGCGTAAGGAGTAAAACCTATGCTGTTGGTTTAGAAAAATGGGTGGGCAGTAGGGCTGTTAGGACGACTTTAATGACCACTGTGGCTTGTAGCCAGACTTTTGACAAAAGTTAAGAATAAGTTGAAATTTTCTCTTGACATTTTCCTTCTCTTACCCTATTTGTTGGTCACTAAGTGGGAGGTGGAGTTAAAATCATGGAGACTATCATAGGTGACTGAGGAGCCACACGTATTTACAGTTGGATGAGATGGCTCCAGAGCAAATGGTCTTTTCTAGAGGATTGTGCCTGTGGTTTCTTTTCTCAGCTGCTAGTGCCCTGTGAAGTGGTGTGCCCCATTACATTGTTTAGTTAGCTAATAGCCCAGGCAGGCACAGATTCACTGTGTGGCAGAGGCTGGCCTTGAATTCTTGATGCACCTGCTGCCCTCCTCGTCAAGTGCAGAGTTTACAGGAGCATATCACCCTGCCCAGCTGATTAGGGTCACCCTGGCCAGCTGTTTAGGTTCGTGTGGCTGTTGGCCTTTACTTCTGATTCAATGCCCCCTTATAGTATTTAGGTCTGCCATTTTGTTTTCAGTTATGGGTTGAACATCAGCTGAGCAAACCTGAGATTCTCTATGAGAGAGGGCTGAATCAGTGTTGAGGGAGCCTATGGTCTCAGTCTCCATATTTCAATACCTACAATTCAGGTACTCAGAAGATTGGCATTTATTATGTGTACTGCAGCCTTTTTTAGTTTAATTTTTTCCTTTTCAATTTTCTTTGGCTCATTGTTTTAGAGGCTTTTTTTTTAATTTTAATTTTTGTGGTGTGTGTGTGTATGTACATGCATGGAGGTCAGAGGCTGGCCTCTCTTTCTTAGTTTTGTTCTGTGAAATGGACGCACTGAATCCCCTAGACCTTGGTGGAGGGAATGAGTTATGTCCATCTGTCCCTTTTTGATCTAGTATTTTTCTGGGACCGTGTTGCCAGGAAGAGAATGGGTTCTCTTTGCTGGCTTCTCCCCCTAGGTGCCATTCATAAACAATCAAGAGCTACCACACTGAACTATTCATAGGTCATTGTTCTGTTCCACAGTGTATCTCCCTGTTGTTTGATAGTGAAGTCCTTGGAAGGCCTTGTCTTTCTGGGAGAACTATATATTCTAGAAGCTAAATTAGGGGCAGGGAGCCAAGAGATGGATTAGACTAGAGTAGAATGTCTGCGGGTCTGTCTTAGGTTTCTATTGCTGTGAAGAGACACCATGACGATCCTTGCAAAGGAAAACATTTGAGCCTGGCTTACAGTTTTTTCAGAGGTTCAGTCAGTTATTGTCATAGTGGCATGCAGGCAGACATGGTGCTAGAGAAGGAACTGAGAATTTCAGTCATCATCCACAGGCAACAGAAGTGAATCTTTGTGTCACACTTGGCCTGGCTTGAGCACATAAGAAGACCTCAAAACCTGCCCCCACAGTGAGACACTTCCTCCAACAAGGCTATACCTCCTAGTAGTGCTACTTGATAATGGCCCAGCATTCAAACATGTGAGTCTGTGGGGGCCATTCCTATTCAGACTACCACATTGGGCATAGGGAAAAAGGAGAATTCTTGATACCTATGATGGAGAAAAAAGTAGAAGGTTCAGAAAGGGTTTGTGAGAAGTCCTGGGACAGTCTTGTGTGGGTCCTGACATCTTAAGCACTTCTCTCATTAGCTCTCTTGGATGATTATGCCCTTTATTCAACAGACACTTCATGTGTGTCATCTGTTAAGCACAGCAGTGATTATAGGAGTGAGGTACGGAGACTTTGATTGTCTATACCAGAGCTAATGAAGTTACCAGGTAGGAGTGTGGGAGGCAGGGACAGAAGGACTAGAGGGGATAAACAGTGGTTTACTATAGTGTTTACAAATTCAGTGTAGATGGGCCAATGGAAACTTTCCCAGGAAAGTAGGTGTCCCCTTGCCTGCTACTGTCTTGGATGACGGAAAACCTGACTCTGTCCAGCCCTTTACTTGCTATGCACTCCCCCCATAATACATATCCATGTTAAGGGTTTATTTGACAAATTAGACAAAGTAAGAGATTAGCAGTGAAAATTAATAAAAAGTAGACAATTGTGGCAATAGTCTGTAGTGAAATATGCGAACTTGGTCTCTTGTAAAACAGTGTACTGGGCTCACCTTTCTTGTGGTGATGTTACATAATAAGTGGTGGCATGAAGGGAGGTGAGTGACGAAGGCATGACATACTTGGCAGGTGACTGTGTAAGTGTTACTTGGTTGTAAGCATCAAGAAACAGTTCTGACAGTCACGATGGCTACTGATTGATTAGCAGGGAGGTAGCATATACAGCGTAGGGATGCTAGAGAGGTCACAGGGCCTAGGGCAGAATCTGGTCTTTATCTGAATGGCATGGGGGAATCCATTGAGAAGTTAGTGGGGATTGTGGAGAAATGAGATGATTAGATTTAAATTTAGAGCAGTTCTTTGCTTGCCTTGGGGATGTGTTACCACTGGGCTTTCATGCTGATGCAGATATCCAGATAAGTGACCGCAACCAGGACTAAAGGCCTGGACCAAGAATTCAGCCAAACAGGTGGGGATTGAAGGGGAAGTGGGCTTAGTGGGCTTGAAAGACTTTGGTAGCCAAAGAAAACACATACTGATACCCCTCCTTCAGCTTTGCGAATGAGTGGCTGAGGGGAGGTAGTGTAGTTTACTCAGTTTGCAGATGAGCAACGAGGAGGTGATTTTAGGGAGGGGTGGGATGATGTTTGCAGTTAGGACAGGAGTTGTGGGTTTTGTGGGTATCTGTGAGTGGAGATGTTTATGAGTGGCTTTCTAGATTCAGGCTGGCATTGGAGGAAATGAAGATTCACACTCTAAGCAGTGCTGAGCATGGTTGGGCATGTATTTGGAACTACAGAGACAATGGTGGTTCTGGTTCTGGAGAGGGGCTAGATAGATCCCAATAAGTGTAGAGAGGAGTT
Organism: Rhynchomys soricoides; assembly: GCA_019843965.1. Classification (NCBI taxonomy): domain Eukaryota; kingdom Metazoa; phylum Chordata; class Mammalia; order Rodentia; family Muridae; genus Rhynchomys; species Rhynchomys soricoides. Next base: position 1,156,108 of record JADRCH010000117.1, read on the forward strand.
TCCTGACGGTGTGAGGTTCCCTTAGGGGAGTCCTAGAAATTGCCCATGCAGAGAGCTGGTAAGTGCAAAGGCATGAAGCTTCCATCGTTTGTGTACAAAGCTGACATTTGCACTTCAGGATATGTTGCGTAGGCTTAGATTCTTGTTGGTTTGGGAAGAGGACATTTGGGAGGAGGAGTGTGGACTAGTCAAGTGGTGGCTTCTCCATGGATATAGATGGTCAAGTTGGGATCCTGCTGTAGGCTGCATTTTCCTGGCATTTGCACAGGCGTGGCTAGACAGGTACAGAAAGTTGACTTGTCAGCTCTACAAATATGTCAGTCTCAGATGAAGGTGTCCCAGTTAAACTTCCAGAGACCAGCAACCAGCTGCCACCTTTATTTTTCCTCCAGATATGCCTGCTCGGTAAATCTCCAGGGACTAAATCTTCTCGCTGATTTTCCTATAGCATGTATGTAAGTTAGAAGTTCACAGTTAGAAGTTTAGCCCAGCATGACAGCAGGGATAGTTGGTTGCATCCAGATGAAATGGATATGGATTGGCCACACAGAGTAACCTGCTGTTGGGCATGACAGGTTGTTGAATCTGGTCTGGCCCCCACTTGCATACTCTCTCCCAGTGTGCTCCTGGGTTCCTACCACCTTTTTCATGCAGGCCTTTTTTCTAGTTTCTTCAGCCTGGGTTTTGAGCTGTTCTGCATCTGAAGGTGATCATGTTGGGGAGCCCTACAGGTTGGATATAAGCAATAGATATATTTTCTTCAAGCTAAATAGAGTTCTTAAAAGTTTGAATTACTTGCTGGCATTTAAAACATTGAATTTCATGGAAGAGTGAATTCTTACTTTTCTTGAAAGCCTTGAAATGTTGGCAACCTGTGGTGCCTTCTTATTGGCTCAAGACTGTTGCTCGCTGTTATGGGCTGGGCCTTCACTAACTTTTAGTTGTCCTGGTTCTGGCCCCAATCATTCCATTTTAAACCTACATTTTGTGACTTTAAGCTCATTTTCCCATTGATTTTATCAGAGCTGAACCCCTAGAGGGCAGTATTGCACCTCCTTCCAGGTTCCTAGGCTATCACTCAGATCCCACTGGTGAGCTCTGATGCACTGCACTGCTAGGTGTTTTTGCTGCCCATGTCTCCCTTCTGGCCAGGTGCTTTACTAGGGCAGCTCTGCCAGACCTTCAGGCCTGTGCTTCTACAAACTGGGTTGCTTTCTAGGCTTAATCACAGAAGTGTTTTGTGGAGGAGAGTCCTAGGAAAAATGTTAATTGTTAAAGACTTAAAAGGTAGTACATACAGGGCTGATTTGGGAAGATGGCTTAGTGAGTAAAATGTTTGCCATGTGAGCATGAAGACCTGAGTTCTGATTTCCAGCACTCATGTAAAAGCTTAGTATGATGACATACATCCCAGCATCTCAAGGCTGAGAGGCAAATGGATTCCTGGGACTTGCTAGCTAGGCAGGTCAGCAAAGCCAAAATAAGGTAGAGACACCAAATCATTGAGGAAATCATTTGGACACTGAGCTCTGACCCCCTCCACACACCTGCATAGATAAGCACCTGTACACAAAACATGCACACGTACATATAATCAGCATTGCAGTTGCCATTTGTTGAGTTCAGCTAGATGTCAGAAGTATACTTTTGTTTTACCTTGTCCAAATACAGGCTCAGAGAGATTGAATGATTTAGCTTAGTCACAGAGCAGTTGATCCAAGGACATCGAGTTTGGTTCCAAAAAGGGAAATGTTGACATTTTCTAGAAGACATTATGGTTGTAGCTGGCGAAGCTTCTCTGAGACTCAGAGATAGAAGATGCGATTTAAGGAACTCTGGTGCTTATCAGGGAGAATAGGAACGGGTTTGGACAGAAGGTATTGAGAGCATATGCAAAGGCATGGACGGGCACACGATATAGCTTTGGAGCGAGCTCTCTGTGAGCTGCTGTGAGCTGATAGGGATCAGGACGGAACTGGGGTTGTTATGACTTAAGAGCTGGGTGCCTGGATGCCTTATCCTGACGTGCGGCCTTTAGCTTGAGATGTGGTATGATTTTAAGCATTGTTTGTAGGCTATGGAGAGATAGCCTTGCTTTTTACATTTATACCCATCAAACCAGCTCTTGATTGGTTGTTTGCTTAGGCTTTAGAGGGTTTCTTTCTGCTGCTGGAGTGGAGCTGCTGAAGGTCTTGAAGCAGGTGCATGACTTGACCAGAGATGGCGCAGCTCAAGAGCTAAATGGCCAGGCTAGAGACAAGAGGACTCATTAATGTCACATAAATTCTGTTCCTAGCTCTCTGACCTGCAGAATGCGATTTTGTTTATGTGTATTCATTGGACATATCTACTTTGAAGATTTCTGGCCCTGTTTCCTACCTCCTCCTGCTCCACTGAGCTAAGAGAGCAGCTCAGAATTAATATTTAAATTTTGTTCTCTTTCAGACTGATTGAGGAGTTGAAGCTGTCTTTGAAGAGCAAAGAAGCTTTAATTCAGTGCCTTAAAGAGGAAAAATCTCAGATGGCATCTCCTGACGAGAACGTGTCATCTGGAGAACTCCGAGGACTTTCTGCCACTCTGAGAGAAGAAAAAGAGAGAGATGCTGAGGTGAAGCGACAGGGCACAGCAGGAGGGGGAGCACATCAGACTGCTTCATGGAAAGTGGGGCGCTCTTCAGTCTGTGTGGTTTGCACAGTAACTTCTACTTACCAGCTCTCAGTCAGCTGAGGAATAGGCAGGAACTGTCTTTGTTAGGGCCTGCCTTTGTTCCTCTTTCCCATACCTGTGCATCTGTATTTCCTCATGTGTTTATTTGCTGTCATCTCTGGGCTTCATTTTCATCCTTAGTGGTTTTTTTAGTGTAAAATTGTAGTGCATTGTCCATGTCCATTTTTCCTTTGTGGTTAGAGACAGGCTTAAGGCCATATTTGGTGTGAAATATCAGAGGACGTGGCGGAAGGGAACTAACAGGTTCTGGGTATGGCAATACTACCCTGTTCAGGCCACCTGGCCTCTTGGCCAAGTAGAGATTGTGATCCCCTGACTGAGTTTAGGATCATTCCTAGTAGTTAGGCCCAAATCTCCTAGACCTAACTCTTGTAGCCAGGACAAGCTATCTTGACCTTCCATTCTCTTTGGGCAAAGGATGGCTGCTCCATCGTCTGTTCACTTCAGGGTATGTTCTGAAGCTCACAAAAGGTCATGATTTCTTTATGGAGCAGCATTCTTGTCCTTGTCCCATTAGCAGACTCTTTAGCCTTATCACTTTTCGTTTGCAGTGTTGTTGCCACTCCTCTCCCTCCTCCTCTTTTGAACTCCCAGGCCTTGTCCTCTAATGAGCCCTTTACCTTTCCTTTGGAAGCACTGCCATGGGACTGGCAATCAAGCATGTGGGCAGCTGTCTTTACACTTGTCCTCCATCAGAACCAAGTCAGGATATGGGTGGGGCCAACAAGGATGCACTCATGTTAATGAGGTCTGCAACTGTGGAGGGAGGGAGTAACTGAGGTGCTCATTCTAATGGCTGTGGGGAAACCTTTGGATGCTCCTCCTCTCAGGATGCTGCTCCTCTCAGCTCACTCATAAATGCCTTTTCTTAGGAACGACAGAAGGAGAGAATCCACTTTGAAGAGAGTATCCAGGTATGTTGACTCATTTTAAGACTTCCTCTGTGCTTGCCACTCATTTGATTCTGAGTGCAACAAATAATTCTTTGTACCAGTTATTCATAAAGCACAGTAGAGGGAGTTGCTCAGTCCTTGGATTAGCTTTGTTCCATGGACATAGCAGTTTTATAGATGTGGTACCTGAGACTCAGAAGGTGAAGTCACTTGTCCATGACCACATAGTTGGGAGAAGGTATTTTCCTGTTTGCTTCCAACACCCAGGCTCCTTAGTCACGACAGCTGGAATTTGTACAGTGTCTGCTAGTATAGAAAGCACTTTTGCATCCATTATCTCATCTGATCCTCACAATAGCCCAGGAGGGAGGCAGTAATTATCTTAAGACGTGAACTCAGGACTATAAATGTACGGCTCAGTCTCCATCAAACCAAACTCTCTCCTAGCTTTTGTAGCATTAAGGAATGAAATTAATGATCTGTTATTTCCCCCACATAACCTGGTACAGTTTCGAAGACTCTGATGTGACTGTATTCAGATTTTAGAAGGCAGTGGAGTCCTTCCCATAGGAGTAGCTGTCAGCTGCTCAAGCGATCTGATCCCCTTCCCTTCACCCAGCCCTGTTGCCGTGAGCAGTAACACAGTAACTGGGAGCTGATGCCACGGCGTTCGGCTCCACTAGGAAACATTAATCACAGGTTGACAGGAATAAGATAGAATAACTGCATTTGAGTGTGCTCTTAAAGATATATTTACAGTGCATTTTGGTTGGAACACATCAACTTCGTGAATCTTTTTCTAATCTAATTTAGGCACTTCAGGAGGACCTGAGAGAGAAGGAAAGAGAAATTGCTACAGAGAAGAAAAATAGCTTAAAGAGGGATAAAGCCATTCAGGGTCTAACCATGGCATTAAAATCAAAGGAAAAAGAGGTATGTCTGAAGAGTGAAGTGGGATTTTTCTTTATTAGTTTCTGTGGCTTGCCTGTCCTACACTGAAGTTTTAGCTCTAGACAGAAAGTCTGTAAGTGCTAAGGTAATACAGAAAGTGGGTCCTTTGGTCAGTTAGGATTGTGGTAAGCCTCACTTAGTGCTGTCAGTAGCTAAATAGGAATAAAAATTTCTAGTAAGCCACATTGATAGAGGTGCAAAGATGTAAGTTAATTTATATAATACATGAACATAATCATTTCAACATGAAGTCCATGAAACAAGCACTGGTGAGCTATCTAGCATTTTGTCCCTCAGTACCAAGGATTTAAATGTCAGCTGTACTTCTAGCCTCTCAGTTGAGACTTAGCCAGGAGTGTGGCTAGTGACTGCCTTAAAGGACAGTACGGATCAACTCTTGAAGGACAGCTGACACTTGAGATGAAGGAATTTGGGAGGCAAGGCTGTGGCTGGGAAGCAAAAAGCCTACCTGGCTTGTTGCCTTTGGCACCCAGGTGGTGGCTGATGGCTCTTTTCTTACCACTTGTTGGTACTGAAGTCTGTTGTATCTCAGTGATTAACTAAGTGACTAACTAAGGCCTTCACTCGCCAGCTCTACTGTGTGATGTGAAAGTTGGAGTGATGAGTGTTAGAACTGAGGTAAGTGCAGGGGTTGGGCAGGCAGAGGGAAGGGTAACTGATCCTGATTAAGGTGGATGTGAGCAGTAGATTTTGCTTAGAGAAGATGCTGAACTGGTGCTGAGTCCTGAATGGTGAGAAGGCATAAGCGGTCGAAGAGCTGCAGATGGGTGGCCAGTTTGGAGACCAAGAACACAGTGTCCAAAGCATGTGGTGTGTGGCAGCACAAATGGTCTGGGGTCCCAAAGTGAACCAAGTGCACAATTTTGATAAAACTGTGTATATTGGATAAGCTGCAAGGGCCAGTGGTGTTGGGGACTAATCACATTATCTGTTTGCAGGGTCTGAGTAGCAGAAGTAACTGCTACATTTTCACCTTGGAGGAGCCTCTGGCTGTATTTGAAGAGTGGTTTTAGGAGGTAGAGAGTAGAGGCAAATTAAGAACCAAGATAGGCTTTTTTAGAACAGATCACAGCAAGCAAAATGGAAGAAGACTGTGTTCAAGAAGTAATGTTAGAAATAATTTTAAAAGAGAAATAAATTAGGAAAATTTGATAATTAGAACTGAGAATTCAGAGAAGGAGCAGTCAAGGTGACTCTTGGTGTCTTGTCTTACGTGACAGGGGATATGTGGTGACATTGACATGGTTTAGAGCATGGAAAATAGAATATGACATTGAGACAGGAGCATTGGCCTTGAGAACTGTGCAGGTCTTCCTTGTTAGGAGGCAGAGGGCTTAAGAAGTCTGAAGCATGGGAGAGAGGCAAAGCCAGTTGACTTGGGAATCCTTGTTAGTCATGAGGTAAGATTCTGAGAGTTGACCAACATAGTTAGTGAAAGCATACACTGGGAAGGAAGAAGGCTAAGGATGCCACTGTAAGCCGTAGTGTGAATTCAGGGATGGGGCAGGTATGTGCAGAAAAGACTGCAGGAATAGTTACAGAGGTAGAAAACTGGTGCTAAGGGAGTGCAGCTACAATTGCGAATTGGTTTTTTAACCATAGCTATGGTTCATATGATGCATTGGGGCCCTGCTGGAGTAGGAGACCTCAGTGTGTTGTGACATTAGTAATGGAACAGTTCCAAGGTATAGAGGTGGGGGTTTATAGTGGACCCCAGGGTATAAAAGATAGGAACTTTTGGGCAAAGCCACTCCAAGTTATTAGAAGAGTCATATGAATGGGCAAACAGTAATAGTAGTGATTCTTGTTATTTTGGTGCTAATGTGTATTACCTCATTATCACCAACACCACGATAGTTAGAGGAGTGGTATTTATCATGCATTAGTCTGTTTCCCATGACTATAATGAATTTCAGAGGCAGAATAACTTTATAAAGACTTTTAGTTCACTCAGTTTTTTCTGATGCTGAAAGTTCAAGATCATACTCTCTGATGTGGTCAGCGTCTGATGAGGTCTAATGATAGGTAGCAGGTGTGTAGGCAAGGGGGGCAAATCATGTTACTAGATGAAGCCTGATAGATTGGGCTACCCTAGAACCTTCTGAGAGCATGTTTCAAGTTGACAAAGGTCCTCTCACTAGGATTCACTTCTTGAAGGCCCACTTCCTTTAAGATTGCCACATGGAGGCTCTGACACATAGGCTCACGGAGGGTGGGGTGGGGTGGGGAAATACTCTGACTTTATGTGGACCATGGTAACAGGTTAGGAGATTGAGTCTCAGAGAGGTTAAGCCACCCAGTCAACAAATGGGAAAACCAGAAACCCTACATAGAGCTTGTGTCTTGTAAAGCACTACAGGTCAGAGAAGGACAGTTCAGCTATGCGTGTAGCCACTATTTGTTGTTTTCCCAGGTTGAAGAACTTAATTCCAAAATCAAAGAGCTCACTGCTGACTCCACGAAAAGCAGAGAGGCCCCCTTGAAAACCCAGGTCCCCAGATTCCAGGTAAGAGTTTTCATTAGTGAAAGTGGCTCTCTCAGGTCTTGATTCCAGGAGAGGCCTGGACTTTGCAGTTGAATGGAACCTGGGGGTTTGCAATAAAGGGAACCATGGGTGGTCTTTAGTGATAGAATCGGTTGAA
>JADRCH010000117.1:1163352-1196410 GCA_019843965.1 Rhynchomys soricoides
ATATATATATATATATATATATATATATATATATATATATATAAAATTAAAGGGAGGACCTTCACCCCATTTGGGAGCTTCTCAGGCCTCTCAGTGTGGTGATGATGATGGTGATGAAGACAGATACTCTAGTAGTTGAGACTGCTGAGTTTACTTTTAGTATTCATTTAATCTTCAGTCATTGAGGAAAATAATCATCATACCCTTGTGTTTTGATGGTTTTTCAGGCTCATTAAGGGTGTGCAGCATACTCACTCTCACAGCTAGCAGGTGGTAGAGTCAGGGTTTAAAGTCAGCAGTTGTAAGTAATAGCAGGCATTTGTTGAACACTTGACTTGTACCTAGCCGTACTATGTATTCCTCATAGATTGCCCCCTTTACCTACCTACGTACCATTTGAAGTAGATACTGTTCGTATCCTTGTTTAATTGCTGAGGAACTCGAGGATGAGAAATATGATCTGCTCAGGGCTACCACACTGGTGAGTGAGTGACAGGGCCAGGATTTGACTTCAGGGCACCTGGCATTCCATAACCTGGAGTCCTCTGCTCCTTTTCTCTGGTTGCCTCTTCATTCCTGCTACTTTCTAAATTTGTGGTCCAGGCTTTGATGCCTTTAAGCTCTTTTATGCCCATAACATTGTGCTTCAAGCCTCCCACCCCTATGACAATCCCTATCTTTTCCAGATTTTAATTTTATGCTTTTAATTATTTCAATGTTTTCCTCCCACGTTTCTAGTTTACCTACACAATTTATGTAAGCCTATGACTGATGTGAAATTAGGGAAGTTCTGTGTCCAGGTTAAGTCCATACTTGCTTAAGCTCTCCTCTCACTTCTGCACCAAGGCTGCTTCTGGTGGTAAAGTAGAAGATCAGTCTGATTTAAGGCTATGTGACTTCCAAGATTCATACCTCCTGCCTTATCTGTTGCAGAGTTTTGGCTCACAATAAGAATAATTGCAGTAATTTGGTTTAAATCACAGGATGCTAGCAGCATAGACAGATCTCTGCTTTTGAGATCTCAGACTTACTTCTACTACTGTTTTGACAGTAGATGATGAAATGGAGCTGAGCTTACATTTTATACCATTTCCCCCTTACTTAGAAAATAACAAGCTTTAAAGGCCAAATTCTTTGGAAAACCATCAATATTTTCTATTGCTTAAGAAAAGAAATGCTGGTAGTTGATAGCCAGTGTCCAGGCATCCTCATGAGCCTTAGTATATTTTACTTTTCCTTGTTATATGGGGGCTTGAAGGAATGAAAGCAGCCTTATAAACTTAACTGCTACGGACATATGACATGCATTTAGTGATTTAACAACCATTGATCCTGATTAAAATGCAACACAGGCAGAGTGAGGTCTCACAATAACAGCGTAGGGCTAGGTCCTTGTCTGCAGTCCACAGAAATCCATCATTGCTAAAACTCTCTGAGATGTGCATCAGATTGGCAGGTCTCAGAAACTCTCTTGATATTTTTATCCAAAGAGGAGAGTTTGTGGTGGCAGGACTAGAATGGCCCATCTTTTGTATTGCTCAGGTAGTGTATGAGTGTGCACTGCATGTTTATACCAGTGAGTCGCTTGAAGTGTATGTAGTTTCATTGTTGTACAGACTTTGAAGTGTGTTTCTCCTATGTAAAAGGACTTGTTGGGCTATGGTGTGTTGAACTAATTGTAGCCTGAGTTTAAAAGCCAACGGGGCTGGAGAGGTGGCTCAGTGGTCAAGAACACTTGCAGCTCTTCCACAGGCATGAGTTTGGTTCTCAGCACCCAGGAAGGACAGCAGATCCCCCAACCCCCAACTCCAGTTCCAGGGGATTTGACACCCTCTTTTGGCCTCTGTGGACAACTTTACATACATGATCCTTCCAGACATTTACACATAAACATAATCAAAAAGAAGAAGAAGAAAAGCAAGCCCCACAGGGTTCCTTGACATGGAACTTGACAATGAAGCAGCAGCAGGAGATATTTAAATTCCTGGAGCGGCTGCCAAGGCACAGACTCACAGACTCAACTTCAGATCACAGGTGTGACTGTGTGCAGATTACAGTGTAGGCTGGCTGTTATTCCTCGTGGCCATTAAAGTTATTTCTGGATTGGAAGTGGCATTCTCCTCCAGGTGTAAAAGTAAAAACACTTATTGAAGAAAAATTTTAAAATAATTTCTATTCTTAAAGTAGTAAAAAGAAGGTAATAGAAATTATCAGCAAACTTACCTCTAAATATGTTCTCTGTTAATAATTTTATACACTTATACATTCAGGGGAAAAAAAAACTTATGCAAGGAGGCCAGAGGTCAGTATCCTCCAGCTCTTTATCTTATTTTTGAAGAAGGGTCTCTCATTGAACTTGGAGCTCATCAATTGGCTAGACTGGTTGGCCAGTAAACCCCAGGCCTCCTTTTGTCTCTACCTTCCGAGTGCTGTCTTATGACATGTACAGCTACTTCTGGCTTTTACGTGGGTACTGGGGATTAAACTCCGGCCCTTATGCTTCCAGAGAAAGCACTGGACTAACTGAACCATCTCTCCAGCCTCCATTTCTCTCTTTTTAAAAAAGATATTGGTGTTCTTGTATGTTACCCACTGTCTTAGTTAGGGTTACTATTGCTTTGAAGAGGCATGACCACAGCCACCCTTACACAGCCAGCAACATTTAACTGGTGCTGGCTTACAGGTTTAGTTAATTATCCTCATGGTGGGAAGACATGGTGCTGGAGAGGTAGCTGACAGTTCTACATCTAGATGGGCAGGCAGCAGGCAGGAAGATTGAACCACTGGGCCTGGCCTAAGCATTTGAAACCTCAAAGTCCACCCCCAGTGACACTTCCTCCAACAAGGCCACACCTAATCCAACAAGGCCATACCTAATCCAACAAGGCCACATATTGTTCAAATAGTATTACTACCTATGAGCCTACAGAGGGCCATCTTCATTCTGACCACCACAACTAGGCTGGCCCCAAACTCCTAGGCTCCTGTCTTGACCCCTTAAGTATCTGGGACTACAGATGTGTACTGGTCATTGTATATTTCATGTTCTATAAAGCTTTCTTTAACATTCTTGCCATAGCATAATGTAGATTTCCTCAAACTTTTAAATTTTAATTTTGAAATAATTGTCGACTCACATATATGTTTCAGCATTTCTTTATTCAGTCTTCCAAGGTAACAGCTCCCAAGTCACATAGCTAAAACTGGTCTAGGGCATTTAGATCCTTTTATAGTGAACAAGAATAATTTGCCTAATTTTCTATTTGGCCTTTAGTTTCTGGCCATGTATAATTGGGCCAAATATTTGCCACTTGGGCATCATTCAGGAAAAGGTAAAGAGCACTCTAGGGAAGTTTGTCAAAGGGCCATTTAAGGGAAGTTTAATATGGAAAGTGTTTTTCTGAAATGGGCCGTATATGTGTATTGAGCTCCTTGAGGCTGGGTTTTTAAGGAGGCTTTGCCATCGTTATTCATGCAGTAATCCTGCAGCCCTTCTTTTCAGCACTTGGTAACTGTGAACAGTAACGATGTTCAACAAGCCCCTAACTGATGCCTATCTCTAGCGTCCCCTTTGAATTTAGTTGTCGTCTTTTCATTCTTGCCAGTTTATTGGTGTTAATTAGAGTCTTCCCTGATGAGGGTAAGTGGTGCTGTGCCAGGGAAGAACACAGGATGTGAATCATTCGAATTCCAGATTTAATTATGGGCAGTCTAATGACAGACTAGTGTATGGTTTAACCTCTTGTTGACGATGAGCATTTTCCAGTCATTGTTGGCCTTTGCTTGAATTTATTTAAGTACCACCATCGACATTGATATATTGATAAGCTTCCTCTTGTTTCCCAGGTATATACATGGTCACAATGTTAGTTTGCATTGCCTTATGTATTTCTAGGTTTTTATAGAGTTACTAAGGAAGAGTATCATTTCAAAACAAACTGACTAAAACCAGATAATCCCATTTAAACAAGCATACTTTATAACTGAGAACTTACTTCAGTTCATTCTTTTTACTTTTGGTAGTTTAGAACATTTTGTTCATTTTTTGTGTGTATTACATAAATATTTTCTCGGATGAATTGTATTTAATGAAATAAAAATATTCTTGATACATTTAGTCCTTGAACTCTGACATTAGAGTCTTTAAAAGTAGACTTTGATTGCTGTGTTGACAGCTGCCTCCTTTTTCTGCATATGACTCTGCATGTGAGTCATACTAACAAAGAAGAATATTGCTGGTGTTAGGACTTACCACTGCTTGTCATCTTTTTCTTTTCTGATTACTATTGGTTGACTAATTATGACATCAGGGCTTGGACTCAGGGCTTCACACCTGTTAGGCAAGTGACTTACCAACTACACCCCAAACATCATTTTCTACCCTTTTAAAGTTACTTAATTAACATTGTTTTGATACCATTAGAAAATAACATGCTCAGTCACCTTAAAATATTAGACAATCCAGACAAACTGAAAGGTCAGCTGTATTCCCACTGTATTGGAGTTAGTTCTGCTAACAGTTTGTGTTTTTCCCTCTTGTATTTCTTTGACAGCACTGTGGGCTTTCCTCCTTTACCAAAAATACCACAACCTACACTTTGTCCTGTATTTTCCTAAAATTCTACTCCTTGGGCTCTGGATACTGAATGCTGCCCATTTTTTTCTTCCTCCCTGCCTGGTAGGCAAAACAGGTCTTCTTGGTTTATTTATGACATGTGAAACCAGGTCCCTCTGCTCTCCTTCTCTCCTAGGGGTCTGAGGACTGTGAGGCTGCCCTGGTAGAGAAGGAAGCCCTATTGGCCAAGTTACACTCAGAAAATGTCACAAAGAGCACTGAGAACCATAGGTTGCTCAGGAATGTTAAAAAGGTCACCCAGGAGTTGAATGACTTGAAGAAGGAGAAGCTGAGACTCGAGCGGGACCTGGAGGAAGCCCACCGAGAGGGGAACAGAGGAGCCCGAACCATCCATGTGAGTGCCTCCTACTCTCCTGACGTTGTGAGGGGTGCATCAGGGATGGCGCCAGCAATGGTTTCGTCTTACAGGGAGATGATTGCTGTGAGGGTGTAAGGATGTAAAGATGTAAGGATAAAGACTTAAGGAAACCTGAAAAAAAAAGATGTTTCTCACGTCTCCTCAGTGGAAAGACCCTGTTTGACACCCACTCACTCCTCTCCTTACTGTTACCATCAAGATGACAATAGTGTCTATTCTGCCTTTTAAAAGTCCATTGCTCACTCCTGCTATGCCACCGGGCTGTGAATGTTCTTCAGAGACATGTTTTGGTGTCAATGTACTTAGTCATTTGGTTGCTCTTGAGTTGATTTAACCAGACTCTTATTACAAAGCACTGTGTATTTCACATTGTAACCTACATTGCACCAAATGCCCCTGTGCATGAGTGTTTATCCACTGGCTGTTTTTGACAGGCTTAATTACTGAGTCAAACCCTACCAATATTTAAAGACTACTTGATAGATAGCACAATTTTCCTAGAGAACAGTTTGATATGTTTTAAGACTATGCTTTATAAAACACTGTGTATTAGTATATTAGTATTTAAAAATCTTCCTAAATTTGGTACACTATTACAGTTACATCTAAACTTAAGTATTCATCATGTTTCTATTGAATCTGTCCTGAGAGTCACATCTACATGGATGGCCTTGGTGGGTCAGGCAGGACGTGCTCTAGTGGTCATGGATTCTGTTATGAGTCACTCTCTAGAGTCTGGAATGGTGGTTATCAGAGATAAAGCTCATAGTTACCACTGCCTCTTGGTGGGGTGCCAATATTCATGTTACCTTGCCTGCATTACCGCTGAGGAGGCAAGTGAAGTACGGACATTCGTATGTTGCAATAAGTATTTCAACAAATGTTCAGAGAGCTAGAATGGAGAAATATGTTACCAAAAACAACAAAACTACCCAAGACTACTGTGTTAGAAACATGTACAGAACAGTGCATAGATATAATCACAGTGAAATACCAGAAAGTTGTGTGTTTCAAGCCAGCTCACTCAAGGTAAGCATTTAGGGACACAGCTGTTGTCTTGGCCTAATAAGTATAGTATTAGCTATACTTGCACCACCTGAGTGAAGCAACTCTTTCCTGTTGGCATTCCTTTCATCTCCAGTGCACTTAGCCTCTCTGTCCGGTCACAGACTGATCACTGCCCTGTGGTTTTACATTACTCACATTGCTTAGGCACCTTCCATGTTTTGTAGAATGAAGGATCTCCATGCTGAATGGCACTTACACTCGATGAGAGCTTTCACATGAGAATTTAATAATTTTCTCCTTGACTTGGACATTAAATAATACCACAGTGAACATGTCTGTGAGGGCAGCCATTGTCTCACCAAACATCTAGGATAAACTGAGGAGCGATAGAACTATAACACGCTGCAAACACTTTATGTTGCTTAATTGTGCTTCCAGGTTGTCATGAGTCCAGAGGGGTGTCGAAGTGTGTGCTGGCACCAGAGATAATGCAATAGGCTAGTCTGATGTATCCTGATAGAAGGCCTGTTTCCTGTAGTTTAGATGGTGATGGGAGTGTCTGGTGTGATGTCTGAAGCCTTTGCTTTTCTATTGATTGCAGAAAGGGGAGAACACATAAAGTACTGTTCAGCCATGTTCCCATCAGTCCAGCTAAACAGTGAGGTTCTGAGACTCCCAGCTTGGACCATGTACTATTTCTGTTGGCAGGAGTGTGTTTGTACATGTATTCCATTATTGGCAGCCTCCTGAAGAGTCACATGTTTAGAGGGTGGTGAGCAGGTGCCCACAGAAAACAGTATGGTTGCAAGGGCGTGGGTAGGCCAAGACAACAGCTGTGTCCCTAAATGCTTACCTTGAGTGAGCTGGCTTGAAACACACAATTTTCTGGCATTTCACTGTGATTATTTCTATGCATTGTTCTGTACATGTTTCTAACACAGTAGTCTTGGGTAGTTTTGTTGTTTTTGGTAATATATTTCACCTCATTGCCATCAATTCTTAACTCTTGGTTATAGTCTAGGAGTCTAGCTGTATCCCTCTTAAGAGGATGTTTTATACTGTATCATGGACACACCATCTGGGGAGGCATACTGAGGTAGTAACTTAGTTTCATGATGACAGGAGGAAACATGCATATCTTATCAGCTTGTTGCTATTAAATAGGTTCTTAAATTATTGAGAATATCTCCCCTCGACAGCTGCTACGGATATTGCTTTGAATTGACAGAGACAAAACCCTAGACCTCTCAGTGGCTTCTATTTCTGCCCTCTCAAAGAAGATAAACCCACTCATAATTCAGCTTCATTGACTGCCTTGTGTAAGCCCTCTACTAGTCATGGACACATGTCCAGAGCAGAGATAGGAACATAACTGGCATAGGAAAACAGAGGAAGAAAGTGGCCTGCAGATTACAGGAGGCTACTGAGGAAAATGAGTGGTAGGTTTATGTGGTGTGAAGCTAGGCAAGTACTCTACCACCTGAGCACTCCCCCTAGCCCTATGATATTTGCATTTTTGAGGTTGATTTATCTTATTTAACACACTGCTTTTGTTGTTGTTCCATCTCTTTCCTTGACAATATCACAGTTTTGTTTTTCTTTAAAGCTACATAGAATACCACTGTGTTTATGTTAGTTACCTTTCAGTTGCTGTGATAAAATACCAGGATCCAGATCAACTTAGAGGAAGGAGTAAGGGGTTTATTTTGGCTTACGGTTCCAAAGGGATAGAGTCCATTGTTGTAGGAAAGGCATAGCAACAGTTAAACAAACTATAGTGGCAGGAGCAGGAAGCTGGCTGTTCACATTTTCCATCCATACACAGGAAGCAAGATGCTGTACAACCTCAAAACTGGTCCCTAGTGAAGTACTTCTTCCTACAAGGTTCCACTTCCTAAAGATTCCATAACCTTTCCAAAATGTACTACCAAACAGAGCCTCCAGCTGGGGACCAAGTGATCAAATATATGGGACATTTCTTGGTCAAACCTTCATAGAATATATGCCAGGCTTTCTTTATTTAGTTGATGGACATACATCCAGCCAGGTTCTATTTCATGAATGTTATGAATGGTACAGCGATAAGCACAGGTGCACAAACATCTTTGTGCTATGTTGACTTCAAGTCCTTTGGACACATATTTAAGAGTGGTATCGCTGAGTCTACGATAATTCTGTTTTTAGTTTATTAGGATCCTTCATACTGATGCCCGTAGTAGTTGCACATGTTTACATTTCCACAACAGGGAGTAAGGCATTTCTTTCCCTAAATTCTCGCCAGCATTTGTTATGTTGTTAATGGTTTTGTTTTTGTTTTTGTTTTTTTGTGATAACCATTATGACTAGGACGCAATGAGTTCTTGGAACAGTTTTAATTTATATTTTCCTGAGGTAAGAACATTGAACACTTTCTTATGTATTTGTTGACCTATGTTTTTGTTTAAGAGCCCCTTTATTGAGTGGATGATTGGATTTTGGTGCTTAATATTTGCAGTTCTTTGGTGGCATTGCTATCATTCTAGGGCTGGCCTCATACATTCAAGCCTTACTGCGAAGACCGTCATATCCAATGTTAGAGCTTTCCTTTACACCCTCAGGGCTTACTGTGCTCTGTAGACTGGGAAAGAATATTTGAAAGAAAAATATTCAAAGCTCAGGCCATGTTCTTTGTTTACATTTAGTTCACTCTTCAAATCCTCTTTGATAATGGAAACTGATGTCAGGATTGATGGCAGCATGCAGACCTGATCCTTAGCTGCAGAGTGTACCTGTCACTTGTAAAGCAGCTGGCTACTTCATATGTGGCCACAACCACATGTATGGGCCTGGAGAATGTTACTCTCATTTATAAATTTACTGAGCCTCGTAATTTAAATGGCTTGCTCATGCTCACCTAGACAGAGATATGCAGGTGGCAAGGATCTAGTCTGTAATTTTAGAACTTTGCCTAAGTTACTATCTTGTGGTGCTGGCAAACTAGCAGTAGGTAGGGATATGGTGCATTTGTCAGAAAGATTTTTATATTTTGTGTTTTCTATAGACCAGAATAATGTATTCTCAAGAAAACCTGTTTACAATATTCTGGTTATTTGAAGCTTTAAAAAGTAATTTGTTCCTCTCAGTGTTTCTCAAACATGTGTTGTAGTTTATATTAAAGTTATACAATTAAATGTGCTTAGGAATAGTGGTAAAGACATCAGGATTTCAAAAGAAAAGATAGCAAGGGTTTTGGAACCATAGCAAAGATGGTAACATTTTGTGGTGTCCTCTGTGGTGCAGAAGAAGGAGACTTTAGATTCTACTGGCAGTTCCTGGCAGCAGGAGGAAGAAGAGGCATCAGGGTCTTCAGTGTTTGGGAGAAGAACATCTTAAGATTAAAGGCCAGCTTCAGCTGGCACTGATGCCCAAGGGAAGAATTGTGTCTGGTGGGTTTTTATAAAGAGTACTGAACAGTTACAGAGTCTTCAACAATAGTCCATTCAGTGAAAACAGATCTGTGCAGGCCAGATCAATGCTGTTCAAGCCAGTGGGCTTGTAAGTATTGAGGTTTTCAGTTCCTGGGACTGGATCTAGCTGTTTCTTGTTGTTCTGTTCTCTTGAACTTGAAAATAAGTTGGAAATACCGCAGCCCTGTTTTCACATGAGCCCCAACTTAAAGTCCACACAGAGGACCCATAGCAAACAAACTTAGTTTGTTTGACATTCCTTGAATACTGATAGCAAGCAAATGCTCACTTGCACTCTCTCTCAGACGCCCACGCCAGGAGCATTTGTTTTCTGGCTCATTGTGTGTGGGGAGACGATGCCTTTAGTGGAAGCAGTTTGGATCAGAGAACAGTGGACTCGCTGTGCCTGACTGTGCGAGTGCATGAGAAGTTGGCCCATGAGGGTCAGCTCTCATGTTAGTTTTAATCGCTTTGATTGCAGACAGTGTGCCAGTTGACTTAGCACATGCTGTAATTTGTACTTTTGTTTATTCCATGCACATTTATCGAGTGCTTGCATTGGGCAGACTTTGGTGAATACCAGCTTTGATTTTACTGTGGGGATCTAACAATGAGAGAGGCCAAAAATTGAGGGTGGCAGATAGGTCTTCTGTATCCTAATATATGCCTCCTTGCCACCAGAGGGACCCATATCACTTAAAGCAAATTCAGAAGACATTCCTAAGGAAGCAGGAACAAGTATTCGCAGTTCAGCATCCTGACTATGGCAGTTAAAGTGACCTCTGTAGGCTGTGACAGGGAGGTGACTTTGATCTTCATTGTTTTTCCATACTGATTTAAATGCCCTGTTTGGCCCAGAGACTTTTCCCAACCCTGTGTGTGTATGTGTGTGTGTGTCTGTGTGTGTGTGTGTCTATGTGTGTGTGTGTGTCTATGTGTGTGTTGAAGGATGGGAGAACTTTTCTGCAGATTTGATGTCTCTGGCTCAGGCTCTCAGTTCTACTACAAGCAGGTGTGGGACAAGAGTAAGTCAAGTGTCCCTATAGTCCCTAGACTGTCTAATAGTGCTTGCATGTGTCACAGGACCTGTCATCTGCTGCCCTGACAAGTGTGTGCTTCAGTACCTGGGCACTTAGCTCTGTGGGATGCACTTGCTGGCTATAAGCCAAATCTCTAATGAAAGTTGTTACTATCACCCAGCTGGCAAAATCCTGCATGATCTACCAGGAATAGATTTAATTTTGGGGTAGTTCAACCTGATTCCCTCTAAATCTTATGGTACTTATTTATAGGTAGTCCAAAATGATATTGGGATGGCATTTAATACATCTTGAGAACCTCAATCAATGCATTTGATGACAGTGTCTTAGAATAGTGGGTTAGGCTTAGGCTTAGGACCATAGATCCAAGAGAGGATACTTTTACAAAGCTCAAAATGTCCCTTAGCTGTGTGGTTTTTTTTTTTTTTTTTTTTTTTTTTAAATCAGATGTGAAATGTTTTGAGCTGATGTCCTTGTAGCATAATGTGCAGTTTAAATGAACTAAGTGGGGTGTTGTGTCCTTTCAAATCCCAGTTTTTGGGCTAGCGGGATGACTCAAAGGGTGAAAGTGCTTTTTATACAAGCCTGACAGCCTGAGTTCCACCCATAGAACCAGCATAGAAATGGAAGGAGAAAACTGTCTCTTATAGCTATCTTCTGTCTTCCACATAGCTGCTGTGCCACTTGGATCAACACACACACACACATATACACACACACACACACAGAAAGAGAGAGAGACACAGACACAGACACACACACCCCATGCATGTACGATACAAATAAAGTTTAAAAATCCCAGCTCTTTGTAAATGAATGATGGGCTGAGTCCTGTTCCATCCCTTGTTAGTTGTTGAGTTGGAACAGTGGTGTCCATTTCTCACCTGCAAAACAGGGCTCCTTTCAAGGTTTGTGTGGGTAGACTACAGCACCTTCTATGATGACTGTGTATCATGGTGGTCACTAAGGTGTCTTTGGAGAAGTGGACACTGGCACTGGGTTTTGGTAGGAGCTGAGTTTCCTTAGGAATGCTTAACCTCTGAACCAACAACTTACGTTTTCTAAACAGGCACTCACCTTCTAAAAAGATGTGGAGCCTTTGTGTGTTAGCATTAAACAAATGAGTAATGAGATGTAATGTGTGAGGAAAAGCATCCTGTGCTTTCTAGTCCTGAGTTACAGTTGCTCTCTGTGTCTACATTTCTTATTTCCCCCCATTTTCCTGCATTTGCTTGCTCGGATGTTGAATGATAGATCACTGTCCATTGGAGTCCACTGGATCAACAGTAGTATCTGCCCTGAGGAGCATGCTTGTCCTTTTTTTCCCAGCTAAGTGACCCCTTAGAAAAGGCTTAGAACGCACTTGGGTAGAGAGGCTCGGACATCTCAGTAGCACTTGCCTAAGGTTGCTGTGAAAGCTGCTTTACAAGGCTGACCTCTTCATTTTCTGATGCATTTCTGTGGTCTTCATAAGGCAGCAAGAGAGCGGCTTTGTCACTGCTACTTATTTCATCACTGCTCTGGCTCTCTTCTGGGAACTGGATACAGCAGGCAGAGTCAGGTCAGACACACTGTCTGAAGGCGTCTTGTGGAGAACTGTGGTGGAAATCCAGATAGAACTGTGGAAAATACAGTATGCTCACTGCTGATAGCAGAATGGACTGAAAGGAGCAGAAGAACATGGAGCTGTGCTGGGGGTTGGGGGGTGGGGTAAGGGGAAGAAGGGAGGCTTCACAGGAGTAGGCCAAGACTTGAAGAATGTTGGCCATAGGAGTGGGAGAGATAGAAATCATTCCTGTTAGAGGGAATATGTCTGCTACAGTGTGGGGGTGGCAATGAACCTGGCACTGGGAAGCTTTAGTGGGGATGGGGAGCGGCAGGTATGTTCTCTTGAACAAGGTGTGGTATCCTGTCTGTGTCTGGTGCAGTCATGCCCAGATGCCTGCTCAGCTTAAGCCTCAGTGTCTTTGTCCATTCTCCACAGAGGCCCCTTTAAACTTTATTTTCAAAAGTCAGTGTCTTATGTAGCCTCAGTGAATTTGAACTCACTGTGTAGACAGAATTGACCCAGAATATCTTACCCACCTGCTTTGGCTTCCCATGTGCTAGAATTTTAGGTGTGTCATCTGTGCAGGAAAGTCTCATTCCAATGACTTCTAATGCTTTTTTCTAAGATTTAGTTTTTATTTTATGTGTATGTGTGTTTGCTTGCATGTGTGCCATGGGCATGCCTGGTGCCCACAGAGGCAAGAAGAGGGCATTGGATTCCCTTGAACTATAGTTTTAGAGAATTATAAATTACTCTGAGTGCAGTGATTTGATCCTAGGTCCTTTGGAAGAACAGGCACTCTTAATTGCTAAGCCATTTCTTCTGCCCCTATTATTGTTTTTAAAGTATGCAACCACCTGATGTGGGTGTTAGGAACTGAGCTCAGGTCCTCTGGAAGACCAGTAGGTTTTCTTAGCCACTGAGCCATCTCTGTGGCCCTCATTTCCTGTCTTCTACGTTTAAGAGTATACATTTGTGTGGAGATGTGCAGAGTTCTGTAGGCTAGGAGGCGCAGCGCCACATCTCGTGCTGATTTTGGAAATTGTCCCTGCCTCACTGAATGCCTCGACCTCATTAAGATCGTGAAGACACTGCCTCTGTATATTTAAACGTAACCGTCTGTCCGTCAAGTACTTTGACAAGCTTGCTCAGAAAAATCTGATAAGGTTGAAACGTGCTGGATGAGGTCTTCCTCATTCTCCATCTGGCCAGACATAAAACAGACTTTCTGGATGGAGAAGGGTAAAGGCTTGGATTTTATTTCTAATGTGATGTTAAGATTTGAGGGATATTTTAGTTTTCAAATAATCCATTTTTAAATACCCACCTACCTGCTCTGAGAGCCCTGATATGCAAAGGAAGCACTTGGCTCAGTGTTGGCCCAGAGTGCACCTTCAAATCTCAAAGGAAAATTGCCTATTAGTGTAGAAATTCAGAGACCTAGGAGACAGCGTCCTACAAATCCTGGATGCAGTACTCCCTGAGGAGCAAGGTGGAACTGGTTTGTGATTGAGGTTCCAAACTTTAACTCAGCCCTGTTCCCATAGCAGATAAAGCAGCTGCGCCTCGGGTGTGCTCAAGATTTCTTCTAATGGTGTCCTTTAGAATTAAAAGCAAATAGAAGTTTCTGTGCTCAGCTTCATCACCACCTGCTGAGTCAGTTTCTGGGGATGCCCAAGAACATGTGGTTACATGACTCCTGTAGCCAAGGTTGGATGTCCTTAATCCTATGGCTTCTTGGGCTCAGTCTGAAAAACCAGTGCTGTGAGCCAGTGTGGTAGTGCCCATCTGTAATCCCTGTGCTTGGAGAGGCACGAGAGTCAGGAGTTCAGGGTCATCCTTAACTTCACAGTGGGTTTGAAGTTAGCCTAGGAATTAATGAGATCCTGTGTAATCAGTGTGATGGGAAGAATACAGTAGACTGGCTCTCATTAATGTTGAATGCTTCACTAATTAGCACATGCTAATTATACACACTCATCGGATACACCAGGACATTTCCATACATGCATAGCTTATGTATGATGTATCATGTCTACCCACCTTTCTATGATCGTGTTCTCTCTAGCTCCCCACTTCACTTCCAGTTTCTGAGGAATCCCTATTTGAATTCCGGTCCTTTTCGTGTGATTGTTTCTACATATGGAGTGAGCATTAAATGACTGGTCTTTTTCTGTGTGGCTTGTTTTGACTGAATTGAAGTCCTGTAAATCTATGACAGGCTTTTGTTTTTTATGGTAGAATAGTACTACTGTGAGTACGTGTGTGTGTGTGTGTGTGTGTGTGTGTGTGTGTGTGTGATGTATTTTAATGCATTTATCTGGTGGTAGGCACTTATGCTGATTCCTTATCTTAGCTGTTGTGAGAAGTGCCCCAATAAACTTAGGCTAGAGGTTTGTTTATGTAGGAAGCACAGCTTAGAAAAAGCATTGGAAAAACCAAGATTGTCAATCAGGTGGACCCAGTTTTCTTCAATGGAAGGAAATGAATGATGTCTAGTTACCCAGAAAACCAGAGTGAAAGTGGCCGATTAACCTGGTGCTCCATTGCTGTTCTATTAGGAGCCGGTCTATACTCCAATGTCCTGAGCTTTGTCTTTTAGTGAATAGAACACAGCCCCATGAAAGAGACCCTATGTGCTCTGCATCCTCCACCAATCGGATCTATCCTGACATTAAACTGGTGGTTCTCAACCTTCCTGATGCTATGGCCCTTTTAATTAATACAGTTCTTCGTGTTGGGATAAACCCCCAACCATAAAATTATTTTGTTGCTACTTCATATCTGTAATTTTGCTACTGCTATGAATAGTAATGTAAATATTTGATATGCAACCCCCAAGGTTGTGACCCACAGGTTGAGAACCATGGGTCTAGGCTCTATCCCTGAGGTCTGTTTATCAGCCAATAGAATTCATTCTTAATTGTAATGGTCACAGGCATTTTGCTATTTTGCAAGGGAATGGGATAGCTAGATCACAGGGTAGTTTTCAGAAGCATTTATTATTTTTTTTGGGGGGGGGGGGAAATAGTCATCCTAACTGGAGCATGATGGTATCTCATTATTTTTTTTGTTTTTAAAGATTTTATTTGTAATATTAGAATGTTTGGTCTGCATGTACACATGAGTATAGTGCTCATTGAAGCCAGAAGACATTGAATCTCCTGGAGCTGGGGTTACTGTTGGTAGTAAGCTGCTTGATGTAGGTACTCAGAACCACACTTGGTTTTGTTCTCACTTCTGTGAGACCTTGAGGTGTATCTTTTTAGGTTATTTTCTATCTGTTTTTGAGGCAGGCTTTGTTGCTGTATCCTTGCCTCTTGGTACTGCTTTTGCAGTATCTCACAGGTTTTGTGTGTTCTGTTTCTATTTTGTTTCAGAAAATTTTAAATTTCTTTTCCCTGTAATTTCCTTTCCCTTTAATTGGCTGACTGCCTCAGTTACCTGATGTTTGTTCAGAAGTGTGTTCAGTTTCTCAATCTCTCTCTCTCTCTCTCTCTCTGTGCATGTGTGTGTGAACATGCGTGCGTGTACACACAAGTGTGTTGGCCAATGGAGTCCAGAAGAAGAAGGGTGTCAGATCCCCTGGAATTGGAGTTACAGGTGGTTGGGTTCTTTTTAATTTGTATAATTTTTGAAATGTCTCCTCCTGTTGGTTTCTAGGTATCTAAGCTCTATGTATTTTATAATTCCATTGTAACCAGGAAAGATTCTTTTTCTAATTTGTAAAGACTAATTTTCTGACTTAATATATGGTCTCTTCTAGAGAAAATACAATGCATTAATGGGAAAATGTGTCTTTTGTAGATGTTGGTAGACTGTTCTGTAATTCATTTACCTACTATGTAGTTTAACTCGAGTGGATTATTTATTGGTAGATGATCTATCTATTGAGAAGAGTCTGGTATTAACCCCTACACACATACACGCTGTTGTTTTAGAGCTATCTCTTACAGTAGGTGTAATATTTTATAAAAACAGAAGCTCTTTTATTAGGTGCCTATACATTTCTAATTGTTAATTTTACTTTTAAAAACATTTTAATATTATTGCAGTTATTTATGTCTGTATGTTATATACCAGCACTCTTGTAGGTACACACTGTCTGGTGATCACAAGCTCCGTTAACCTTTGCTTGGTTTAGAAGATCTTTATTTTGCTTTTGGAGAGATAGCCTTCCTTGGTCTGATAATCTTGGTTGACAGTTACTTTGTTCAGGTCTTAAAATATATCAGCCCACACCTTTAGCAGATTTCTGGTAAGAAATTTGCTGTTAGTTTCATGGGTTTGCCCTTATATGTGACTTGGTATTTTTATCTTGGCAGATTTTAAGATTTTTTCTTTGTTCTGTGTGTTGTTTGAAGGGTTGAGTATAATGTGTGTCATAGGATTTTTCATCCTATCTATTTAGATACTGTAGGGTCGTTAAACCTGATGTCCATGGTTTGCCCACTGTTAGGAAGTCTCCTGTCCTCTCCTTGAGGAGTTTTTCTATGCCTTTTTGTCTTTATTTCTCCCTTGTTGGGAATGCCAGTGACACAGACATTTGACCTCGTGATGGTGCCTCAGAAACCTCTCATGCTGCCTCATACTTCCTCTTTTCTGTAGGAATGTGATATTTTAAGACCTATCTTCAACTTCTAGGGTTCTTTCTTTTGCCTGGTCTGTTAAGGCTCTCAAAAAATCTGACATAATTTTTAAAAAACTCTTGATTCATTCTTTTCAAAATTTCTCATTTATATTGCCTACTGTCTTCCTAATTTTAATTGTTTACCTGTATGTCCTTGGATCTCACTGACTTTTTTTTTTTTTTTAAAGAAAAAAAATGTGTGTGTGTGTGTGTGTGTGTGTTATGTTCACATGATTGCTATACCCATAGAGGCCAGAAGTGATGGAGCCCTCTGAATTTGGAGTTACAGAGTTTTATGAGCCATCTGTCATGGTTGCTGGGGACAGAACTTGGGTCCTCTGGTAGAGAAGTGTGCCCTCGCACTTACATAGCCATTATCTCTCCAGCTTATTTATTGACACTTAAAAAATTTGTTTTAATTACTTACTAGGCATTTTACTCATTTTGATAGCTTCAGAATTTATTGTAAGAGAATTATCGTCAGGAGATTGGGTGAGGGTTTTGTTCTGTTTTGATAGACAAATTGAATTTAGTAACTTTATTTTAAATCCTGTTTTAAATTTTTTGAGCTCTTGGGACTTCACATAGGGAGGTTGGTTGCATCACGGAGTGCTTTCTAGAAGTGGAGACACTGTGGTTGAACCTTGGAAGAGGTCATGCTGCTTCCATCCAATTGTTTTCGTGGGGAGGGGGTGTGGTGCATGTTGAGGTTGAAGGGTCTAGGTGGAGGATAGGTAGAGCACTTGGAAAGTGTGTGAATGAAGTGGTTTGATGACAGGGACTTCTTTGAGATAAGCTAAGGCTAAGCTGGTGCCCACTAGAAGAGCCACGAATGGGTGCTCACTCTTGAGTTGTCTTCTGCAGTTACGGGCTCCATGTGGCTTGGGAAAAGAAAATGTAGCTCAAGGACTTAATTGAGAAACCGTTACCGTTGTGAAAGCTATGTTCTGAAGGGAATGCCATGAGAAGAGGGCTAAACTTCCCCCATTCTTCAGTGTGGACCCTTTCTTCCTGTGATCCTTCTCCATGGGAGAGTTGCTCAGCAGATTAGTGTGTAAACTATTCACTGGTCCTTCCTTGTTACCTGGGGAGAGGCATGATACCTTAAGGCAAAAATCCAAGTTCAGAATGCTCTATGTCCCACATCAGCCCTATGAGGCCCAGCACTTGTAGGGACGACTGACTCCCTTATTTACTCGTATATCTTCCCTGCCATGCCTGGCTGCTGCTGCTTCTTTTTTTCTTGTATTTCTTTGTGTGTGTGTGTGTATATTCGAGACAGGGTTTCTCTGTGTAGCCCTGGCTGTCCTGGAACTCACTCTGTAGACCAGGCTGGCCTCGAACTCAGAAATTCGCTTGTCTCTGCCTCCCGAGTGCTGGGATTAAAGGCGTGCACCACCACTGCCCGGCCTGGCTTCTTCTTAAGGAAGAGGATACATGTGGCTTCATTAAGCTGGGCATGCACTTTTCTCTCTCCATTCAATGACAGCAACAACAAAGAACTCAAAACCTTCTGATATATGATATCACAGAATTGTACTTTGCCTCTGTGCTATGGATTTGTCTGTACACGTCCTGGGTGAACTCTGGGGTGCATGGGTAGTTGTCAGGGCAGGATTTAGGAGTTCTTGACCACAAAGCGCTTTACGTCCAGGTTCTTCATCTCTCATGTACTTTACTAAGAGGGAAAACACATCGGTTACTGTGTCTCAGCTGTAGCCTTAGCCCAGCTTTCATCCTTTCATTTAACCTGAAAGGCCAAGTTCTTCCCTGGGATGGCAACCCCTCATGATGTAACTCTTCGTCCAGTGTCACATACAGTTGTTTAGCAGTTGAGCAGTGATTTAAGGAAAACTGTCTATTTAGATAGCCCTTGAATATTGAAGGAGATTTGGGAGAACTACCAAGATAATCAACTTTTAGATCTGATTGTTTTGCCTCCGCAAGACACGCCATCTCCATGCCTCCCGTTAACATTTATTATGAATCATGGGTAGTGAGAGCAAGAATCAATTGACTGTCTTTTTGTTACCATGGCAGCTGTTCCTCCTCAAGGCCACCTTAGCACACGTATCCTCCTATTGTTGCCAGTCTCTTTACTTTAAGCCTCCTCTGACCACATAAGTAGCTAGATCCTGTTCTGACCACTTATTTGGAGAAGGGCTGCAGATATTCAAGTGCTAGGGACACTATAAAATTGGCTTATGATTTGGAAGAATTGCCTAATGAGAGCCCATGATATGAAATGCTTCAAAGCAATTTTGACCTTAACAATTTGGTTGACATCATAGAATTTGGGGCCACACTAGCTTGATTTTCAATGTCAGCATTAGAAATTATATAAATTTTTGTCTAGTTCTCTTAGTCTGTATGAGCATAATTTACCTTTCTGGGACAGTAAGATTCTTACCATTGTAGGCAGGTTTTTTTTGTTTGTTTGTTTGTTTGTTTTTTAGTATCCTCATTAGAATGAATTGCTATTTATTGCTCTTTTTTTTAAACATCAATATAATTTATTACATTTTTCCCCAAAAATGATGATGTGGGCCTTAACTTATTCAGTGCTCATTGAAATCAACAAAAAGTATTAAATTTATCACTTAGTTCGAGAAAAAAATTATGTGTGTATATACTTTTTTGATACTTTATTTACATTTCAAATGTTTCCCCCTTTCCAGATCTCCCCCTTGGAAGCTCCCTATCCCCTTCCCCCATCATTTTGAGGGCCTTTATGAGGGCATTCCCCCACCCACCCACCCACTCTCGTACCCTTTGGAAGCTCCCTATCCCCTTCCCCCATCATTTTGAGGGCCTTTATGAGGGCATTCCCCCACCCACCCACCCACTCTCGTCTTCCCTCCTTGGAATTCTCCTACACTGGGGCATCTAACACCCTCCAGCCCAAGGGACTCTCCTCCCCCTGATGGCTAAAAAGACCCTCCTCTGCCACATATGTGGCCAGCACCATGGGTCCCTCCATGTGTATTCTTTAGTTGGTGGTCCAGTCTCCTGGAACATTGGGAGGTCAAGCCAGTTGACCCTGTTGCTCCCTCCCTGGGACTGCCAACTCCCTCAGCTCCTTCAGTCCCTTCTCCAACTCCTCCCTCTGGGACCTCACACTCAGCCCTACGGTTGCTGTGAAGTGACTCTTGGATATTCCAGACTTTGGGGTTAATAATCACTTATCAGTGAGTACATACCATATTCATTCTTTTGTGACTGAGTTACCATGCTCAGGATGATATTTTCAAGTTCCATCCATTCGCCTAAGAATTTCATAAAGTCATTGTTTTTAATAGCTGAGTAGTATTCCTTTGTGTAAATGCACCACATTTTCTGTATCCATTCCTCTGTTTATGGACATCTGGGTTGTTTCCAGTTTCTGGCTATTATAATTATGGCTGCTATGAACATAGTGGAACATGTGTCTTTATTACATGTTGGAGCATCTTCTTGGTATATGCCCAGGAGTGGAATAGCTGGGTCCTTGGGTTATGTTCATTTCTCTGAGGGTCCGCCAACTGATTTCCAGAGAAGTTGTATCAACTTGCATTCTCACCAGCAATGGAGGAGTGTTCCTCTTTCTCCACATCCTTGCCAACATCTGCTGTCACCTGAGTTTTTGATCTTAGTCATTCTGACTGGTGTGAGGTGTAGGCAGTTTTTAAAGTTAGTGATATCTCACATAGCAGTGCGTTGGCCATAACAGTGCCCTGCTTAGCTTGTAGCTGATAATGAGTTCTATTGCTGTTATAATCATCCCAAGAGGAAGTGTGGGTCCATGTTCCACCCCACCCCAACAGGGCTGTTGGAGAAGTGAATGCCAAATGCAGGGAATGCTTGATTGCATTTCCCCAAAGCTGCTGCTATTGGATGTTGAGCTTTACGTTAGCACCAAGCCATCACTGAGGGGCAGGGGTGGGAAAACACAGTCTGAGATGTGAGAAAACCAAAGCTGCTATTTTCTGAATTCTGGACCTCCAGTAACCACTGGAGAATTGCACAAAGAAGTCAGGAATGAAGTGTTGGGGGACCCTGGGCCTGCAGCGAGGCTGGAGCCATTGCAGTTCTCAGATTTTTGTACATCCAGCACTGCTGGGAGTCCTGGAAGAGCTGAGAACTGAACAGGCTCATGAGCTGAGGATGAGCCTGGGGCAGGGTGGGGGATTGGGGGGTATCCCTGGCTTGGATCAGTGGTGATTATTCTTAGCTTGGGAGTGGTTGTGGCTGGGAGTGCAGAGAGGTCTTCTATGGTACAATTAAGTTGTGGCTCTGTAGGCTAAGGCCTTCTCCATGTTCTCCATGGTGGTAGTAGCTGAGTGACAATCCTTGGTTCCAAACTGTTTATTGGTCATTCACTGTGGAAAATGAATGTGTACCAACTTCTCAGGGTGAACCGGAGATTAAATACCTTTTGCAGGCAGGAATGTCTGGGAAGGGAAGCTTATTGGCTAAACCCTCAGGGCCTCTAGGTACCTCATTACCATGGAGAACTCTGTCGTGGGCCAACGTTACCACAGGTCACATTTCCTTGTGTGATAAGTGTAGCACATGTTCCAAGACAGGAATCTGAAAGGGAGCAGGGAGCTGCCTACCAGCTCAGGAGTGGACCCTGAGTTTCCAGGAACTCAGACCCACTCAATCTATCAAGCTTCCTGGAACAGTTTAATGTCCCACAGGGAAGGGCTTATTTTCTTGGGTTTCTTGACTTCCCTCCATGCCTTGATGATAATGTGGGTCATATACGCTTTGACATGTACATACAAACACTCTCTGTATCTCTCTGTCTCTTTTCCTCTCCCTCTCCTTCCCATCTTTTCTTTCTCCCTCCCTTTTATAGTATACCAAGAACTAAGTTAAACTTTAGGTTTGTCTCCTTAATCTTGTGGAGTAATAAAACTTTGTGTCCTTTTTAGAATTGTGGAGCAGGCCATTTTCATATTGTAATTTAGTCTTGGGGACAAGTACAAGAATGTGGTATACTCTAGTAGTGTTTGTCACATGTTCTCCTGGATAGCTGAATTAAAACTCTTGAAACAAATGATAAATGAAAATAGAATAATTACCAGACAAAAAGAACTTGAATCATCCCTTGAAATATGGATCTGACAAGTATTTGTTTAAAGGAAAGCGCTGAACATAGGGATTGGTGTAAGTGGATCTCTAGTGCTGTGTACATGAAGAATGCACACTTATACAGCATGGAGTATGAATGTTAAAATTGCAATACCATTTTGTACCAAATAGACTGCAAAGCAATTGTAATCCAAATATGGTACAGGCCTAGGAATGACTATTCTCTTCAGTGAGTAGACGTGGGACAACTGGACAGCTGGAGAGTGAAATTAGAGCTTTATCTCATTCCGTATTAAAAATGAACTCAAAACCAGATATGAAATACTGCAGGTAATTTTTTGACAGTTGTTCTAGGCAATGATTCTTTTTTGGTATATAACCCTGAAAGCACAGGCTGCAAAGCTGCTGCCAAGCAAAGGAAGCAATTTAACAGAAGAGATAGCCTGTATGCTGGGAGGAAGTGTATTATAAGCCACATATCTCATGAGCAGTGGTAAGTATCCACAACATTTAAGAGTCAAAACAACATAATTGTAAGAAAACAAAATAGGAAAAGGACTTGATTAGACTTCTCAGATGAAGACATACAAATAGTTACTTTATTAAAATATGTTCCACATTCCTATTCATCATGGAAATGCAAATTGCAACCACAACAGCATATCACCTTGAAGCTGTTACAATGGCTGTTACCAAGAAGATGAAGATAATGAATGCTGGGGAGGAGGCAGGGAGAGGGGACTCCAGGGCACTGTTGGTGGGAATGTAAATTGGTCAAATGCTTTTGGGAGAACAGTTTGAAGGTTCCTCAGAAAATGGAACTAGAATTATCTTACAATTCAGTAATTGCACTTTTGTGTATACATCTCAAAAGGATTGAAGTCAGTAGGTTGAGAAGTCTCCACTTTCACTTCTTGTTCCTTGCACCACTATTGACAGCAGTCGACAATACCTAAATGTTCATCACCTGCTGTATAGATAAGGAAAATATACACCCAGCACTCACACACATGGGTGTGTCCACACCCCCGCACACCCCCCCACGAATATTATGCAGCCATAAAATGAAACTGTCATTTATAACAACAGGAACAGACCTGGTATATAAACAAGCAGAGCCTACAGAAGTAGAAAGTTGAGTGGTGCTTCGTGGGGGATGGGGATGTGTAGAGAAATAGAGAGGGGTGCGCTGGAGGCATAGAATTTCAAACCAGAGGGATAAGCTCTCCAGATCTATTGTATAGCATGGTGAATATTATATATTTAAATTTTTAATCCTGCTAAAAGGACAAATTCTAAATGTCACAACAAGAGGTGTTTAAGTGACAGATTTGTTAAGATTTTTCCATGGCATATCCATATATCAAAACAGGACATTTTACCCACAAATATTATTTACTAATTAAAAGAAAAACTTAAAACAGTATTCACAATTAAAATAAAATTCTAAAGAAAATGCACTCTTCCTAAGGTAGTGTACATATTTATTGTGACTTTATTTTGTATGTGTGTGGTATACATTTGTGTTCACAGGATCATGTGCACATGTGCACCAGTTTATGTGCCAAAGGCCAGAGGTTGATGCCAGGCATCTTCCTCCGTTATTTATCGCCTTATTTTTTGAGATATAGTTTCTCACTGAACCTGGACCTCTCTGATTCTCCCAGGCTGGCCAGTGCACTCTAGGGATTCACTTGTCTTTGTGCCTTTTCCCTCTAGCTCTGGACTTAAAAGCTGTTTGCATCTAACCTTTGCATACGTACTAGTGACCAAACACAAATCTTCATGCCTTCTCTCTAGTTCCATTGTGATTTGAAAGAGATATATTTAAGTGGTTATTAATATCTCTATTGCAATTTTTTTGAGTGGTGTGTTGGGTGGGTTTAATTAAATTGATTAGGATCATTGCATTGTTATAAGAAAGACCCAAACTTGTGCTTTGGTGTAGGTGTGAACTGAGAGGGTTTGGAACCAGATATCAGCCAGTTGTATCTTATTCACTGTGAGCACAGGTAAATTAGCTTCTCCCGGGGTTTTATTGCTGTGAAGAGATCATGACCATAAAAGGAAACATTTAGTGGGAACTGGCTTATAGTTTCAGAGGTTTAGTCTGTTGTCATCATGGCTGGAAGCATGGTAGCATGCAGGCAGACATGGTACTGGAGAAGGAGCTGAGAGTTGCACATCTGGATCCACAGGCAGCAGGAAGAGAATGCCACATTGGATGTGGCTGGAGTACCTGAGACCTCAAAGCCTGCCTCTGTGACATAATTCCTCTAACAAGGCCATCCTACTCCAACAAGGCCACACCTCCTAATAGTGCCACTCCCTAATGACCTATGGTGGCCATTTTTATGCAATCCACCACAGCCTCTTACTCATTAAATGGCAGTAGGACTGGTATGTGCCTCAGTAGTAGAGAACAACATGAGACCCCAAATTCTGTCCTGTATCTTTACTTACTTAATTACTCATTTTTTACTTCATTTATCCAATTATTGATATTTATTGAGTGCTGTTTTGGTTATCTATTGCTCTACAGTAGATCACCCCAAAGTTGGTATCTAAAATAATAATTTTATTGTATTTCATTTTATTAGCCAAGAATTTGGACAGAGCTCATCTGATTTTCTGCTTTGCTTGGCTCCCACTCTTGGTTCTTATTGATAGGTGGACTGGTTTCGAGGGCAAATGACTCTTGTGATTGGTACCTTGTTGGAGATAGGGGAAAATCAAGCTTAGGTTATCAGCTGGAGTTCCTGCATTTAGCCTCAGCAGCATAGGAGAATTAGGATGGCCATGCCTCTTAGGTGGAGGACATGCAGGCCACCAAGACAGTGCCCAAAGAGGCAGGAATTAGAAACTTCTGGCCCTTAGGTTACAGTGGTCACTACATTTCTAAGCTTTAAAAAGTAGAGACATAGACCCCCTATCTCTCCATGGGGGAAATCGAAGCGTTTATGGCTCTGTTTAATCTGCTACTGTACCTTCTGTGTGATTGATGCCATTCTAGGGGTTAGAGTTGGAGAAGTAAACAACATGATCTGCCCTTATGGGACTGAAAAAGTTCACACTGTATTAGCAAGTGCTACAGCAAGAGATGGTAGAGGGAAGAGGTGTGGAGGTTATGGGAGGAGGGAGGTTATGAAGACTGAAGTGAAGTGATAGAGCCACAGGAGGTGAGGGGTAGCTCTGAACTGCACACATTGGTTACCACAGGCATGAAGGTTATGGGCTGAGTACATACCTACTATGTAAGAGCCACAGAAAGACAGACATTGTCAGAGCAGAACTGGTGGGCGAGCAGCAAGCAGAGAGCAGTGAGGTGGCCAGGGTTCTACTGGGAGTCAGATGGGGCCCAATACCTTTGTTTTTGAGAGCTAGGGAGCTCACTAGGCAGCATTGCCTGGCCTGGGACTCATCATGTCCTATTGGCTAG
Source organism: Rhynchomys soricoides (assembly GCA_019843965.1). Lineage (NCBI taxonomy): Eukaryota > Metazoa > Chordata > Mammalia > Rodentia > Muridae > Rhynchomys > Rhynchomys soricoides. The sequence goes on from JADRCH010000117.1 coordinate 1,188,535, forward strand.
CCTTAAATTCAGAGTTCTGCCTACCTCTACCTCCCAGCTGCTGGGATTAAAGATTTGTCCCACCACACCTTCATCATAAGTTTTAAAGATTAGATAGACTAACTGTTCAATGTCTGGCACATGGTCTGAGTCATGGTAAGTGCTGGCCACAATCGCTTGTGCTCCATTGATCTTGAGTGTGGGATCATCCCAGGTCCTCCTTATTGCATTGCGAACTTCTCAGTCACAGTTGCTTCTCTGGCCCCAGTGTGTGTGCTTGCCCTGGCTAGAAACAGCAGCAGAATCCCAAGGGAAAGATATAATGAAGTCCTGTCTATTGGACAAGTGATTCCTGCCTCTTCTGTAATAGCTTTAGCAAGGCAGAAGCACTTTGCCCTGGTAGGCAGTCTGATGTGGAAGAATGGAATCTGTGCTTTTAAGTGCACACCTTGGGTTCTTTTTTTTTTTTTTTTTAATTTTTAATTTTAAACTTTTATGTATATGTGTGCTTGGCATGCATGTTTTTCTGTGTACTGCTTGCATGGATGTGCCACATCGGCCAGAAAAAGGCATCAGATCTCTGGTAATTGGAGTTACAGATGGCTGTGAGCTGCCATGCTAGGAATTAAACCAGGGCCTCTAGAAGAGCAGCCTGTGCTCTTCACTAACTACTGGTCATCTCTCTGGCTCCGTCTCCTAGATGATTCTTAAGGGATCAGCTTCTATTTGAACTGCTCTGGAAAGCATTACCATTTCCTAGCTAGCTACACTAGTTTGCAGTGGTAGTGGTGGTGGGGCAGAACAACAACAAAAAGACAGTCCAGCCATCTGTACACACATGGGCTATGAAGGAAATGCAAATTTAAAAACAGTTCTGAAGGAGCCTTTCCTATCAGCTCTATTAGCAAATACTTTAGAAACTTCTACTGACAAGGTTTTGGCACAGGCCTCTCGTGCTTCAATTGTTGCACTTGCTTTTTCTTTTGTCATTGCCTCTTTGGAAAAATCCTCAAAATATGCGTATCCTTTGACCTAGAAATTCCTCTCAGAGATTTTCCTGAAAAATTATCTCGAAAGCTGTAATAAAAGATACCCACAGCAATAAAAAGCAGCAATCTGTAATAACATGTCAAATAGTTGGTGGCTGTGAGGGTACAGTGCAGCTAATTTTGCTATATTTGTTAAACTTGGTGAATGAGAACATTGTATAGAATTGTTTTTCTGCTTGCTTGCTTGCTTGCTTGCTTGTTTGTTTTTGGAGATAGGGTCTGGCTCTGCAAACCTAGCTGGCCTAGAGCTTTCTCTGTAGAGCAGGCTGGCCAGGTGTGATAAAGCCAACAGGCCGGCTTTCTTTCTTTTTTCTTTTCTTTTTTCTTTTCTTTTTTTAAATTGTTCTTTAGCCGGGCAGTGGTGGCACATAACTTTAATCCCAGCACTTGGGAGGCAGAGGCAGGCAAATTTCTGAGTTCGAGGCCAGCCTGGTCTACAGAGTGAGTTCCAGGACAGCCAGGGCTATACAGAGAAACCCTTTCTTGAAAAACAAAACCAAAAAAACCGAACAACAAAAAAATCAAAAATTGTTCTTTGTTCGTCTTCATTATTTAGTCGCTGTATGTTCTTTGTAGGTCATGATGTAATAGAATAAAGATGGGAAAAATTCCAAACCAAAGTTAAAATAATGTAAAAACTCAGTGCAGGTGTAGGAAGTCTAAAAGAAGCATCCCCAGCTTGAACACGGGTTAAGTTGTTGGCAGGGCTAACGTATTCATTATTATTCTGTTACTGTTGCTTTAGCATTACAGCTGGCTCTGTGTCTGGATTCTGCATCCATGTTCAACCAAACTTGAGTAGAAAATTATGTCTATATGAAACACGTAGAGACTCTGGTCATTGTTCCCTAACAATATTATGTAACAGATGTGTACAGCATTAGTGTTGTTCTAAATATTTTAGCAATCTGAGCCTGTGCAGATCTGATACCATTAGAGGAAGGACTTGAGTGCTCATTTTCGTATCCCTCAGGATCCAGAAACTAATCCCTCAGGGACACGAAGGGACAATTTTGTGTATAGAATTAAAAACAAACATCTGACCAAAAAATCTTTAACTCCCTCTAGAATTGATCTTTGGTTTACTGTTTAGAGAAGTTCGTAATGTGCTTGTGATCTTATTTCGGATTAAGGATCTAAGACAGCCTCATCTTAGATTTTTTATTACAAAATATTTTTTTCTTTCAAATATTTGAATGTCCGATTTTGTGATGATTTACAAAATGGTGATTATCTGATTTCATTTTTTTTTTTTTTAGTTTACAGATGAGTATCCCTGTAAAACTATATTTGTTTTTTCTTATGTAGTTATTTATAGTGAGGAGCAGTTCATGCAGGAAGAAATTAAACATAAAATCACACAAGGGTTCTTTAGACATGTTGAAAGGCATTTACCTTCATGTTGCAACTCCAGCAGGTTGTCATAGTGCAGAGTCACAATCTAACTGTTGTGCAAGTCAGAAGTCTGAAGTAGCACTCACCAAGTCCAGGTGGAGACTGTTCCTAGGGTTGCATTCCTCTTGAAGGCTGCAGATTATCAAGGCTGACCAATTGCTGGACCTGTGGACCCCTCCCACCCTCACTGCTGGCCATGGTTCTAGAGCCATCTTCTGCCACCTCTTGCATCTTCAAGGGCTCTTGTTATATTGAAGCTACCTTGGTAACTCAGAATGACATATGTCCTTTAAAGTCAGCTGATAAACAGCCTGAATTTCATCTGTTAACCTTTATTCCTTTTTGCCATTTAGGGATTGGAATGGGAATATCTCTGAGGGCATTTCTTCTGTCAGAGCAACTAAAAAAATTTTTTTTAAAGTATTATAAAATCATGGATTTCCTCACCACTACTGCACATGTGCGTCTTTGTGTGTGTGAGCTTTCTGTGTGCATACTCTCGTATGTTTGGGGATTTAACATGGGACCTTGTGCATACTAAGTTTCTTCCACTAAGCCATATCTCCTGCACTGATTGTGGTATTTTGATGTATTTTAATTACTTGCTCATCCTTATGGAAATTCTATTTTCTTCCTTCAATAGTGGAAAATACTTATTCTGGTTGGTTCCCTTGAATATGCTTACTGTAGTTCTTGATTCCTTTCTTCCTTTTGGGTATGAAAAGATGCCTGGGCTCATCTTTGCTCTCATTCCAAGTCTGCAGATAGTCATTTGTTTTTCTGAGATGACCTTTTATGTGTCCCACAGTTCCCTAGAGGACCTGTTAAAATATACAGAGCAGGGTCTACCTCTCTAGAGGTCTGCAGCATTACTTGTGAGGATACAGGTGTTGCTGTTTTAGGGGCTGCACTTTGGCAAACATAGAAAAAGCATGTTCTTTAGGTGGGGAATGATTGAGAACACAATGTGGATGGCAGTAGATCATTGATGCCTGCCCTTCTCAGTGGAAGGAAGGAAAGAGCCCAGTGTAAAAGCGTGTGGATAGCTCATGCTCTGATTTCCAGTGAGTTTAACTTGGTTTCTGTTTGAGTTCTTTTCTATTGTGTTGAAAGTCCTAGAACTAAGATTAATAGCCACTCATTGATGAATACATATTATATACATGCATGAACTTCAGAATACTACTCCTAACATTATTATTTATGAGACAGTTACCTAAATCAGTTTAATGTGTTACACCTTCTCCTTTGCCCATGGAGAGATACCTCCTTAGAGTTATACTGGCTGGTTTTGTGTGCCAACTTGACACAAGCTGAAGTTATCACAGAGAAAGGAGCCTCACTTGAGGAAATACTTCCATGAGATCCAGGTGTAAGGCATTTTCTCGATTAGTGATCAAGGGGGTAGGGACCCTTGTGGGTGGTGCCATCCCTGGGCTGGTAGTCCTGGGTTCTATAAGAAAGCAAACTGAGCAAGCCAGAGGAAGCAAGCCAGTAAGTAACATCCCTCCATGTCCTCTGCATCAGCTCCTGCTTCCTGATCTGCTTGAGTTCCAGTCCTGACTTCCCTTGGTGATGAACAGCAGTGTAGAACAGTAAGCTGAATAAACCCTTTCCTCCCCAACTTGCTTCTTGGTCATGATGTTTGTGCAGGAATAGAAATGCTGACTAAGACAAGGTGTGTGCTCTTTCTCCATCCTCACATTGCTAAAGCAGCTTTTCTGTTTGATTACCTGTTAGTGCCATGCAAAGTCAGACTCATTGTTGCTTTGCTTGCTCTGTTTTCAATTTTAGGGGAATTTTAAAAGCAGGTAATTGTGTAAAAGCTTAAATGGTCACGTCTGTAAAGCTAGTTTTTTGTTCGTTTGTTTTTGTTTTTGTTTTCCTGTCTTTTCTATCCAGCTCTCCTCTTTGTCTTATGGGCAGCCATTTCGTTTGTGTTATGGTGAAATACATGTAAGCATGCTCTCCTTTCTCCCTTCCTCCACATCTACATTAGTATGTCCTGGACACTCCCCTGGACGTCTTCAGAGAGACTCCATTCCTTTTTCTGTGCAGTTTGAGTATTCCTTGGTGAGACTGGGCCACAGCTTTTTCCTGTTGATGCACATCTGTCTAGTTACAGTCATTTGCTTTTCTAGATAATCATCCTCACAAAGTCACCCGCACAGGCACCTGTTGTAAGCAGTCTTACTGTATAGTTACTATATATTTTTCCCTGTCTGTTTAAAAACTGATTACTTGCATCAGTTTTTAGAATCTCAGGGAAATGGTAAAAAAAAAAAAGTAGAAACTTGGAAAAAGGAATGACCTCTTGGAAGCCCCTGTTGCCCCTCGGTTCAGGTGTTTTGTTAGTGTTCTGATGTGTCCGCTCAGAGTACTCGCTCAGTTGGCTAGGCGTGCAGGAAATAATGAGCATTGAATTGTACACACAGTTTGATTATCTTGGCTTGTCTTTACTAATAGTTGTGCTTCTAGAAATATTATTCTCTATTATTTTCTCTTATTTTTCCCCTGTTTTAGGCTGTTTGGTTTTCTGGTTTTTCACCATTATAAATTATACCATGCATATAAAAGCTTCTCAAAATTTGTGATGTTCTGAAAATTGTTTTTTGTAAAACTAAATGAGAAAGAAGCCTGCATTTGTGAAATACACTGATCAGCTTGTTATCATAACTTGGGAAGTGAAGCCAGTAACAAATTGTCACCTGAAACTCTGTCAAGTGAATCCAATCTTTCTTTTTCCTACTCTAGGACCTTAGAAATGAAGTTGAGAAACTACGCAAGGAAGTGAATGAGAGAGAGAAGGCTGTGGAGAAGCATTACAAGAGTCTTCTGGGCGAAAGCAATGCAAAATTCCATGCTCAAGAACAAGTGGTCAGAAGTCTGACAAAAAGTGGCAGTCAGGAGGACCTGCTACTTCAGGTACCATAGCATGATTTCTTTTCCTTGCACATGTAAAACTATAAATTTAGTAGGTCATTCTGAACTCCAAAAACTTTTCCTTGAGACAATCTCATATTGCTGTGCTGGTCTCAAGCTCACTGTATAGCTAGATAACTTTAGTTTCTGACTCTTGCCTCTACCTTTGGAGTATTGGGAATTGAGGCATGGTCCATCACTGCCCCTGTAACAGACTTCACGGCTCTGTTCATGGCACTTAGAACTACCTTTTGTCATATGAGCCTCAGCTAATAGGAGGGGAAACAAGGTCAAAGAAGGGAAATGCTTACTCTGGTCCCACAATAAATGGCCCAATAAATGGCAGATCCATGGATTTGCACCTGCATCCAGCCTACTCACTGAGGGCAAGTACCTCCTCACTCCTTTACCCATTTCCTTTCCTGTTTAGTTTCGGAATTCACTTCTTATTGTTCACATAGTGGATTTCTGAGATTCTACCCAGGTAACTGTGGTGGATTAAATCCAGGTATTTAACAATGCTTCCTACTACTAATTCCATTAAAACAAGAGTTTGTGAATACGGCTGTGTAAGCCCACAGGGCTAAGTAAGAGCACTGTGCAGTAGAAGCTGTAAGTTAGCAAAATTTTGGATATTATGTTTATATGAGTGAGAACTGCATAGGATTCAGTTTTGCTGCTATGGCTCATAGTAAATAAAAGCCAGTAAGAATTGAACTAACATAGGCTACATCCCCAAAAAGGCTCAGCAGATGTAAGATGGGACCAACACCTTTGAAAACAGGAGATTTAGCTAGGATTCTGGGCAGGTATAGGTGACCCTTTCTTTATATCCAACAAGAGATTTCTGGGAGATCTAAAGTAGAGAAGTGCTGCGCTGGGCATCATTGGAGGCAGCTGAAAGCAGAAATGTCAGTGAAGGGGATGAAGTAAATGGAGTGTGTAGACCCCACCCAGGAGATTCCTCCTAGAGGGAAATAGAATGAAAGATGCTAGCAGTTGAAGGTTCTTCAATCAAACAGCTGGTTTTCACTTGTACATCTCTGCAGGCCTGTATCTGCTTCTCCCCTGGGGGTAGCCAGGTCCATTGAGCACTGGGCTGCACTGGAGGGAGAGAAGCTTAGCCAGGCAAGGGTGGGTTCAGGTCAGAGATGAGCAAAGAAACACACACACACACACACACACACACACACACACACACACACACCAGTTCTTCAGAGAACTGGTTCAGTTTATTTGGCAGCAGCAAAGGCTATTTAAATATTTGGGGGATGAGTAGGATCTGTGGGGGTGAGTTTACATCATTGACTGGGACCAGGATCTTGGGGATGCCTCATTTACATGAGGAGGAATTCCAGGTGCTTCTGGACATGACTTAATGCAGGGAAAGGAAGTTTAACCCAACTACTGGCAACATGACTTCCTCTGGTGAGGCAGGGGGCTGGGAGCACAGGGTTCTGTACACCATGACTTGCAGGCCCTCTGACCCCACACATCTCCCAGTAAGACTACTTTTGATGTGTCCATTTCCACATTCATAGAGATTCTGAGCACTTTTAGCATTTAAAAGGTTTAAGTTCAGCAAATGGGAGAAGAGGGAGAAGATTCTGTTGAAGTGTAGCTTAGTTAGGGTTTTAGTGCTGTGAAGAGACACTGTAACCAAAGCAACTCTTACAAAGTACAGTATTTAATTGCTGCTGGCTTATAGTTTCAGAAGTTCACTCCATTATCAGGGCAGGAAGCATGGCAGGGTGCAGGCAGGTATGGTGCAGGAGACGGAGCTGAGAGTTCTACATCTTAATCCAAAGGCAGCAGCAAGAGACCGTCTTGATCACACTGACCAAACTTAAGCATATTTATGAGACCTAAAAGCCCTGTTTCCACAGTGACACTGTTCCCCCTAACAAGGTTACACCTTATTGGAGGCAATAAGGTCACACGTCCTAATAGTGCTACTTTCTATGGGCCAAGCATATTCAAACCACCACAAAGAGACAAGACAAAACCTTAAATTGAATGAAAAGTACATAAAAATCGGGCCAGAAGTCTCATGCCTGTAATCCTACCACTTGGAAAGGTGAGAAAGGAGTATCATTAGTGTAAGGCTAGCCTGGGATGGTAGAGAATGCCAGGCCAGCCTGGGCTAGAGAATGGGTCTTTGTCTCCTTTCCTTTCCTTTCCTTTCCTTTCCTTTCCCTTTCTTTCTTTCTTTTTTTCTTTCTTTCTTTCTTTTTTTTAAAACGTAAGTAGTAGGAAATGGCAACAATAAAAATTATATAGCTTTTTAAAACTATAAAAATTTCATATTGATACATAAAAAGTAAGATCAGGACCCACGTGGTGGCTCTGGGTATATAAGGGCTTGTTGCATAAGCCTGATGACCTGAATTTGATCCCCAGAACCCATAAAGAGGTGGAAGGAGAGATCTGCCTCCACATAGCTGTTCTCTGACTTCCACTAGTACTGTGGGACACATGCTGTGACCCTTCTCTCTCTCTCTCTCTCTCTCTCTCTCTCTCTCTCTCTCTCT
>JADRCH010000117.1:1196420-1222623 GCA_019843965.1 Rhynchomys soricoides
TCTCTCTCTCTCTCTCTCTCTCTCTCTCTCTCTCTCTCTCTCTGTCTTTCTCTCACTCACGCACACACACAAATAGAATAAGATTAGAATCTAATAAAAATTATGATATCTAGAAAAGAAGAGTGGCCTATTGGAAGTTCAGTGTATAATTGCTGATGTAAAACATTTACAGTGGAAGAGTTAGGAATTTGAAAATAAAGTTGTGTAAGTCTCCCAGAAAACAGAATTAAACAAAAAGATAGGGAAAAAGGTAAAACAATTAGAGGCACGGTTGAAGAGGTCTGAAATATGACTGACAGGAAGCAGATTTGGCAGAGCAGTTCTGGGTATCAGGAGGCAGTGTCCCAGAATGGAAGGATGAAGAAAGTCCCATAGGCTGAGGCAAGGCATTTTGATATTTTAGAACTTGGTGTTAAAGATAGCATCAGAAAGACTCCAGAGAGCGGGGTAACATAGACCATGTATGAAGAGCTGGGCCTCAGGATGATAACAGAATTCCCAGCAGCTGCTTTCGACACTGGGATATGGGAGTGATGCGTTCAGACTTTAAGAAAAAGTGATTTCCAGCCTAGCATTCTGGCCTCAGCTAGTCTCTGAGCTAGTGTGAGTAAAGAGCAAGGTCTTCTTAGATGTGTGGTGCTTGAATTGTTTGTCTGGCTTGCACTCTGCATAAAGTTCTTGGCAGAAAAGCCATATGAACAAAGGATCTAGAAATTAGGGGTCTCTTAGAAGTGTTGATGTGAAGTCTAGAGTAACAGCTAAACTGCTAAGTAGAGAGCCCAAGTTTGAACTTTTGAGGAAGGGTGTCCTCTGCGATGCTCCAGGAAACTACAACAGAGATGATCAATTACTAATGGTTTGACTATTGGGAGGGACTTTTGTTTTTTTTTTTTCCTGAGAATTTGAAGACACTCTATAGTTTGTAATAATTTTATGAACTAAGTAGGCAAGTGGAACAAAATAGTTACTAATTCCAAGAGTTCAAAGAACTGAACATGGATGGCAGTGTAATCAGGAATGAATGCTGCGTTACTTGGTTACAGTGTAATGTAAAATAGTAATGATGTAATAGGAGAGCTCTTGAGGGGGAAAGAACTGACTCCAAAGCTAAATCCCTCCACTCCTCTGATCCGAGCCACTTGGTAAAATGAAATATAAGAAATCAAGGAGCACAAGGACACTGTCATGGTAACTCCTGAATTTGGAACAGAAGTAGTGCCTAAGGAATTGCAAGTTGGCTTTGCCTGGGATTAAGACTTTAAGGTAAAAACTGGGGAGAGAGTGGGCTCCTATTTTCTTGTTAAGCCCTACAGTTTGGTTTGCTTGGTCAAAACTGGCAATGATGAAGGTACAGTTGTACCAACACAATTGTAGATCCACAGTGTTGGCCCATTTCTAGTTCTTCCTATTAGAGTTCATTGGGATCTTTCAGAGAACTGCCCATTTCTCCCTTGTGGGTACCAAATTCCTTCTAAATAATTGGCATGTTAAATTAATTTTGTTCCATGCGCAGGACATAGATGTGGATCTTATCCTTTGCTTCCCCACAAAAAAGTGAATAAAACTCTGGTTTTGTAATCTCCAGGTTGGGAATAGATTCTGAACTTGAACCTGGCCAGACCAGGGTTGCAGTCTCTACCGATGTATTATGGGATCCATCCTGCTGAGGGGCCATGGGAAGGATTGTGTGTCATAGAGAAGAAGCATTGTATATGAACATACCCTAATGTGTATTTGCAGTCTCAACCTTTTCTCCCATGTGCATGTGGATGGGTCAAGTTTGTAGTTTCAAAGGAGACTAAGACTTTACTGGACTTAAATATGTAAGCCCTCTACTTGCCCATCATGTTGACTGGGTAGGAAATGACCCAGGGGTCATTCCGTGAACAAGGTAGTCCCAGGGATCAGCAGTTCCTGAACAGCCACCATCCATTGCCATGTTGTTGGCGTTCTGCTTGCTCTCACACAGTAATAATATGCAAATGACACTGCATCACAGCTGTATTAGTTGCCTAATATTTTGGGATGATGGAATTATTTAGGAGACATAAGGACTTTGTGACAAAATAAGATATCTCCCCTAAAAGAGTTTAAGAAAAATCTCTTAATATTCTTTTCTTGATGAAAACTTTCTTATGATTTGTTTCATTTCCCTAGAAATCCAATGAAAAAGATTTGGAAGCAATACAGCAGGACTGTTATTTAATGACTGCAGAGGAGCTCAAGTTTGGGAGCGATGGCTTAATAACAGAAAAGTGTTCTCAGCAGTCACCAGACAGCAAACTCATCTCCAAGGCAAGCTTGACTAAAATTGGTGTTCACATGTGAATGTATTCATCTTCTTTTCTGAAACTTGTTTGATAAGTTTCTTTGATCTCGATACTCTCCAGTGCTTTCTTGCTGATAATTGAGCTTGCAACAGGTGGGAGGGAGAGGGTTTGTCTAGCAGCTCTGCAAATTAGTATCCTTTGTCTGGGCAATCCTGTTTGCTGTGCTCTTGAAACTGAGAAATCCCACCTTGCTGGTATCTGCTCCATCAAAGGTCATCTCTTGAGAAATGTTGGATTTTTAGTGGCAAGGAAGCTGTCCTGCTGAAATGTTGGCACTTCCTCATCTGGCCCCACATTGTTGGTCTAATCTACCATAACTGTCTTTGTGCACTCTTCTTGCTTTGAATAAGGACACAGAACATTATTAATTGTGAGCTTTGAACATTGTAGCTGGCCAGATTCTTAGTTATTCTAATCCGACAATATTTGCTTGACCTAGATCACGCCACGTGGCCGGTTACCTGTCTATCTTAATCTCATTCTGGTACCTGCTTCTTCATCTGTGTCCAACTGGCCTCTGGCTTCCGGTTCTCACCTCACTACTCTTTCAGCCTGGAAGTCCCAACTTAACTCTCCAGCCTAGCTATACTGCCAAAATCTCATTATAAATATAAGTCTTCGTGTCCTTATTCGGAGTCAAGGGTGGGCATAGATATAGTAACCGTCTACATTGCTCTAAATTCACTGGAGAGCTTACTGATGCCTGAAAGCACTGTTGGTGTCTTAGTGTTCCTTTGCTTATGGCTCCCTACCTGCCTTGGCGATATTTGTTTACCTTTTAACCCCTGAGTATCCCTGCAGACACCTGTCTAGGGTATCTTTGCCTGATCCTACAGCACTGTACTGGCCCCTCTTTACTCCTCCTCTAGTTGTTTTTACTGGCTCCATCCTAATGCTTCTCCTCCCCTGGGTCAGGTGCAGCACCATTAGCAGGCACTTCAGGGGTGGGAGACTGGCATTTATCTCTAAATCCAGTGCTCAGCCCTATACTTGGCTCTGTGCATTGAGTCATTATATGAACGATGCAGTACGGCAGCCTGAGTGCAAAAGAAGAGGTGTTAACTATAGGTCAAGTTCTTTAAACCGTTTTCAAATTTGGCAAATCAGTCCTCTGATGCAAGGAGGATTGTGACTTGTGATTTTGTGAAAGACGTTTCTCACAATAATGAACAAAGTGGACAGCATGGGCATCAGGGTGGATGTAGACCTTAGGCTGGCATAGAACTGGAGGCTGCCCTTGAACCCTTGTGCCATAGCAACCTGCAGTTGTCCAGTTGTGGAGTGGACAGTTAAAGGCCCATGGGGAGAAACCAGAGTGGCTGTGGTGGTTGTAGTGGATGGGTAGGCTGGGATTTGTTTTCCAGCAGACCCGGTCCTGGGCATGGCTGGATAAACAGTCCAAGTATTAAGTCTCATCCATTTTTTTTTTTTTTTTTTTTAATTTGGACCAAAGTTCATGGAACTGTTGAAGTGCACAGGATCTGTAAAAACATAGCCTGTTTTGAAACTAAACAGTTAAGTCAGGTAATGTCCTGGCTAATTTTATATTAACCTGACATAGGCTAGAGTCATTTGAAAGGAGGGCACCTGAATTGAGAAAAAGTCTCCATAAGACCCAGCTACAGGATATTTTCTGAATTAGTTATTGATGGGGGAGGGCCCAGCCCATTCTGGGTGGTGCTATCCCTGGGTTGCCAGCCCTAGGTTCTATAAGAAAGCAGGCTGATGAGCAAGCCTTGGGGAGCAAGGCAGTAAGAAGCACCCCTTCATGGCCTCTGTATCACCTCTTGCCTCCAGGTCCCTGCCCTGCTTAATTCCTGGCCTTGCTTCCTTCAGTATTGAACTATGAAGTGTAAGTCAAAAGGAAGTGTAAGCCAGTTAAACCCTTTCCTTCCCAACTTGCTTTTAGTCATGGTGTTTCATTGCAGCAATAGGAATCCAAACAAGGTAGTTTAGAGGGATAGATCTTCACTGATTTACATCATGTACTTATTAAACTTTGCTTTTGGAATAGCATTTTAGTCCTGTATAGTTCATTGATCAGAATGTTTATAATCTTATGAATCAGGTTGAATATTTTAATATTTATTTATTTATTAATTAATTTATTTATTTATTTGGTGTTGAGTAATGTCTTTTCCTCGTATAACCATGGGTTAGAGGCCATTGCATGGACATTTGGCAGTATCCACATCTTGGCAAATTTTAAATTACTGTGCAAAAGCTGAAGTATTTGGCAAAGGATTTAATTCTGTTGTGCAGGGCTAATTGCAAATTGCGGATAAGGAATTGTAAATTACACTTCAGAATTGTAAATTTCTGGGTGTCAATTTAAGAACTGGCTGTTACAGCCTTACTGTCTCTGCTCTATTCCCTTAAGAAAAGTTTGCTTTTCAAATGGTTGTTCTTTTTTCTATGTAGAAAGTGTGGATTTCTTCTGCTATGCCCTTGGCCATTTTGTGTTGATTTAGGACTTAAACTCTGCCCATTTTTACAAAGAGCTCAAGGCTATGGTGGTGTTTCTGATCCTGCTAAGCATGTGTGATCCTGAGAATTAATGCCTAGGTGATGAGGGAACTGAAGAAGAGGGCGGGCGTGAAGTTCTCTGGCTGTATGTGACTTGCCACAGGCGCGATTTCTAACTTTGTTGTTGACCTGGTTGGGATATGCGGCTGTGTTTTGTGAGTATTAAAATAAATGTCTTTGTTGCAGGGTTGTGACACAGCTACTGAAATAGGTCCCATCTATCTACCAGGTCACCAAATTGCCCTGATTAGCAGGAAGTGGTGCATTAAGCCTTCTCTTTACCGGTCAACTGTCTCTTCAGATTGTCGTCTGCTCTGTACATGTGTTTTCTTGAAGTCATTCTGGAACCAGTAGCAGAGCAGAAAGTGCCCCTGCTTTTCTTGTTGGGTACATGATGTTACTCATGCTACATAAGATCTCTGGCCTTTGTCAAGTCTCAGATCTCTCTAAAATGTGCCTTTCTAGTCTTTGAGGCAAATTCTGATCTGTCCTTCTAAGAGGATTAGAGATAATAGAGACATGCTAGTAAGTTTGCTCTGGGTTGAATGCTCCAGAAGCTAGCATAGAATAGTTTGAGTTCAGCAGCTGTGAAGAGTGACTTTGGGAACAAACTGAAGGTTCTTATGGGAAAACTGAGGGATTGCCATGGACTTGGAGGACAAAAGACTCTGACTTAGTGTAGACTCCGCCATTCCTAAATGGGTGTGAGATGCCTCTATCTAAATCTTAGAGTGCCCAAAAAACAGTTGTGCTGGTTTAACACGGGCCCAGGGCCTTGCTCACAGAGGAACAGTGTCTTCCTGTGGACTGCTGTTATGTTTCTAGCACATTCTGATGAGGCAAACTAGTGGTAAGTGGGTGATCACTCCTAGGGCTGTGGAGGAAGCACTGCAGAGCCACACATGAAGATGTGTGCCAAGCACAGTGCCAAGTGTCTGTGCTGAGAGACCTCCTATATTGAGCATCTCCATGATTGGAAATGCTGGTGAAGAGGGTCGAGGGCACCTGCTCAGCAGGTGCCTCACTGCCCACCATCCACAGGCAGCCTAGCTCTCTTCTGTGCCAAGGAAATCTACTGGCTGTCAGCTCTGCTGAGGGAGCCAAATGACTTCATTCTAATGGGGCATGAGTCAGCGCAGGGGAATAGGTGATTGATGAAATGGGACGCAAATGGCTCCGAAGAGTTCATTTATTTAACATGGGTGAGCAATTTGCTTCTAGGAAGACGTTGACTCACTCTGACTTCCATTATGCAAAATATCCACAGGAATCTCTGCTCTTAAGATTCATATCAGTCCCTGTGTTCCCCTCTTACCTATTTAATCATCAGTTCAGCGAGTGTTTATGGCCGGATTTGATTTGTGCCAGACGCCAAGCCTGGTTTAGGGTAACTGCTATATGCGTTGCTCAGACTGAACAGGTGGTTGGCACGAAAGCTCTGGGTGAACGTCAGTGGGTGCTTTAGGACCAGAGGAGGGCATCATTCTTGACTAGAGAAGACTAACTATGAGATTGAGCTGGAGAAGAGCCTATGAAGTGCACTGGTTGTTACTGGTAAGCAATGTCTCTCCATCTCTGAGGTCTCTGAGAGTCTTTGAGACTTGGGCAGGGATGTCTGAGATCACAGAGATGGAAAGCAGGACAAAGGAATGATTGACAGAAGCTAAGGAGTGTGATGGGATGAAGAGCTGGTGTCACTGCCGGGAAAAAGGAGAGGGGAGCTGGGCTGGGAACTGGGGCCTTGACATGGCAGTACCTTCCCTGTGGCTCAGAGCCTGGACTACTGAGATTCTCACTAGAATTCCATATTTTTCACTGTATTTTTTTAACCCTTGGTTATCTTTGACATCACACACAAGCCCGTATCCTAACTACTGATTATCAGTTAAGTGGACTGAGTTACAACTGAACAGATTGATATAGTGCTCCATATATTATAACTGTACAGGATTTCTATCAAGTACCTAACACAGCTCCAGAGCATTGGAATGGTACTTAGGTCTGACACCAAGTGTCCACTCCATGGCAGGCACCATGCATTGATTCATTCATTCAAGTTTCTTAACCTCCTGAGATAGGTATGGATGTGCTGAGGACTCATGCCATACCTCATGATCTCGATCTTCATCACCCTCCTTGTGTCCTCATTTCTAGAATTAGGGAAAGGATGTCATCTCTACACCTAGTTTTATTCAAATTCAATGAGAGACCACTTGAAGAGTTTTTAGCATAACGAGCCTGTTAAGTCAGCATAGCTAGTAATGGGAAAGGCAGAAATGGTGTACTGTGAGATAGGGTACAATGGCTACACCAAAGACTTGGTGGCTTTCCTTGTCTTGATGTCCTTTGAGGTACAGGCAAGCGCTGAGAGAACCCCAGGGGGCACTGTTGTATGCAGAAGCATTTGGGAGTACTTGGGCCAGTAGCCTGTGATTTACAGAAGTGCTAGGTATCTATCTACCTGTGTGATTAACATCTAAGGCCTAGCTCAGCGATTTATTGTTCCAACTCTGAATGCACAGCCAATGGCTGATTTTCTAGGACTGGAAAAACAGCACTATTCTTCTTGGTTAGGGTGCTTAGCCTTTTGCCCACTGCATTTCTTTGGCAGTCCAGCGTAAGCCAAAAGACCCATATTCTAGGATAAAAAATGTTTAAATGAACAGAATTTATATATGCATTGGCTTAGGAAGTGAACCAATATATTGAAATTCAGTTATCAAAGTATAAAAAAATTTCTAGAGAAATGATATTTTTAATATATTTAAATAACAAAATTTAACAGCGAGGATAGTAGCTTTGAAGTAAGAAGAATAAATGTTCTGAATATCTTTGGCACTTACAAATAACTGTTTTTAGCTGCAGTGTCATGGAGCTAGCCTTAATGCTCATGTGGCAACTGTAATAGAAGAGAATGGTGGTTTCAGATAGAGGTTAGTGAACAGAAGATGCAGCTGTCTTCTCTGGTCACGTTTATGTGCGTACCCTCTATATGTTCATGAGGGTGAGAACAATGTGAGCAGAACCTTCACTTTTCTATGAACTGGATATTCTAACGTTTGGGCAGCAGACATTCACCTAGCTACCACAGCAGGAAATGGGCATAGACTCCTCAATGCCTACTAATGCTCAAGCTTATTTACAGTTCGTCAGCTGTCTCAGGAATGCTTTGCAGAAAGATCCAATTTGGGATCCCATCTTGAGAGTTCCAGTCTTGATTCTTTAGCCCCATGACCAATGATCCTTTGAAGTGTGCAGACCAGTTTCCGTCTACTTCATGTGGGGCTCCTTGCTGTGTGTTTGGCGATTTGATTTAGTTGGTGCATCTTTTGTGAAAGTATCAGAGTGGTGATGCTGTGTTCACAGTTTCTCTTGTTTTATGCTACCAAGTCCATGTGTTTAGTTACTAGCTTTGCTGGCTTTGATATCTACACAAAGACCGTGTCTTCAGGCTCTTGCCTATCCAGTTGCCCTTTTTTCTTTGTACTAAGGAAGAGTTTAGGGGTAGTGTTTTGAGTCTGTAAATAGCCTAATATCCAAAGACTTACCTTCCAGTTTATTGTCCTTTCATGTCTGTTGACTGAATTGTTTATTGCCATGATGGTCACCAAATGGATATGCGTTCCGATCCCACCATTCTTCCCATCCGCATTAATTAACTGTTCAACTATAAAGCAAAGCCTTGTCTCATGCATTCGTTTGTATCAATTTTGGACTTTGTAATATAATTATTTTGATGTTTTCATGTTTGGCTAGTAAAAACTTTAAACATGACTTTTGTAACTTCAGGACAACTTTTCATTATCATTTAGACATCTATCTATCTATCTATCAGCTTTGTTGGATTGTAATTGACAAGCATCAGGTTTTGGTGGCTGGGATGTAATTTAGTGCCACATGGAGTGCTTGACTGGCATGCACAATTCTCTGGTTTCAATCCTTAATACCAGTACCACACACATCTCACAGTGTCACACATATAGATACAGACACACACTTATATAGTTAGCTATTGTGAAATAATCACCATAATCAAGATAATTAACACATTCATTACCTCACTGTGTTAACATTCCTCATGGTTTTTAAAGATCAACCTTTTTAGCAGATGTCAAGTATGTGAGCCTCAGTTGTTCACCTTGGTCATCTTGCTGTGCACTACTTCTCTGGCACTTGTATGACTGAAACTCTGCTTGATACCCTGCACCTCTATTTTGTCCTCTTGCAGAGGCTCTGGCAATCACTACTCAGATCTTAAAGCATGCATCTTTGGCACAACAGAATGCTGGAGACACACCATGTCTTTGATTTTTTTTTTTTTCTATTCAGTACTGGAGCTAGCAGTTTCTCCAGATGCTTCTAGTTCCTTAGCATAATTTATCTTAATCTGCTGCATAATTCCAAGAAGTGGTAGTCATTGCCAATTGATTTTTAGGTGGGAATGCCCAAGAAATTAATTAGCAACTTTTCAAATCTCCAAACTGCTAAGTAGTTGAAGCAGAATTTGCATTTGATGGCAAAATAACATTTATGAATGGGGAACTGCCAAACTGTACCCCCATTTCACACCAGAGGTGCTAAGCCTCATGGGTTTGCAGTCTGCTTTCCCAAGGCTATACTAATTAGCAGTGGTCCAGCCCAGCCTGTTCTGTCATCACTGCTCTGGACACCTCTCAGATACCACTCACTGGTTCTCTTCCACTCTCCAGTATGTCTTTTGTTTCAGGTCTTACTAGGTTTTGGTTTGTGAGGTTTTCTGTGGAGCAGCAGAAAGTGTAGTAAGCATTGCTAGAGTGTCATGACATCAGAGTCTGGAGCTCTAAGGAGTGATAGGTGAATCGGGTGGCTTTGAGGATATTTCACAAACAGCTTTTGGGTGTTGGGAGCATGGCTCTCTACTTTGTGTTGAGTATTAGTTAGCTTCAAGGTACTATATGAAACACACAAGATAATTTATAAAGGGAAAGGGCTTGGTTTAGCTTACAGTTTTGGAGGTTGCAGCCCAGGATTGGTTAGGTTGTGTGGGAACACCTGGTAGAAGAACTGCTCACTTCAGGTCTAGGAAGCAAAAGTAAGAAGAAGGAGTGAGGTCCTACAGTTCCTCTTATGGGTGTACCCTCCGGGACCTTCCACCATACCCCAGGTCTTAAAACTTCTACCACCTCCCAGTAGCAACACCCATGATGGCCTTCTCAGAAGCATGGAGACCGTCATTCCCCTCTCCTCCTGCAGGTGGTGCTGTGTTACTATGGCCTGAGCCTGAGTCTGGCTCAGAGCCTGTGGTCTGTGGTTTTAAAAATCCAGAGCTAGCCACATGTGTTTGCATAATGGCAAGCCATCTTCCTTGGCTTCTGCCCCTAATGTCAGATGCCCATTGTCATTTCCAGGAAAAGCAACAATCAGAGTACGAAGGGCTGAATGGGGCCTTAAAGACAGAACAAAACATCTCTGCCCATCTGGCAAAGACTTTGCAGGACACAGACAGGTAAGTTATTCTCTTCAGACACCACAGCCACACATACTTCCTGCTTAGTACTGCTGGTTTCTGAGCAAGAAAAGCCCCACCCGACATAGTAATTCTTTAAAAGTAGTCAGCTAGTGGACATCTCTTTTAATGGTCAGATATATCTATTTTCAATCAAGAATTGCCTGTTTAGAACAACAAAATTAGCTTTAAAATAGGATATTTGCTCAGCATTTCAATTCTTCATTGTGTATTTAGGAAGTTGTTTTATGTGTCTACTCTCAGATGCTCCTCTAGCTGTGGCATGAGGAAAATACTGATATTATATCTATTGCATGTGATCCCTTGAAATCCAGGAAGGTTAGGTGACTTGTCCAGGGTCACACAGGTGTTGGCAGAGCCCTGGGACCTAGCCACATCTTCATGTCTTTGAGTGACTCATGTTTGTAGAATTGCTAAAATGATTTAGTGTCATTGAGAGGTGGGGAGGATGATCAGCTGAAGCCAATGGTATTCCTGTTAGCCTCCTGCCCCTAGCTCCATCTCTGTGTCCCCATTAGGTAGCCTGTTCTGACCTCTGTTTGTGCATCTGTAAAGAATCAGTTTTTACTCAGGATAGTTATAATTGAAAGATGATGGTCTCTAGTATTCATTTCAAAACAGTGGAGAAACAGAAGTGGGTGGTGATTATGATGGAACAGGACTGGCCACAGATTCCTGGTTATTTGTCTGAGAAATAGGTGGGAAAA
This sequence comes from Rhynchomys soricoides, assembly GCA_019843965.1. Lineage (NCBI taxonomy): Eukaryota > Metazoa > Chordata > Mammalia > Rodentia > Muridae > Rhynchomys > Rhynchomys soricoides. The sequence continues at coordinate 1,207,490 of JADRCH010000117.1, forward strand.
GGACTCATTATTTTAGTTTGCCTTTCTCTGAATATATCCCAAAATTTCCATAGTTAAAAGCATGACGCTTCTTTTTCTTTTACCTATGGCTTTTGCTCTTCCCACACTGGGCTCTTCAGTATTCCCTGGGCTATGTGCACCTGCCTCTGCCATGCCCTGCTGTTTCCTGCCTTAATGGACCAGTGCTTCCCTGCTCTGTCTTAAAATCCCCCTTCAGAACTAGCCCAGTGTCTCTGTCAGGAGGCCCATCTAGTCCCCAAGTCAGTTGCCTCTCTGTGCTCCCAACCCTTCTCTCAGGGCAAGCTTATTTGCAGGGACCAGTTCCTCAGGCAAGGCAGAGCAGGTGCTAGGGAACTGCTTGTTTAGGAATGCCACTCTTCCAGCACTGATCTTCCAGGTTATGAAGTAATTTTCAGAATTTGTATCTGAGTTTAGAGAAGGCAGAAAATATGCTAATGGAGCTAGGTGGTAGGGAAATATCTGAGGAAGCCTGACCATTTCACTGTGGGGAAGGCATGGAGTCGGGCATGGAAGCTCAAGAGGGAGAGAAAGTTTTCTTTCATTGTATAATATCTCTGACAGGATCCCGAATAGACTCTGGGCTCAGAGAGGCTTTAAGGGTGGGGTGTAGTTGCTCTCAAGCACTCTCAGCATCTGAATGACTCCTAGTTTCATAAGATTTTTCTTAATGAATAAAAACATGAATGACACTGAGAGGACCAAGGCTGTAGCTAATGAACAAGGATGCTTAAAAGGATTCATATTCATCTGTGGACCTGGATTCACATCCCAGCTCCAGCACTTACCAGGTCCAAGCTTGTGTGGGTTCCATCTCTCACGCTGAGTCTCAGTATATGTGTTTGTAATGTGGAGATGGGCTGGCCTGCCCACGTCCTTACCTGATCCCTGCCTATTTCCCAACTCATCTCTGTGTTTTCCTACTTACTTCCCTCCTCCCTCTTTCTTCCTCACCCTCCTCCCAACTTACCTGTCTACTTCCCTATCCACCTCCTGTCTGCCAGCCTTGATAACATTGGTATATAGCATGCCATAGTATAAATGAGAAGGCCTCTATGGGTTCATCTATTTTAATACTTGGTCCCTGCGGCTGGAACTGCTTTAGAAACATTAGGAAGTTGGTTTTGAGGTTTCAAATGCCCACACCATTCATTCTGTGATATGTGTGTGTGTATCAAGAAATAAGCTCTGGAAATGCCCAGTGCCTTGCCTTTTTGCCTGGTTCCATTCTCCCTGCCATGATGATTACGGACTCTAATTCTCTGAAACTATAAGCCACAATGAACTCTTTGTTTTATATGCTGTCTTACTCATAGCATCTTAGTACAATAATAGGAAAGTATCTGAGGCATGAGGGCTGATACTGTGCAAATTTTAATGCCTCATGGCAGTCATGAAGCTCTCGGTAAAGAGCAACATTTATTAGTTATAACATCCAAAGCCCAGTCTCCCTGTCCTAGCTATGGGGTTTTGGATGCTCAGACCTTGGTGAAAACAGAAGATGAAATTGTGGATGAGAGCCAGTTGAGTTCCTCTCTGTAGTTTAACCCTGCTCAAATGGAGTAAAGGTATTGTCCTGTAAGGACATACTTGTGATTAATGTGAGAAAGGACGGGATAGCCATCATGAGCCTGGTCACTTTAGCTTGGCAGTACTCAGAAGTGGGTGACTTTCGTTCCATATTGCAGTGAAGAATGATCAGAGCTTAGATCTAGGATCTATACTGAGGCCCTTGTTGATGCACCCTCAACTAGAGGTGACTTCAGTTATTGCTCAACCTCAGCAGTATAGGAATATTTGGGGCTAGATGTATATAGTCTACAGGTGCTATCCTATGTACCGTAGGATGTTAATGATATCCCTAGTCCTGTCTGTTGTCTGGTGCCACACTGCTCCATCCAGGTATAGTTGTGGCAACCACAAATATCTCTAGATATCCCCAAATGTCTTCTATGGGTGCAAAATCCTCTCTAGATGAGAATACCTATTGTAATTCCCAAGGAGGGGAAAAACTTTGGCTCATCAGATGAATAAGGGTACTGATGTTTGCTGAGTGTATACCAAGCTTTCTCATGTAACATCTCATTTAAGCCCCCAAACCAACTCAAAGGAAAGTTGTAACTATCTCATTTTGTAGCTGAAGAGAGCTTACTAGACTGGGCTAGTGCTGTAGAACTGGTTAGTGGCACGGTCCTCCTTTGAAGCTCGTATTTTTCCTCCTGGCCATTCCGTTCTGCCACCTTGTCTCAAGAAGAACGCACAGTGCTTGTTTTTCTCTGGGCAAACCCACTTTTGTTCTGCTGGTTTCTCATGACTCGAAGAGACTCTGGAGTTGGGAAATCAGAAGTGAGAGATCTGAAGCATCAGCTGTGCACTTCTCTCCCTGTCAGAAACAGAAGCATTGGTGAAGTGGGTAGCCTACCTCAGCCCAATGGGAGGAGCCTCCCTGGTTCAGTGTCTTGGCAGCATGCCCCATGCAAGCCTGCGCTGTGCTCTGACACCTATGGAAGGATTTCCATCTGCCAAACAAATTGACCCTTATGATTGCTTTGACGGGGAGGTAGGTACAAGTTTCTCATAGGCCCTTCCCTCGCATGAAGACTGCTTCACAACAAACAGGGAAGAATAGACTGAAAGACTCATTTCCTCCCGTGTTTGTTGATTTCCATGCATGGAGCTGGAGGAGAAGTGGAGCTTGAGTCTATTTCACACAAAAGCCCAGCAACAGCTCCCAACCACTGTAGGGAAATCTGATATAAAAGCTTATGAGCCTTTCCCTAGAAAAATCCATAGGTTTATACATTTTTGCAGATAGTTACAGAGCAGTGATGAACCCTGTCAGGGAACTCTATGTCAGACACTGGAAGAGAGTGATATTTTTCTTAGTGTTTAAGAAGGAAACTTTCTGATTTGCTTTAAAAATACTCCTGTGCTTTGATCCACTGCATAGCTGAGTATCTTTAAGGAAGTAACCCGATTGTCAAACCAGACAGTAGGTGGGGACTGTATCTGTGGTACAGGTGTCAGCTCTCTTTCCATGCTCCTCTGAGAGTTGAGTGTGTGTCATTCAGATCATGTGGCCCTTGCACGTGGATGTAAGTCTGAGTCCTTTCTGTGGATCTGCACCATCTAATAGAACAGCTATTAGCTATGCTGTTACTTAAACTTGCACTTACTTTCACTTTAATAACATTAAACATTCAGTTCCTTGGTACATTAAGCCCTATTTCAGATGTTGAGTAGGCACATTAGCTAGTGGCTGCTGTATTAGACAGTGTATAGAATATGCCCATCACTGAAGGAACTTCTTTGGAAAGAGTTGCTCACGATTAATACAGCTCCAGGAGGCATAGCCTTTTCATGTCCTCACTGGGATCTGGGCTTCTTGTACTGTGTTGAGCAACATGTGAAAGTCAATACCTGCTCTTACAGAACAGTCCATTCCTACTCTGCATTTCTCAGTTTGGTTGAGTCACCACAATAGAGTTCTGTTGGCCTTGAATTGGACTGTTTCTGTCTTACTGTGGGACTCACTTTTCTTTCTGTTTTCTTTCCTCCTGACCCTCACCCAGTATATAATCTTTTTAATCTCATCTTTCTCTCTTCTGAAGCCTGGGTGCTGAGTAAGCGAGCCTCTTATATACTAAGGCTTCTCAAGGCATTAGTCCAAGCAATGGAGCGTTCTAGAGAATTAGATGCTTTCTACCTGCTGTGCCTGTGGTAGACAGTAGGAAAGAGTGAGTCAAAGTAAATGGAGAACTGTCACCTGATCTGATACGATGTGCTCATTAAGAAGGTTACCAGAAACCTCTACAAATGTGGGTGAATATTTAAGGAAAGGACACACAATTCTACCTTGCACACCCAGTGGCATTTAGACTTCATGGAAATACTTGTGGAAGAAAAAGATCCAGGGGAGATAGCATGTGTTCACCAGTGGGGCATCATAGCAATTTTTATTTTCTCTATAGTTAACTTTTTCTGTAATAAATGCGTTTACTTTTATAACCAGAAAAAAAGCCTACATTTGACATAACCACAGCTTTGCTGGGGTTTGTATCTTAAAGCATAAATCAGTCTGTCTTATAATTTCTGGTGTCTTGTTTTACCAAGTGTCAACAACCTGCAGGCTGAGTTGAAAGAGGTTCTTGCCCTCCGGAAGCAGCTGGAGCAGGATGTGTTTGCCTATCGGAATCTGCAGAAGGCCCTGCAGGAGCAGCTCAATGAAATTCGGAGGCGGGAAGGTACAGGCTCCTATCTATGGCTTTCCCATTAGTTGTTTCTCATAAAAGGTCTTAGTTGAACTAAAGGAAACCCTTGAGCAGAGGTAGAATATCGCCAGGATCCTCTTTACTGAGTGAGTCTGCATCTGTCTGGCTTCAGTCATCCTAATGGAAGGGCCCATTAAAGGTCTGTTCATTCTGTAGAGGATTCGTCTATGGCTGGGTTGTCTCCTGCCAACCTATGTGCATTATTTGCTATTCTAGCTCCAGATAACCTGGGGGACTGGTAATCGATCCTCATTGAGTGCACTTTTCCTGCCTTAGCTCCATTGAGCAGGACCACACAGACATTGAGCAAGATTGCTGTTTTAGAATCATGTAGGGAGGACACCAGGACCAGGAATTATGGGCTAGCACAGCAATATTCATCACAGTGCATCTGTGCTCTCTGTTTTGCTATGCACTGAGCTCCTTATATTCTGGCTGGGGTCTTGTTCCTTTCTGCATCTCCAGCCCCAGTGCTTGGCATGTGTGGAAGAAATTGGTTGTTGCGGTGGTGGGTTGACTATTTGGGAGCCTGTTTAAGGTATAAGGTGCACGGCTTTAGGCTCTTCCTTTTCCATCTCTGCTCCTCTCACAGTCATCCAGTATGGTAGAGAAGGTGTTAACTTTGCTGTATAGATGAAGGAGCTGAGGTGAGCTGGGCATGGAGTCATTGATTTGCATCATTTGACCCAGGATGTAATAATTGGAGGTCCAGTTCTCTGTTCTTGGAATACCACCACCGGCCATGTATATTAAACAAGACTCTGTTTGTGATGGAACTTCATTCAGTGAATGACCCCTGGCTCTTATTCTTCCCACGCTATTGGAATGTAATGTGTGCCATGGAAAGCAGGCCCTAACACATTGGTAACTGATACCCTTTTGTATTCTCACTGGCAAACAGGTTTTATATTTGGTGTATGCTTTCTTCCTAAAGAACTCTGGAACTCTGGGACAAGAAAAATATATCATCCACTTTTCATGTACCTTGAGGACTGCGCTTGGGATCTCAGTTAAATGTTGTGTATTCATCCCTAAGCAGTACCATTCTTGTTTGAACTGAAATTATCATTTACTTGTGCCATTGACAGTGGTCTCTAGGTACAGTACGTGATAGGCAAATTAAAATTCAGGATTGGCTACAGAAACAGCCAATGGAAACCACAGACCAGAGGAAACCACACATTGAGACATCAGCTTGCTGAGCAGGCACTTTTGCTCTGAAGGTTGTGTTTTAACTCCTGTGTGTGCTTCAGCTCTCATCCCCCATCCCCTGTGATTGCTGTGGGTGAAAGGCATGGGAGTGAGCCGTGGATAGTCTTTCTTCTCTCCCCTACCCCACTCTATTTATTTATTTCTCTATCTATTTATCTACCTACCTACCTATTTATTATTTATTTATTTATTTTGTGCAGAAGAGCCGTTTTCATTTTATAGTGATCAAACATCGTATCTAAGTATTTGCCTTGAAGAGCACAATCAATTTCAGTTGGAACATTTTTCTCAAGAAGAACTCAAGAAAAAGGTATTGATCTGACCTGTTCACTTTTCTAGCCTGTTCTTGTCTCTTTGGTTCTTGATCTCAGCGTGTGCAGGTCTCAAGCCCCCTTCCTCTCCTGCCTACTGTATCTTTTCTGAATTGCTGCATGGTTTCTCATATGCATGGTGCTGGCAGGTGCTCTGCAGGATAGATTCTCATTTCCGAGCTGGATACCTTAGCCCAGGCCCACTTTCTTGAGAAAGTGCTTGACCTACCCGTACAATGAGCAAGTGACTTTTCTCAACTCCTTCACTTCCTTGTACCCTATCCTTCTTGGTTTCCCTTCCCATACTGATTGGTGACTATTTGGTTACTTGTGTATAGATGTCTGGAGGGTGAGCCTCTTAAATATAGTCTTAATGTTATTTTTATTTCTTCCATCCCAGGACCTGGACGTGTAGTAGGAACTCATAGATTTGAACAAATGTATTTTCAAGTCTGATCATTGCATCTATCTTTGTTAAATGCAAGTTTTTCAGCCTGTAGATATGTGATAAGGCTATAGTGACATAATATTTCAAAGGATCATTGTTAGGGTTAGGGTGTGTGTGTGTGTGTGTGTGTGTGTGTGTGTGTGTGTGTGTAGGCCCAAGATGGGTGTCGGGTGTCTTCCTCTATCACTCTCCACCTAATTTTTTACAACAGTTTTTTACTGAACCTGGAGCTCATGCATTTAACTAGATTGCTGGACAGCTAAATCTAAGAATTTGCTTGTGTTCCCTCCTCTCCTGTAGCACTATACTTAGCACTGTGCTTCCAGGCTTTTATGTGGGTGCTGGGTATCTGAATTCAGATTCTCATGCTTGTGTGGCAGACATTTTACTGACTGGCTATCTTCTACCCCATGGATCTGGGTTTTGTTTACCTTTTGAGTTTTGAACATCTACATCTATAGACAAGGTGGATTTTTTTTTTTTTCTTAATTTTCTTTAAAGGTTAAGAACCTTTTGAAAAATTATCAGACACTGGCATTTGGAGCTCATAAGAAACAAAGTGAGTCTGCTTAATTGCCTGTGCACTTGGGCTAGCAAGACGTGGGCCTGTATTTATAGTACTGGGCTGAGCTAAGGTACTGTGTGTTGTCCTCTTTGGAGTCTGCTGCTCTGTCCCATGTTGGCACTTTGATTCTTATATCTTACACAGTTTTCCAGATGGTGCCAGCTGTGGCAGCCAGAACAGTGAACTTCTTTGTATCACTGGTTCCTCATTATAAGATAGCCTTTGTATCTCCTCAGGAGTTTTGCCAAGAGTGGTTGACTAAAACTCATAGGGGGTGTGTGTATTGCTTTAAGGACAGCTCATTATAACTGTCATTGCTAACTGTGTATAGAGACAAGGAGGTCTTTGCTGTCAAGGATGATCTGACATAGTTGGAGAAACTTCAGCTCTGGGGAATCTTTCCTCCAGAATGGTGTGTCACAAGACAGAAATATGGTATTTGCCATTGACCAAATGCCTTAGTGTTCTGTGGCTGTGATCCTGGCAAGTTCTCATTCTGTAGACTTAATTCTAACCTTGTCTGTAGACACAGAAACTGAGGATAGCTCAGGTAGCAGGTAGTCTTCTCACAAGTTGTATTCCTCTACTTTGAAGTGAGACCTCTATGTCTTTGCTCTTTCCTCCAGGTCACTGACCTCATACAGCTTGTGAAGGACCTGCACACAGACAACCAGCACCTGAAGAAAACCATTTTTGATCTCTCTTCCATGGGTTTCCAGGGAAATGACAGGCTTGAGTCAACACAACAAGCAGAGGTAAGAAGAAGAGTCTTGCTTGTTGACATGTGCTCATTGCAGAGAGGACACCGGACACAGACACACATATTATACCCACACACCCACATAAACCCCGCATGCCACGAACCCTTCTCCCATTTTGGAAGACTGTCTATCTGAGGGAGGTCTTTGAAATTCTCTTTGCTGTGGTGGAGTCTTGAGGGTCATTGGGTCTGTCCATGTGCTTCCTCCAACTCTGGCCATGTCTTATATGTTCGATATCCTGTGATGTCACCGTGACCTGGCTCTGGGTATTTGCTACAGATGACACATCTGATGAGTGGTGTCTTCTTAGAGCTGTTTGGAAAATGGCCATGACTCCAGAGAGCTTACATACGATGGGTCCAGCCATGGAATATCCTTAACTTAAAGGAAGATGTCTACACACCCTACCTGTCCCCCACCCCCACAGTCACTTCTGACAGTTGTCTCTTTTCCTATGTTTCTAACCATGATGTACAGGGAAGGACCCTGAAGCTTTGCTGGGAGCAAGATAGGTTGAGTTCCTCTAGCCTTGGCTAGCCCATCTCTCCAGTGAAAGAACCTGGCCCCATGTGTGAATTAGCGTCATTTCTGAAGTCAGGCTGTTTTTACCATGAGTGCAAACGATCTTTCCTTACAGAAGTCCCTCAGGATCAAAACTGGCATTTTCCTGGGTGGACTTAACTCAGCCTGGAGTACCAGGTGCATACAGGCCTCACATCTATGGCCATACCATTTCGTTGGAAAGGTTTATGGGCTGTCTTCCCACTTTCCCAGTGGGAACTGCTCAGAGGTACTATATTTATGCTGTGCTTTGGCCGTCTGCTTTCTTTGAGACAGGGATTATTATTGATCTTGGCCTCCAGGGCTCCAGATAATTTTGAAAACCAAGAGCAACGGCAAGCCACTTACGGGAGAAACAAGTCTCCCAACTTACTTCCTCTGAGGCCGAGTTTTTAATAAGCAGCTCCTTCTTCACCAGCTCCATTTGAGCTGTAAATGCCGAGTTTTGTTTGTTCATTTGCCCTTTGAAAAAAATCTGTTAAATGTCCCATTATGTCCTTTGGAGAATAGAGGCCTTTTCCTCTGCCCACTCTAAGATCTTAATACCAGCCGATTTGGATTTGAGTCATTTGTCAGATTGCACTTCAATTTGATGTTCCCTGTGAAAAGCCTTTTCCTTTAGCACAGTTCCCCCTGGCTTCCCCAGAATGGGATGGGAATAAATGCATCGAAAGATGGTTATAATTTGGAACTGAGGGAGGAGAGGGATCCAGGGTGAGGTGCAATGGAAAAGAGGGGAGACTGCTGTTCTCCCGGAAGGAGTGTCAGTCTCCTTCACAAGAAACAAGGCAGGAACAGCTGGAAATGGCCATGCTGTCCACTGCTTTCTCTGAGCAACAGGACTTATTTGGGGGGGGGGGGGGGAGCATCATGTCTGTTTTCTTGGAGGCTGTTAATCAGAAAAGGAGAGTTGGGGATAAGAGGGGAGAGAAGAAGAAAGAGAGATGGTAGAATATGGAGAAATGACCCTAATCCTGTTGCTTTAAAACAGCATAGTTGAGATTTACAAGCTTTCCCTTCTGACCCCACCCCATTCCTTGAAATGCGGCTTTCTCTCCTGTTGGTCTTTTTCTAATTGTCCTTAAGTCATTGCATCATTCCCATCTTACCGACGAACTGCAGTTGAATGGTCTAACTCCTTGTCGGACACATGGATTGCTTGCCTCAAGTGGTTGTTAAAAATTGTCTGCACACAGGTCTTTCCCTGCTTTAGGATTTCTTTCCTTAGACTGTATTCCCAGATTTGTAATTACTAATGTATACTGATATGCAGTAAGCATACAGTTGGTTTTCAGCTACCTTCCCCTAACAAGTCTTGATTGATAAGGGTAGGAATAGTTTGGAGACCTAAGAGAGTTTGTCATGTTTCTTGCAAAGTGACTGGTCCTAATCAGAACTATCCCATCAGGACTTGAGGATGCACATTTCCTCGTGTGCATAGTTTATGAAGAAATCATCCAGCTGCTGACCAACTGCTATACTGCTGTTTTAATGAGCTTTATTATAAAAGTCTCCATTGAGGTACATATATTTTCTTATATGTGTTTGCCAGTTATTACTTGATGCTACAGGAGTCACCATCATACAGGGTAATTTCAGCAGGACATAGTCAGGGTAGTGAATGTTGAAACCCGTGACTGCAGCTTGTGGAACTTACATCTCTAGTTGGGAACATGTGAGAAAGAGGATGCTAGCAAAATGTAGTGCTCAGGGGGGTTAGTAGTTGCTGTCACTTACTTGTTTTGTTTTTCATTTTGTTTTGGTTTTGTAATTCTGAAGTGTGGTTAGAAAGCTTAGGATAGGGAGACATGGAGATAGAGCTTCATTTAATTGAACTCAGGTGTTACTAAGACTGTCAGATTGATTAAGAAATGGACCTTGGGTGAATCTCAAGCAGTGTCTTGTAAATTTTCCCACCTGGCAACCCTTTTTCCCTTGAGGAGCTTCTACACAGTCTTAGCCATCTAGCTATGCACAGCACACAGTTTCTGGTGATGAGTCATAAAGAAATGGGTTTTAAAGCAAGTCTTTGGTGTACATATAGTTTTACCTTTTTTTAAAGATAGAAGCAAATTTAAATGCTAATGAGATGGATTTGCTTGTTTATTTTTATTTAAAGGCTTAGATCTTGGCTGAATATTTATCATGTAGGGTGTGTAGAATCTGCAGCATTTCTCAGAGTTGATTGACATTTTGATTTTATAATATCAATTCTATGAATGTTGCTTCATATAATTAATTAGGTTGTACAAAAAAGCAGAAGTGTGTTTAGGGGGCACTTCAGGAATTGGTGGACAGGGATGGAGAGATAACTCGGCAACCAAGGGTGCTTTGTACACTATAATGATGGTGAGATTTGGGATCCCAGTACCTACGTAAAAAGCTGGGCGTCTTCAAAAACCTGTAACACTGCTGGCCTCTGCATGCACATAGTTGCACACACAAGCATTAAAAATATTCATGAATACATAAAGACACACAGATTAATAGACAAAATGAAATAAGATATAAAATTTCTTGGCAATTCTGAATTAATCTCAAGCCACACTTCATTTAACAATTTTTTAATGAGATTTTGCCACCAACTCAAATAGCAGTTTTTCATAACTGTAATACAAAGGTGAACCAATTTGATGCTTACACATTGAAAGATGATAAGAAAGTACTAAATCTATTTTCTGTAATTAATGCGTGTGTCTATAAGACCAGTAACGTGTGTACAGTAATTAATAGTATTCGGTAGTCTCAAATCCGAGGCAAGGTGGTTGGTATCACACAGTGTGCAGGCGTGCACTCTGCAGGATGCATGTGTCTGGTTTGTAGAGCAAAAGCTATGTTGGAGTTGTCCGCTGCAGTATGGGCAGTTGATACCAGAAAAGCATTAGAGTTGGAAGTTATTTTTGGTTGTCATGTGTTCAGAAACCTTTTACTGTTGCCAGTGCTGTTGTGACCCTTACATTCAATTATGTGACTCTGTATATGGACACTGCAAATCCAGGTATGGTGGTGAGCGCCTGTAATGCTTGACTGGGGAAATCAAGCTAGGAGGATCAGAAGGATAACCTCAACTATGTAATAAGTTTGAAGTGAGCTTGGGTCACCTGAGACCCTGTCTCACAACAAAAACTAAACAATAATAACAAAATGACAATATACCCAGTTTTTCTGTATAAATATATCCATCAAATGTAAATAATGCTAATAAAATATTTAAGGCCATTATATAAGACTTTAAGCCATTTATTGATCCATATTTTAAAAAATACGCATATTTTTTCTCTTCTAAGTTGATTTTCTGTTGTTTAGAAAAATATTAGTGACAAACATAATTACCATCTTGAAAATAATTATAGACATTAATGGAGTATTGTGTGATATGTGGGTACTGTGTAATTTTAAGCCAAGGCAAATATATTTAGCTCATAAGCATTTTGTCATTTCTTTACGATAACATTCTTTCTGCTGGTTTCATGATTTTCATGTTACTTTATCTCTAGGCATCTTCTGTGCAGCAGCTCCCATGTGCTCTGTCTAACTACCCACTGTCGACCTCTGCCTGGCCCTCCCTTCTCTCCCTCTGCTCACTCTCATGGCCTCCAATAACACTGCTTTCTAAAGTTCTACACGGCTGACTTGTTTAGATTCCACATCAATGAGATCATCTGGTACATACTTGCTACCTAGACTCTGTTAAGATTTCTTTCCTCTCTGGCATTATTTTGTCTTATCTTTTCAATGATTTCAATGGAAATTGTAATAATCGGTATATTTGTCTGAAATATTTAAGCCTGTATGTATTTAACTAGCATGTGTATTTTAACTACAAATTTATATTGTATTTATCTAAAGTGTGTATGTATGTATGTGTGTGTTTGTTCTTTCATGTGTGCGTGTGCCATAGTACATATGTTCAGATCAGAAGACAGCTCTCCCTTTCAACCACGTGGAGGAACTCAAAGATTGTCAGTGTTTGTGGCAAGTGCCTTTACCCACTGAGCCATCTCCCCAACTGTTAACCAGTGTATATTTTACCATTACTTTTTTAAAATGAAAGACTGTAAGCCAATATTTGATAAGTTCCATAAGAATATATGTTTGTAAATGAAACCTAAACTCCTTTCAAGACCCCTCATGTCCCTTTGTGTCTATCTCCCACACCACCTACTTCTCTACTTTGTCTGCTGTGTTCTGTTTAATTCTTTGTTAGACTTTCAAATAGCTGCAATCATAGTGTGTCAACTCTTTGCTCAGTGTAATCATTTTGAAATTCATTTGTGTTATTTGAGCTAATAGTTTCTTGCATCCCATTGTTTGAATGTATTAGTGTTCGTTCATTATGCTGTATGTGGACAAAAGATGATAGGACATTCCTGCCTCAGTCTTTCAGGACCTTTTTTTTTTTTTTTTTTTTTTTTTTCCCTTACCAAGTACCTAGGAGTAAGTTTAATATTTTAATGCTCCTACAAACAAGTTAAGTAGCCTCGTTTGGTCCTTATCTCTTAAGTACATCTATAGGGTATAGTACTACATAGTCATAATTGCAACACTAAAGGGCAAAGGCAAGGAGACCATACAGATGAGGCCAAAATGGTCTGTGTAGTAAGTTCCAGGCTAGTCAGGGATATATAGCAAACTTTATTCCCTTCTCACCCTGCCAAGGATGCAAGTAAAAGGGCCAAGCTAATAGAGTGAGGGTACCTCACTAGTTTTATAAGAAAGTTTGTTTATATCAGCCTGTTTCATGCTTTTTCACATAGTAGGATGTGGTTTGTGTTCAGCAGAACCCTTTGATATTTATTGTTGTTCAGATGTAGAAGGCCAGAGTGTTCTGGCCTTGATAACTTCTTAAAGTAACATTCCTAAGTGAGTGTGATTTGGTTTGCATTTCTTCTGACAGAATAAGGATCTTCCTCTTGAGGAAGATAGCAAGGATTTCAGCTGAGCAGAGAGAGTTAAGATTGCAGTTGACTCATACAGTAAAAGCTCTTGGGATGGGACCACAAGTATCCATACACAGTTTTTCCAACAAGTGACCCTGAGCTCAGTGGCTTTCCTACTTCCAGTTTAGTGCTCCATTGGCAACATGAGCTATGATGTGATTTTTGGAAGAGCTTTGATTGATATTCTTTCTCCATGGCTGCCTTGTGCTTCTTAGTTTGCTCTTGGTTAATTCGTGTATCATATGATCAAAAGTTTGGTTGTTTTGAAAGCTGGGCTCTTGCTTTCTTAGAAATTTTTGTACTGTGCATTCTATAAACACAGAGTGCAGCAACACTGGGACTTTATAGCTTTTAAGCATTTCAGATTTATGCACTATCTATAAGTATTTCATTTCCAAAAGTGTAAAGTTATCATCAGGCAACCAGACACTCTTCTCAGAAAAATGACAGTGTTGATGGGACTGTCCAGTGTTGATGGGACTGTCCATCTCATGTACGTAGCATTCTAATAAGAGGTTTATGCCCTGTGCTAAATTTCATTGTTTTTTGTTTTTGTTGTTGTTCTTTGCTATTTTCAATTCTGTCAATAGCTATTTTCTACAATCTTGTTACCTTTCTGCAATCTAAAGTGTAAACCCACTTTAGCAAAGGCAGAATGGCAATGGCTACAGAGAGCATGCTCAGCTTATAGCCTCTCAGGAAGACCATGCAGGGCCAGGGAAAGACCTCCAGTTAATTTGGGGGGACCGGGGGGGTTATCCACAGCCAGTAGCTTTGAGTTCAGCTAGTGATTTTCTCATGGCTTTGGCATTTTTTTCTTTGTATTTTCTTGTTGTTGTTGTTCACTGTTTGGAATTTTTAGAAAAGACACCACTGACTTGTTCATACATCTTCATGCTGGACACTTTGTTGTTGTTGCATTTCTCACACCAATCCCTGCTCCCTATAGCTTGTGGCTAGCAAGGAGGATGAGAACACAATCAAATCTGAAGCGGATGATGAGAATCATTTCCAGCATGACCAGCATTTGGAACAAAGTAGTGAGGTAGGAACAGAGATCATTCCTTACTCTGTCTCACCCCGTGTCCAGTCTGCAATCTGGGGGGTGTGTGGTCGATTTTCTGTTAATTCTGCCTGCATTGTGTGTCTACTCTGTGCTAGGTGGGCAACAAAGAAACTGGACTCTTTTTTTATCAGAAGTTATGAAGTAGGTGATTGAGCCAGTCATGAAACATAGCTTGATAAGGACGAGGTAACTGTAGAACAGTAAGGATCGGCTCCTGGGTCTGGATAGATATTTTAAGATCTAATCCACCCTGTTTGTTTAAGCATTGGAAACAGACCTGTGAAAGGAGACAAATTATCTAAGGCATAGATTATGTCAGTCATGGAGGTAGGATATGAGTCCTTGGGTATGGACTCTCAGGTCATCTGATTGAAGTGCAAGAGGACCCTGATGGAACCGAGTGGCTCTCTGCAATCTCTTGACCCCTATAATGCAGCTTGGTATTATTATGGTCATTAACTCCATTAAAAGAAACTTGAGCATTGAGAAATGGTGAGATATGGGTGCCACAGGCTTGGCTGAGATGTAGTAAAAGATAGATGCTGTAGGGATGGCACTGTAGGTGTCCAAGGTATCTACATTCACAGAGCCATGAGTGGGCCATAGCCGATATGGAGAGTCGTGGAACACAAAGCAATGGGAATGGGTGCTTTGGAATCCCATAAACGTGGCTTTGAGCCTTGGCTATGTCACTCTTGCCTCTCCCTTCCTTGCTTACTTTCTAGGCTTCAATTTCCACTGCCCTTATGTATAAGGTGTCTCTACACTGAAACTAAAAGGCATTTCATTTTGTAAGTGCTCAACAAATAATAATTTCTGCTCTTATTACTATATGTTAGATTTTTATTCCTGTTTTGTAGATTGCTTATTTGATGGATTTAATAACTGAATTGGTGACAAACAAGAACCTATAAATAACAGCTCATTTGTGTGACTCTTGTCTTCCATTTAAAAAAATCTTAATCATTTTTCCAGTGTGTA
>JADRCH010000117.1:1222633-1317493 GCA_019843965.1 Rhynchomys soricoides
GGTATAAGTAATGTTATATAAAACATAGGGTAACTATATACAGCCTGGTTTAGGACATGCACCCTAAGTTCTTTTTTAGGAAGAATTTCCAAGGTGTGGTCTGTGGGATGGTTGACATCCGGAGGGCACCTGTAGTGTCTTAGACACTTACCCTAACTTGGTCATCTCACTTTATTTTCTGAGCCATAGTAGGTGAATGGTACCACTCAAGAGTGAGAAAACTGAGGGTCAGGAAGGTGACACAGATGCCTCCTGCCTTACCATGAATTTACTCTCAGGCATGCCCCCTCCCCTTTTCTCCTTGGCCTTGGCTATGGACCATTTCTCACTCACCTGCATCCTTTCTTCTCCACCTGTCCCTTCCACTCTCCATGTGTCTCTATCTGACCAAAGACTTTGGTTTGCAGATCATGGAGGACTATGCTGAGGGTGGCTGCAAAAATGGATATGTAAGGCACGTGGATTCCAATATTTTAGACTATGATGGGACCCAAACACCTGGTACCTCTGAAGACCATAACCTAGAAGATGATCTCCTGGGCCTGCTTGCCACTTTCTTCAGTAAGAAGGCCACACCGTTGCTGGAATCCAGGTAGACATGGACCCGGGTACCTCTTTACCTCTCGTTTGAGGAGCGAGCAGACTTATTTTGCTAAATGGACCTAGATGGTGCTGTGCAGTGTACCTGAGAGCTCCTGAAACGGCTGGGAAGGAATCTTGCCAGTCGTACAATTAGGTAATTAGGCTTCGTGCTTGTGACTGTGAGGGGACTTGAACAACGCTACATGCAGGCTCGTTATAAAAAGCCAAGAGAAAGCTTTCTCCAAAATTATTCCTGGGAGTCCCAGAAAGGGCTGCCTGGCTGTTGGCAGTGAGAGGAATCGGCCCTCTTGGCATCTCTTCTGGTTTTGGCATCCGCTTAAAAACACCATTTCAGTTTGTGTTGCTGCTGTTTTATGTTACGCTTGAACTAAATTCTCTTCTCACTGTGTCCGCTGGGAGTTGTTCCTATGTGGGCAGTACTACAGGTTGTTCTTCTGACATAGAGGAGGAGAAACATCAGATGCGTTGTATTTTGTAAATTAGCCCTTTCTGAGCCATTTCCCCTTTCATATTCTAGGCCATCCATCTCAGCTGCTTGGGCTTTAGAGTCAGGAAAGCGCTGTGCTGTTTTTTTCTCAGTGACTCAGTTTCTCTGACTACTCAGGGTTACGGGTGAACTAAGAAAAAATATCAAAGAAAATTGGCTTGTATGTAGTATATTTCAATAAAAGCTCTCAGGTGTGATACAGGCAGAAAAAACACAATTGCTGTTGCTTTGACCCTTGACAAGAGCCAGACACCTTAGTCTTCCTTACAACATTGCTGCACTAAGCCCTTGTGGGACCCTTCTGCTGAAAAGAAGGCAGAAGCATTCTGCTTTTAGCAAGCTTAGTGAGGGCAACCCTCCTAATCCATTACACCTAACATTTTCGAAGCATGTGTCTACTCCAGGGACATAGCCAGTTCATCTTCAAAGGGTGTTGGACAATCATAGTTGATACTAAAGACTAGAGAGTTTGTGGAGCCTCAATATTCCCCAACCTTGTAAAGTTTGAGGTAAACGGTACCACTGTCCCTTACCATGTAGGATCACGTGGGAGTGTTGTTGGATGCTGTGGCTGGTGATACATGGACCATGGTAAGAATGAGGGGGTTGGGAAATGTGTGCTCTCTTCTAGTGCATGGGTTTTTCTACTCTAGCTAGGGAAGCATGTCAGTGTGAGCTCTCATCGTATGTCTTCAAAATTGGTATTCTTAATCTCTTGAGTTGTAAGAATCCCAACCTATTCATGGTTTTAGAGAAAATCTTTTATGAGCCATCACTGAAAGCAAATCAATGATGTACCTGCTTTTTCTTACAGTTGCCTGTTCCATAGGCTTCCGAGCCAGTAGTAGCCACAGCTAGTGTTAGACCAGCCAGCCTAACTCTGTCTAACTTTCGTTTCTGAGTACTATTCTTCTCTGTGTGCTACTGAACCCATGTGGTTTGGTCATGGTTCCAAGGTCCTACTGAAGGCCTGACCTGTGTACACACTCTGGACCAGGCCCTGGTTAGCTCTTTTACAAGCCCAGCTTTACATATGTGGCCAGTACAAAGATGGGGGAAGGTAACACTTGGGACCCAGGATTCATTCCCTTAGCCATTGGAGAACTGGAAAATTTTCTGGGGTTCAGGAGAAGGAGATATTCAGTATTCTCATTGGTCGTGGAAATACTAACTTTATGTGTAGAAATTACTTCTAGATGTGAGATGTTTTTGTTGCTCTGGAAAAAAATCTAAACTAAAAACAATCTATAAACAAAGGTCCTGTCTAGCTCTGCCATTCTTATCTGTCCCCATCTTGATTTCCTTATCCCTAGAGTGAGAGATGAGAGTACTTACTTATTCCCTAGGACTCTTAAGAAGATTAAATAAACTAGTGGATTCTCAATATAGGTCTATGTCAGCACTAAGTAAAGTTTTGGCTTATTGCTGCGTAAGTTGTGCTTTGCAAGGATGAGTGTGACAGTGAGTTTGGTGACTGCTTGGCCTTCATAGTAATACCTTGTTTAAAAAAATACCTTGCCAATTTATTCCACCCTTTGCCACTCAGCCCAGGTAAGATGAAATGAATGTCATATGTAGGTACAGCAGCCAACTAATGATGTGTGTCTCTATTCATTACTGAGCCAGTATGTGAAGACCCCAGTATAAAACTTTGATAGACTTAGGCCGAAGACTTCCCTCACAGCTTTTGAGACTTTGTTCTTTCTAGCCATCCACCCAGAGGGACTGTCAGAATGGAAAGACTGCAGAGTGACTGACTCCACCTGTCTTCTAGAATGGAACAGGAAATGGTTCATTAGCTCTCTTGCCCTCACCATTCCAAAGAGTTCACTGTTAATGATGGAGTGAGATGGCCAGGGCAGCCTGCCTTGTGAAATGGGCCATGCTCTCTGTTCCTTGGCTTTCACTTGTGTGGATTCCTGGCCTTCTGCTGCTGTGATTCCAGGCCAGCCTCTAGAGGCATAATTTAGAATCTCTTCATCAAAACTTTTTAATTTCTGTAGCTCAATGTTACATGATATTTGATAGCTGAGAAATTATAAAAATGTGAATGAGGAATACCGAATATGCTTAAGAATTGTTTTTGAGAGGCTCATATGACCTTGAGTTCTGACTGATGGTAGAAGATGGACCTCCTTTAGGGAATTAACACGATTCTGTAGCTGTGGGAATAGTTGAATGATAGATGTAGATCCACCAGAATGCGAGGCTGTCAGGAGGTCTAAAGGCAGCCATAGAGAAGTGGCCAAAAAAGACTAGGCAAGGTTTAGGTTGCCAGGGGGAAGACTTGGCCAGTGTTTGGAAGTAGATTTTCCAGTTCAGAGGTAATAGACACATAGGGGTTCTTCTAGACCCAAGAAGCCCCAGGATCTTCCTTGCATTCCTGGCTCTGCCTTGGAAACCCAGGCTTCCTCCTCTCCAACCCTAGTGGCCGTCATCTTCTCCAGAGTCACTTAAGCAACTGCCTTCCTGGTGTTGCAAGCCTGCAGTTCCTCTCCTGTAGGTGCCACATTGCTCTTGGCAGTCATTAAAAAAAATACAGTGTGTTATTCTACCTAGCTGTGTGTGGGTGGCCCACTGCTTAGCTGTTTGTGCTGTTCTTGCCTTGGCTTCTCTGTGTTGGTCACACTGCCTGCCTTGGTACTGAGAACAAGTAGCCTTTGTTTCAGGGCTCAGTCACATACTATCCCACTTACACTTTTTTCTTCCTGTTCTCTGAGACCTAGCTTAACCCTAGACCTTTGTTGTACCCCAGCCTTGGCCGGCTGCTCGCGTTACCTGTGTTTGTAGAACCTTTGTGCCTAGCATTCACTGTGGCATAGCACTGAACTATTTTGCAGGTTCTTTTCTCTCTACCCCACTGGCTGATGACCCTGGTTCATTTATCACTGAACAGAAAGAAACAATCACATCTGATCCACTGTTTAACTGCCAACTGCAAACTCTGTCTTCCTGTGGTAGAGTAGAAGTGTCCCTGTGCTATCTAAGAACATTTGACCCCCAACTCCCTATCTCTTCTGAATCATTAATCTGCTCCCCATTTCTGAGTCATTTTCATAAGCTTAAGACACTCCTGATGTTTGGGAAGAGTGCCCCTTTTCCCTTCTGATTTCACATCCATTTCAGCTACTGTCCATTTCTTGACTCCTATTCAAGGTAGAATTACTTTAAAGAATTGCTGATGCCCACAGCTTCCACCCTTTCCCATTCTCTACAGCATCATAAGAGCCTTCATAGACTTTAGCCCATTTATCAAGTCAGCGACAATTTTTAAACTGTGAAATCCATTGGCTAGCCTTTCAGCAGCAGCTGGCCTTTCTCTCCGGCCTCCTGTTCCTTTTCACCTCCCTGCCTTCCCCCTCTGCCTTCTTCGTTGAAGAATACTAGTGTATCCCAGGGCCATGTTCTCCGTCCCTTTCTGTCTCTGTTCATCCACTCATTCTTCTTTGGAATGTGCTGTATGGCTCTGATTTCTGCCTAATGATCCTATCAGCAAGATCTGTGCTGGATACCTCCTCCTTCAGACAGGATGGTGCTGACCTAAGACCCACCTTGTACCAGCCTGCTGCTCTATCAGATTAGGTTCATCCTGGTCCTCTGTTGTACCTGCATTGCCTGATGTATGTCCCACATTGCCTAATAGCTATAGCCCAAAGTGCAAGCTTCTCAATCCCTAAAGCCCATAGTGAGTCTTCCCCATGTCCTCGAAGATCATAGCCCTAATTCAGTCCCTTGTCATCTCCAGTCTTACCTTCTGGGTTTAAGCTGCCTCCATCTATTGTTTGGACTTCTGCAGTTGTGCAGGTTCCTTATTTACCCACCTGTTCCCATGTCTGCCTCTCTGTAGACAAGCCAGGCTCTCTTTAAAACCAAGATCATAAAACTGTTCTTCTATCTTAATACCTTCCAGTAGATTCCCACTGGCACATCAGATCAGAACTTCTTGACCCAGCCTCTGCCATTTCTCCATCTTCTTCATCCATGTTTTGTACTGACTGGGCCTAAGCCACACTAACCAAGTTTGTTCTTACCAGGGGACTTCCCCTAGCTAGCATTCCTCTACTGTGGTAGGCTCACCCAAACATACAATCAGCAGAGTCTCAGTGAGTGGTCAGCTCTGTAGAGAGGCTTTTTCTGACCACTTGATTTAAAGAGAATCCCATTTTGTATAGGTTCTCTCTGGATTCTTTCTCTCCTTTTCTCTCATTGTAGTACTACTTTACACTGCATTGATTTAATTCTCAGTGTATGCTATGTATCTACCATCATACTTTAATGGTATGTCTGTTTCTCTTTGGAAGAATGGAAAGTACCCTGTCAGTGTTTGAATGAACATCCAGATAGTCAAGCATTCTACATTGCAGTCAAAGGTTAAGTTTGGGAGATCAGAAAGACTTCGAGCTCTCTTGGAGTCAGAAAGGTCCAGATTTTAATCTTTGCTCTGCTACTTGGCTAGGGGTTGGTTTCTCTCTGAGCCTTTTTCTTCATCTGGCCTCACAGCCTGTGAGGATGTTATGTAGAGGACCTGACACGTGACAATTGCTTAATGAATGTCAGAGCCTTCTCTTATACCCCTGGGCACACATGGTCAGGGGGGATGTAGAAGCACCACTCCGGCTTCTGATAAGACACTTGGACCACCCCATTCCACAGGCCCTGATTACAGAGACATCCTAATGTATCTGCTGTTCCCATTTTCAGCCAAGCCACACTTGAAATGTTTGACTTAATAGCCACTACTTTAGTATCTTGCAGTGGCCTCCTTTGCCACTGCTTACTACACATTTGTAAAGTCTTTTAGGTTTTATTGTGTTTTGTTTGGTAGTGAATGATGGTCCTCCTATGGTTAGCTGACTAGCAATTGTCATTATTTCTTACCTAAATTAAGGAAGGAAAGGAAAGAAATGAAAATTTAGTTCTAGTATTTAGAATGTCAGAAATATTTTGAAAGTTCAGGTTTAATGTAGTTTTAGGTGGTCTGTAGTCTAAATGATTTTCACACTAGAAGTGAGCGATGCACATGCATTTTGCTATAAATTTTTAAGATTTAAATTGAGTTGGTTTCCCTGATGTAGACCATGGGACTCTGGACATGAGATGAGCCTTACTGCTGTCTGCAGAGCACATTGAGAAGATGGTTGATGGGGTATGCCGTTTTCAGTGGTACCTGACGTCAGAGGGAGGGTAGGCCAGAGGATGTTGGCCTCACAAGCTTTCTTGAAGTGAAGCAGTAAGGAGAAACTGAATGGAAAGAGCAAGAGAGATAACACAGAGAGCGGCTCTGCTGTCGATTCTGTGACTGTATGACCTCCCCTCTACCTGAGGGTCCGTCCCTCTTCTAAGAGGCAGCCAAAGCCCCTAGCTGGCTGCCTAGAGTACTAATCCTTACCTGGAGCACTTTCTCTCAGTTCTCTAGCTCTGTTTCACTTCTGTCTCACCATATTTTCTGTCTGTCTGTCTTTCTTTTTGATGGTAATTTAAACTTTATTTGGGTGACTAGACTGTTGCTTCAGAAGTTAAGAACACCTGCTGCTCTTAGAGAAGACCCATGTTTGGTTCCCAACACCCACATGATAGTTCAAAACTGCCTGCAACTACAGTTCCACAGGATCTGACATGCTCCTCTGGCCTCTGCAGGGACTGAGGGCACTTGCTGCACAGACATAGAATAAAAATAAACACTCACACTCAAAAAAATAAAAATAACTAAATCTTACACCCTTTTCTAAACTCTTTTGTGAATTGCCCTCTGTTCCCTTGCATATGGATTTTCTAGTTTCTTAGGCTGTCATTTTATGTGTATTCATATGTATATGTGAGTGTGGTTTGTGGTATGTGGTGATGTCTTTTGTTGCTTTCCTTTGTTACTGTCTGCCTTACTGCTCTGAGACAAAGGCTCCTCACTGAACTAGCAGCTCACCTCTTCAGTTAGTGTGCGTGGCAATGCACTCTCAGCATTCATCTGTTTCTGCTCTCCAGTGCTTGAACTTCAGGTGCATGCATCCATACCTGGATTTTTATATGGGTGCAGAACAAGCTTTCATACCTACTAAGCTGTTTGCCTGCCCCACACCTTTACTCTCCTAGGCTGAGAATGCTGAAGTTGCCTTAGCTTGGCAACTGACTTGGCCTTCACACAGTAGCTGCTCACCTTTCTGCAGCCTATGCATGAGCAGGCCTGTCCTTTTCTAGTATGACGTGACCACGCTTGAGACCCTTGCTGTGTCTGCTGCCTACTTCCCAGCCTTACTTTCTTCTTCACCGCATAGTGACATGACTCTTCATTTCAGTGTCATGCAACTAGTGTCATGCTTATAACACTGTGTTCCCCTTGTTTCCCCCTTTGCCTTACAGATTAGTGACTTATGTACATACCCTTTTCTGTCATCAGTTTGTATGCTTGCTGTAGCACTTATGCCAGTATGGTGACCTGCATACAAAAGGAGCTGTCCAGCATGTGCCACACCAGCACCACCCTGGGTGTTTTCCTTGGTGTCATTACTCCAAGTCCCTGAAAAGCAGAGCCAGAGACTCAGACTTGTGTATACAGGAGCAGGAAGCCAGTGAAGATACTTTGGTTAGTCTGGGCAGCTGGACACTCCCTGGTGGGCAGCATAGCCTGGGCTTTCACCTCATGATGAAGCTAGGAGATTCATAATACAACTTTCATCCCAAAGGGCTCAGCCGTCTCACTGTTCCACCCTGTTTTGCTGGCTGGCTCTCCTTTGAAAGAACCCAGGGCAGCAGAGAAGCACAGAGTGCTTGAGGTAGGACCTGCTGTGTCTACACAGCTGTGTGCACTGTCCACACAGCTGCAGCTACTATCAGAGATGGGCACATGGCAAGGCACACTGAAGAGCATCTGCTGCCAGGATGCTCCCTCTTACTTCTCACTGCTCCTTTGGTCTTCATGTTCTGTGGAAGATTTATCTCCCTGTCACATAGTGTTTGGAGCCATTGTATTTGTTTGCTTACTTATTCATTTATTTAGTTGAATTCGTTTTACTTTTCATTCTTGGGGGTAGAACTGAGAGCCTTGCACATGCTAAGCAAATGCTCTGTCTCTTGAGCAGTACGCTCAACCCCTGAAGCCATTTCTGTTTGTCTTTGTTCCAGTTTGCTTACTATTGCTGCTAAAAAGACCAAGTCCAAAAGCAACTTGGGAAGGTTGGCGTATAGTTATAGTCATCAAAGAAAGCCAAGGCAGGGACTGAAGCAGAGAGACCGTACTATTTACTGGCTTGCTCAAACTGCTTTCTTATAAACCAGGATGACCTACCTCAGAATGGCACTGCTGGGTTACCCCATACCAGTCAATTAAGAAAATGTCCCTCATGTTTAGCTACAGGCCAATCTGAGAGAACATATTGTCACTTGAGATTCCCTCTTTGCAAATGATGCTAGATTGTGTTAATTTGACAATCAAACAAACAAAACCTATTACAGCTTTCAAAACAATGCACCATGTGATTCCGTGTGCTTGTTAATGAAGCATCTCTTAATTAACATCTGTTGATTGAGTACCTGTTATTCAGCAAGATGGATCAGGTCACCCATGGACCAGCCAGGTTGGCACAATTCATTCAATGACATACTTGTATACTGAATATAGGAATGGGGCCAGTGTTGTGGAGTGGGGAACCCTATAACTGCCATGGGCACCCTGTGTATCTCATTTGCTCCTTCCTAAACCAATGCCAGTTCATACACAATCCACTTAACTGGCTGTGGATCGGTATGGCATTATCCATGAACTCAACAGGGTATTTGTGAGATTGCGTGTGGTTAAGTGTTTGTCATGGTTCCTCGTGTATTTGGGAACCTACTATGTTTAATGCAGACATGATTGGTGGCAGAGAATTTGGGAGGCTGGGTCAGCGACAA
This sequence comes from Rhynchomys soricoides, assembly GCA_019843965.1. Classification (NCBI taxonomy): domain Eukaryota; kingdom Metazoa; phylum Chordata; class Mammalia; order Rodentia; family Muridae; genus Rhynchomys; species Rhynchomys soricoides. The sequence goes on from JADRCH010000117.1 coordinate 1,231,608, forward strand.
GGCTGCAGCAGGAGCTGATTCTTCTACTGTCTTCCTTTGGCAAACAGGCCAGATCTTCTGAAAGCACTTGGTGCCCTGCTTTTGGAACGAATATGCTTGGCAGAGCAGGGGCGTCCTGGAGATCACCTTGATAGTAAAGCTGAGAAAGTACTTCAGCAAGTAGCTGTTCAGTTGAGGGATGAACTTGGCCATTCATTCCCAGCCAACTCATTCTTCAAGTCACACAATGAGCTCAAGTCAATGTGGGGGACCTGGCTAGTAAAGACAGGTGATGAAGCCAAGGTGGAGCTGAAGAGTGTCTCAGTGCAGACCATGGCCATAAAGGACACCCCCCATGGATTCAAACCTGAAAGGAAGAGAAATGCTTGGGCAGAGAAACCAGAAGAGGCCGTTTTCAGCACTGAGCTTGAGTCAGAGGCATTGGGTGAGATGCCAGGGCTACAGGCCACTCACCTCTCATTCCCCATCAACACGGTAAGCTTTTCTATATGTTAAATATCTATTCACCATATATGAGCCAAACAGATTTAAAACATTACCTTGAATGTCATTGCATTTTCTGTTCTCTGAAGGCCAAGTCTGTGTGGAGACCCCCTCTACCTGTGTTGTCCCCATCCTTCATCTCCATGCCTCTCCTCCTCTCTGCCATCCTCTTCCTCCACTCCCACTTTCAACCCTGACCCCAGCCCTATTTCTTTTACCAGGACACTTTGGTATTTTTACCAGGAAAAGCACACATGGAGCACTGTTTGTCCATCTGCCTATAGTTTTCTCTTTGATTTTATGAACTGGGATATTTCCCCATGATGCCTGCTTAAGATTGCACTGGACCGGAGTTTATACAATTCTCCTCCACTGAAGGGCATTTCCTGTTCCAGGTTGCCGTAAAATTGTAACAACCCGACTTTAGAGGAGGATGAGAGCCTGGCTTCTGTTTTAAGAGGACCTTGTGTGGGAGAGACAGGATTCTGAGAGCTTTATTTCTATTGAATGCCAGACTCTGAGTAACTCAGAATTCACTAGACTAAAGGGCCTAGGCTGGGGCACCTACTGTGTCTGCCTGCAAGATCATTCCTGTTCCCTGCCAAACTGCTCTCCAGCCACAGTAGCCCAAAATGCAGAAGTCTGGTTTCGTTGAGTGAATGTCTGTGTGCTGGTTTTCTCTCTGAACTGCTCTGTAACCTGTAAGCACAGTCACACAGAATCAGACTTTCTCAGTAGTGTCTGGTTGGACCTATTTACCATCCTTTGGGAGAAGGGGTTGGGATTGAGAATCCCTGTAGCAGAGATGTGTTCTGGTGGAGAAGCAAAGAGGTCATGATTCTGATGCTTTCAGTGAAGGCTGTAGGATGCTTGTTTCTGATGGCTGTTTTGTAGCAGAGAAATACACATTGCTTCATAGCATCAGAATGGAGAATTAAGTTTATTTTCTGACCACTAAATTACTGCTTTTGTGCTTTCCAAACAGAATTAGATATATCATTAGCAAAATTGCTTTTGATTGTTTTAAATTATACACCAAAACTGTAATTTCTAGAAAAGGGTTTTCTAAAGATATCAGTAGAGACTAAAACAAAATATATATATATATACTGCCATTAAATTAATGGTACTCAAAATGCAAATTTGTACAATTTGGCTAGAATAGAACTGCTCTTCTGTGCCCCAGCTCCTTCCATTTGTACCTGAATTAGTAAAACTGAATAGGTTTATTTTTTGTCTTTGTTTTTATGTTTGCTTTTTTCTATTGTGTAGGAGATGCCATCCTGTGTTCAGGAAATTGGATAATTGAATGGACTTAATATTTTTTTAATATATTCATTTTATTTTTTAAATAAAAATTATCTTTGCCATGTTTTTAAAATGAGAGAGATTTTATTTATTCATTTATGTTTATCTGTTCTATGTATGAAGAACTGTGCTGAGTTCTCTGTTATCTTATTTAATTTGTTCAACAAACATATGTAGGTATTATAATCATTGTACATAGGAAGGAACACGGTGTCAGGTCTTGGAGAACTGTCCAGAATGACTCCGTTGGTGAGTAGCGAGAGGATAGTTGCTTGCTTAGTGTCGGAGAAAGGCGGACATTTGCTTCCTTCGTGGTTTTTGTAGTGACAGAATTGGTAATCCAATTCTTAAGCTGGAACTCTGATATCCAGTTAAAAAGAACATCACTGCAGAGTAAGGGTAAGTCACAGACCAGATAGCCTCCTGGTTATGTGCTTATAGAGAGGACTTTAGGCCTGGCCTTAGTACCTTGAATGGGATCAGTGGCAAACCAGACACCTAGGCTATAGGGAGGCATAGTGAGTAGGATTGCAGGTGCCTTAGAGCAGTATGATATGTGGCAGGAGCACAGAGCATGTGAGTTCTGTTCCTAAGAAAGGACTTCCAGTATGCATCATTAATATGATGGAAGGTGGGACCGCTCCAGTCCATACGGCAGCGTTTTGCGTGGTGTTATTTCAGAACTTGTGTTAAGCTGACTGACGGCAATCTTCCAGCTTCAAATAGGCTTTGGCATTTGTGCACTTCAGATCTCTTCTTTGCTGCCATATGACACACAGATTTGCATCCAAGAATAAAGATTGGTAGAGACCCAGGACCAAGAAATTGACGGTTACTTCCCAGGCCTCTGCTGAGGCATCCGCCTTCCCCCAAGTGGTTCCTCTCACTTCCTCAGACTGCCTTGTCCTTGAACGTTTTCTTCTCGCTTCCTTGGAACTTCAGGACAGAAAGCATCATGCTTTTCCTAACAGCCTTGGAATCTGAAGAGCTGCTTTGACCCCTGAGCCTTCCTGCTCTATGATAATGGAGTAGCTGTTTAACATCTTGGTTCTTTGAGAAAAAGCATAATCCCCCTAAGGTATACTCATTCTTTTTAGTAGTTAAACCTGTTTCCTACCTGCCAAGTTCTAAGCAACCACTAATCTACCTGCTGGTTCTGGACATTTTCTGTGAATGGACACTTGCAACATGTGACTAGATTTCCCACTTAATGCTTTCAGAGTTCATTCATGCTGCAGCATGAGACAGTTCTTTCTTTTCATCACCACACAGCATGCTAGGGTAGGGCTATTGTACATTTTATTTTGGATCTTATGCATTTTATTGCTACTCATAGAGATGTTTGTGTGGACAGTGTTTTTACTTCTCTTGAGTAGATACAGGAGTAAAGATGATGGGCCATGTAGTTACTCTCATTTACCTTCATCCCAGCAGTATATGAGGCTGTCAGTTCCTCTGCCTCCCACCCATATGTACTACCATATCTGGCTGTAGCTGCCCTAGTGGGGATGAAGAGGCATGGATGTATTCTGATGAGATTTCAGTTGCATCTGCCTGAGGGATGGTAATGCCAAACATCCTCTGATGTACTTTTTAGTTCTGTGCTTTCTCTACTAGAGACATGTGTATCTGGGTCTGTTTCCTATTTTTTAATTGAACCATTGTATTTTATTATTATTGAATTTGTAATACTTTATATATTCTAGGTTTGAATTACTCTCCACACTTTTTAAGTATATTTAAAATTCGCCACTTGAAAGATACGGTCATCTGGCTTCTAGAATGTCTACTATGTACTGGGTTGAAACTTATGATACAGTATGATAAAGAAATACAGAGGCCTAAACCCTGGGCCTTACATTCAAGTGTGGAAGACAGTCAGTAAATGTGGATTTTCTCAGACATTATAGTGGTGTTGGTATCCTCCGGGGAAAATGGCAGGGGACACTGATTGTATAACAGGGAGCCTTGGGCTTGACTTGGAAGTCAAGGGCTTGTTCTCTGGAGGATGGCACGTTTGAACTGTCATGATGAATGGCATAGGAGAGAAGTGGAGGTGAGCAAGAATGAGTGTTCTGGACAGAGAATATGGTAAAGCCCCGAGGTTCAAAGGGCATGGCACTTTATGGAATGTATAGAAGACTAGTTATGATCAGAAAATAAGCTAAGATTGGCACAAGCATTGACTACAGGTCATGCTGTATGTGGTACGCTATGGTGTGGACATTGACCTTTGGCTTACAGCAGCCAGGAAACAGATACAGTTTTTCACAACAAGGGACAGTTAATTTGCTTTTTGCTGCAGGATCGAGTGGATTAGAGAGACTCAGAGTAAATACTACACTGACCAGGAGGCTTCGCAGGTGAGGTCTATGTGCCTGCATTAGGGGTGCCAGAAGAAGAGGAGGAGAGTTGGAAGAACTGAGAGGCATCCTAGGACTTGTACTTACTGCAGCTTGCTGAGTAATGAAATGGAGTGAGGAAAATACGGGGAGTTTCTAAAAGACTCTTGGCTTTCTGGAAGGTGCCATGATAGCGGACGCTTTGGGAACCTGAATGCTAGGATGTGGCATGATGGATTGATTCAAATGGTCAACACCTGTAAAGTTTTCATCTAGGCCAGGCAGGCTGGAACGTCCGAGGTTGAGAGGTACACTCGTAGCAACACCGCCAGTAGTCACTTAAGGAAGGGACTAACAAGAATCTAAGACAGGTGGGTCCACACTAGGAGTGGTGAGAAATGAGGAAACAGATAAAAATGAAAACAAAACCATTTCTTAGAAGACTGTGTTCAAGATGGAATGGCCATATTTATAACGTTTGGGCTATGGACCAGGGCCCAGAGAGTGTCAAGGAAGACCCTTGACTGTCAGTGTGTGTGTGTTTCAGGGTGCAGGGCGGTCTTCTGAAATCTATGCCCTTCTTAGGGATAGATATAGATTCTATTATCAGACTAGAGGTGTGGATAAAACGTTTGAAACCTGTTTTAAAAACACAAATTATATGTTGCCCATGAAACAAAAGTGTGTTTTAAGCATACTCAGTGCTATTCATGTCTGTCCCAGGATGCTGAGCAGATCCAATTTAAAACACCTGAATTATTGGAAAATTTATATAATCTTCCTGCGTCCCGAGAGGTGGTGGCTCAGCTCCAGGGCCAGGTTCTAGAGCTGCAGAGGGAGCTAAAAGAGTTCAAAACCCGCAACAAGCAACTCCATGACAAGCTAATTCTGACAGAGGCAATGATGGAGGGGATGACAGTGCCCAACTCTGCGCTGGTGAATGGTAAGCATCAAGAAAATGTGTTCTCTGTGAGCTGGGTGAGCAGCCGACAGCGCTGCCTAAGTGTTATTCCTGTTGTTCAGAATTGCAGTAAGTTTGTATATAAATTCCATGAACTGCAGTGATTAATCTTAACTCTTGAAAAATGCGCAGAAGAACACAAGAAGGGAAACAAATCAGGTGACTGCCTTTTATTCTGGGATCGGGACTAGTATGTGGAAATTGTAGTATTCTCAGGTCTTGAAGGAGGTGTCTTCTCCTCCAAGGAGCTGCATTCCTTTGAAACTGTGTATGGGTGTCTAGGGTAGTGTTGTTGCTGTTCTGTTGTTATTGTTGTTTTGGAGCTTTTTCTATTTGTTTTTTTTTGATACTTTATTTACATTTCAAATGTTTCCCCCTTTCCAGATCTCCCCTTTGGAACCTCCCTATTCCCTCCCCCCTCCCTCTGCCTCTATGGGGGTATTCTCCCACCCACCCACCCACCCACTCTCTCTTCCCTCCTTGGCATTCTCCTATATTGGGGCATCTAACACCCTCAGGCCCAAGGGCCTCTCCTCCCCCGATGGCTAACAAGACCCTCCTTTGTGCCAGTACCCTGGATCCCTCCATGTGTATTCTTTGGATGGAGATGCACTCTCTAGGAGTATCAAGGGGTCAGGCCAGTTGCCACTGTTGCTCCCTCCCTGGGGCTGCAAACTCCCTCAGCTCCTTTAGTCCCTTCTCCAACTCCTCCATCTGGGACCTCACGCTCAGCCCTACAGTTGCTGTGAAGTGACTCTTGGGTATTCAGAACTTTTGGGCTAATAACCACTTATCAGTGAGTACATACCGTGTTCATTCTTTTGTGACTGAGTTACTTTATAGCTCAGGATGATATTTTCAAGTTCCATCCATTTGCCTAAGAATTTCATGAAGTCATTGTTTTTAATAGCTGAATAGTATTCCATTGTGTAAATGTACCACATTTTCTGTATCCATTCCTCTGTTGAGGGACATCTGGGTTGTTTCCAGTTTCTGGCTATTATAAATATAGCTGCTATGAACATAGTTGACCATGTGTCTTTATTACATATTGGAGCATCTTCTGGGTATATGCCGAGGAGTGGAATAGCTGGGTCCTCAGGTAGTATTATGTTCATTTTTCTGGGGGTCTGCCAAACTGATATCCAGAGAGGTTGTATCAGCTTGCATTCCCACCAGCAATGGAGGAGTGTTCCTCTTTTTCTACATCCTTGCCAACATCTGCTGTCACCTGAGTTTTTGATCTTAGCCATTCTGACTGGTATGAGGTGGAATCTCAGGATTGTTTTGATTTAAATTTCCCTGATGACTAAGAATGTTGAACATTTCTTTAGGTGCTTCTCAGCCATTCGAGTTTCCTCAGTTGAGAATTCTCTCTTTAGCTCTGTTCCCCATTTTTTGATAGGTTTATTTGGATCTCTGGAGTCTAGCTTCTTGAGTTCTTTGTATACCTTTGATATGGGCCCTCTATTGGATGTAGGATTGGTAAAGATCTTTTCCCAATCTGTTGGTTGCCATTTTGTCCTATTTACAGTGTCCTTTGCCTAACAGAAGCTTTGTAATTTTGTGAGGTCCCATTTGTCGATTTTTGATCTTAGAGCAAAAGCCATTGGTTTTCTGTTCAGGAACGTTTCCCCTGTGCCCATGTGTTCGAGACTTTCCCCCACTTTCTCTTCTATTAGATTCAGTGTATCTGGTTTTATGTGGAGGTCCTTGATCCACTTGGACTTGAGCTTTGTCCAGGGAGATAGGAATGAATCAATTCACAGTCTTCTACATGTAGACTGCCAGTTGAACCAGCACCATTTGTTGAAGATGCTGTCTTTTTTCCACTGTATGGTTTTAGCTCCTTTGTCAAAGATCACGTGACCATAAGTGTGTGGTTCATTTTTGGGTCTTCAATTCTATTCCATTGATCTACCTGCCTGTCACTGTACCAATACCTTGCAGTTTTTATCACTACTGCTCTGTAGTATAGCTTGAAGTCAGGGAGATTGATTCCCCCACAAGTCCTTTTATTGTTGAGAATAGTTCTTGCTATCCTGGTTTTTTTTTTGTTATTTCATATGAATTTGAGAATTGCTCTTTCTAAGTCTATGAAGAATTGAGTTGGGGTTTTGATGGGGATTGCATTGAATCTGTAGATTGCTTTCGGCAGGATGGCCATTTTAACTATATTTATCCTGCCAATCCATGAGCATGGGAGATCTTTCCATCTTCTGAGGTCTTCTTCGATTTCTTTCTTCAGAGACTTGAAGTTCTTGTCATACAGATCTTTCACTTGTTTGGTTAGAGTCATACCAAGATACTTTATATTGTTTGTGACAATTGTGAAGGGTCTCATTTCCCTAATTCCTTTCTCAGCCTGTTTATCCTTTGAGTATAGGAAGGCTACTGATTTGCTTGAGTTAATTTTGTATCTGGCCACTTTGCTGAAAGTGTTTATCAGAACTTTTTCAAATTTGCTCTTCTTTCATATATTACATCCTAAGCTGTTTCCCCTCCGTACTCCCCTCTCAGCCCCCCCCAATTCTTTCCCATGTTTGTTTCCCCTGTTTCTCTTCAGAAAAAAAAGGACAGACCTCCCTGAGATGTAGGTGCTTGGGTTTGAATCTGGGGGTGTTTTTTTGGGGGTGGGGTGGGGTGGGTCTACCTCCCAGGCCTGTGAGAGTCTTAACAGTATAGTTTGTAGGTGATGGTCCTTTTTTAAAGAGTTCTCTGGCTAACCTGAGGCTGATTTCAAATGCTGCTAACTTTCTATTCTGTACAAGTAACCCACTTCCTTACTCATGGCTCTTCTGAGACCTGTGGAGAATCCAAAGACCTCAGGTGGTATCTCCTAGTCCGGGACAGTAATACTTCAAGATTGCAGACCACCAACCCTCTGAGAATCTGGAGAGGATGGAGAACCTTCATAGAATAGGTCAGGTCAGCACAAAAGTTCACAAACCTAAAAGTGTGCCTTTGTTGACACTTGGTTTTGATCTCCTACTATAAGCAAATAATAGTCACATGATCCACCTTTATCCACAGTGGGAAGGTTTATTAAACCCTGTGTGCTGAGGTCTGTTTTAGGCCCTCTGGTGATAGGAGCACAAAAGAGACCGGGTCTATTTCCAGTTTGTGTTCTTGAGTGTGTGTGAAGACAAGCTGATAAGTGTGTATACAATGCCTGTGAAGAGTGTTGTGTAGAAAAGTATAGCAGGATGAAGGGCTTGGAAAATGTGGAGTCAATTGGGTTTACTAATGCTCAGGAATGTTGGAATGCTCTGACAAGAAGAATTTGGTTGGAAACTAGGAGATGACATCATGCTCATCCTCTTGGGAGAAGAGACAGGGGAAAGGCCCTGGTGTTGCTTTATACTTGAGAACTTGGGTATGGAGAAGAGAGACCAGTTATGTGGCTGGTATGCATGGCATGTGAGATAGGCAGATGTGGAAGATGAGGTCAGTGAGCAGCAAACCAAGTGTGCTTCAAGAGACCATTCTAGGACGTCATCTTCACAAGATTAGAGACTATTGGAGGCTTTTGAGCCGCAGAGTGACATGATGTGACTTAGGCTTTAAAGCAGGAATTGACAATGTGCTGTCTTTGACAGAGCACTGTATTTGGGCCAAATCAAGCTTGCTGATTGCTTTTGTGATTTAAGCTTATGGATTCTCAGCTCCATTCATTCACGTATCATTTGTACTGTTTCGTTATGAAGTGGCATTAAAGTTATGCTTGAGTCCCTAAGGCCTCAATGTGTATTATTTCCCTTTGTGAAGGAAGGGGCCAACCTGTGTCTTAGGTGGACAGCTTCCTTTGCACTCTGCTGAAAGGATGAGGCTGTCTTGCCACAGGGTAGGAAAGACCACAGGAGAGGCTGACTTGAGGTGTGTTAGATTCTGGTGAAGAGTTGGTTGGACATCTTAGTAGAAACTTTAGGTAGGCAGCTGGGGACAGGTGAGTTTGGTATCTAGGAGAGACAAATAAGCTCAAAAAGAAATTAGGGAACAGCCAGGTGTAGCAATATTTGATATTGTATCGCTCACAGCCATAGTTATGAGAATGGGGAGTTCTATAGTTTAGAAGTTGAACTGAGGAGGAACAGCAGATGAGGTGGGACGCCAAGAACTGTAACATCTCAACATCTCAGAAACTAAGAGTCATAGTCAGATATTGATAGTTAAATGAGGCTTGAGGGTATACTTTGGTGTTTACTGAGACCTTTAAGAAGAAAGCTTTTGTGGGAGAGGCCTGATTGACGTGGTTTCCAGAGAGAGAGAGAGAGAGAGAGAGAGAGAGAGAGAGAGAGAGAGAGACCGAGACCATGAAAATGAAGACAGCATGGATAGACATCTCGAGGAATTGCACTGTTGGCATGTATGAAGAGGTAGTGCCACCAGGTTCCATGATGCCAGTGAAACTATAGAGACTCAGTGCAGCAGGGACTGAGATGACTGAGAGAAGGAAGGGTAATCAATCAGCAGGCAGTCTGCTGCTGCAGGAGCTGCACAGTTGGGGTATCTGGAAGAATAAGTGGTATGCACATGGTAGCAAGGAGTACAGGTTCTCATAGACCCCCTAGGCTTAGGACACAGGGAAGTGGGAATAATAGTCGCTACCTCAAAGACTGCAGACGGGGTTTCCTTGAGACAGACCAGGTTCTCTTAGAGCAAGAACTGAGATGAATGATCAGAAAGCTTGGCACTTTCTAGCTTACCAACGAAAGATTCAAGTACTGGATATGAAATTGTGTCAGAACAGGGCATTTCTAGAGTGGGTCAGGAGTTGGAGGTAATTCTCAGAGCCTTGGGTTTCCTATGGCATTAATAAAAATTAGAGTCCCTGTTCATCGTGGAACCCATTGCACACATTAAATACATGATGTAATTGAATCTTGCTACTGTCTTTGGAGGCAGTTCGAGTAATTATTGTCTATCTTAAGCCTAGGCAGCGCTTGAAGAGACAGAGTGACTTGGCCACAGCCACGCTGGTACTCGTTGCCAGGGTTCCATATTAAGTAGCCTGACTGACTCCAAAACTTGTGTTCTTTTTCTTCCATGAGACCTAGCACATAAATACTCTCATGGGGATTTTTGATGCTCTGCAACCAGAGGCAGCTTCACTTTAATTTTAGGTTGTCTCTTAGATTCACCTACTTGAGGTTTCAGGGTCCGTCATCTTCCATAGAATCAGACTTACCTCCCTGCTTTCCCACTTCCCATTAATCCTTCCTTCTACCCATCTAGGCATTTAGTTACCCTGTTAGTACGTATTATCTGACTATCTGCTGTGTCTCCAGCCAGCTCCGAGACTAGGAGAAAGACAGACCACATATAGTTCTCTACCTGTCTTATATATGGAGGGGCAAATAATTAAATCAGTGTTGGCAGGGTGTGACATATGAGGGGAAAGTGCTATGACAGAGGTGACTCAGCCCAGCAGAGGGAATGGCATTTGTCTAGGACTTGCCATCTGCTCTGTACACTTGCTGAGACCCTGGAGTGCATCATCCAGGTATTGCTCTGGCCATCACCCAGGAGCCTCTGGACTTCTCTCATTTTGCAAAAGTGAGCATGGGTTGATGGAATTCATTTTCTCGGGTTTTTTATTTATTTATTTATTTATTTTTTTTGAGAGCTTGGACTTAAACCATTTCAGGCAAGCTGCACTATATTTATGCTTTTATGTCCTGTTATGGCAGCTCAATAGATTAATTTTATCTTATAAATTACATTTTGCCTCCCCAGTGTTTTTATTCTCCCGGTTGTATCTTTGTGTTCTTCTCAGTTGCTTGGCTAAATTTCAATCTACAGTTTTATTTTTCTTTCTCTTTGCCAGTGCCTGCAGCCCAGGCTGTTGTGAGAACAGCCTTCCAGGACAACCTAGGCGAGCAAGAACGACCTGAAACCACACATTCTGCTGGGAGAGACAAGGAAGTGGACAGTGACCAATATACAAGCTTTGAGATCGGTTAGAAATCAACCACCTATTACCAAGTCTTAGACATTGTTCAAGACTGTTTTATATCAGTGTCCTTGCTAGGCTCTAAAAGATCCTGTTGTGGGCCTTTATTATCATTCGCACATAACACGTAAGACTGGTGAGGTTAACTTGAAAATGACTGATGTAGGGTCACACAGCTGGTAAGGAGCCAGGAGAGTCAAGGGACAGTATAACATCTTTGGGACTTACTGGTCTATCATCAGACTCTTCAAGGTAGAGAGTTGGCTTAGGTTGTTTAGTATAACAGAGACATCTCTCAAAGCATCTCACACATTATAGATATGGGATTGTAGCAGGCCACTAGAATCCAGCTTAGTGGTAACTGTTGTTGAATTTGTCTCCGTCCATCCAGGAGGAGTAGGTTAGAGGAAAGCCTGCTGCTGAGACCAAGATTGTGAGCTTTCCCAATAGGTCAGTGGGGATGATACAGAGATGAGCGAGGCCTCCAGCAAGTTGTGTCACCTCCCTTTAATTATGAAGTGTTAAAAGCACACAGATATACACAAAGGACAGTACAACGAATATCCACATTCCTGTTTATTCAAGATGAGCTAATGCTTATGCTTATTCTCTTTTCCTTAGATGTTTTATCTTTTCATTAAAAACAAAATCGCTCTTGGTTTGGGTTGACTTCACTTCATAAAAATGTTGTGTTCATTAGAAGTTCTAAATCTCTGACATGATGACCAGGGAATAACCAACCTCTGGAAAAAGACTGAGCTGTGGCCTTGGAACCTCTGCTGTGCATTCTCTCCAGCCTGGAAGAGTGCATGGCCTTGTGCTTTTTTGAGGTGTTCTGGGCTTTCAGACAGAAGCTCCTGTACCAGGCAACAAAGTGCTGGTTAGCTCACTGTGGGTTATGGTTTGCATGTGAAATGCCTCTCACAGGTTCATGTGTTTGAACACTTGGTCCCTAGTGGTGGTGCTGTTTTTATAGGCTGTGGAATAGTGAATAGTGGAGGTCTCTGGATGGCTCCTTCCCCTCTCATTAACCACTTGCCACTGAGCTGTATTTATCTTTCTGAGTATGCATCCAGTGCAATACACATGTGGCTGCTTCTGCTTGAATTCCCCCTTCTTTTCCTGCCTGGCTGAAGCTTCATTTTGATATCTCCACCCTCAATGTACCTTTTGTGGGCATACTTTTTGAATATCCTAGGACTTGAACACTGGTGTTGAGCTACTTTGTTCAGTGACTGCCTGGCTCAGGGCTGCATGCCATGGGTAACACCTTAGCTTTGGCTCCTTTTCCAAGAACACCTCGGTAGGTGCTTGGGGAGTGAATGGAGGCATGAATTGCACAGATCCTATTGGCCTTTCTCTTGGGGCTGCAGAGCTGTCTCTACTCATGCTTTTGACACAGGAGACCCCATTCATAGGAGTGGCTTGGCAAAAAGCATCATATTCGGTGTTTCTGTTTTTTTCTTTGGGTAGATCCTCCAGCTCTTAAATCCTTCAGTAACACAGACAACTCAGTTGAGGTGCTGGGCACATAGGCTGCTTTTAGTACATTCATAGTCTTAAGCTCAAGGCCTGCCAGCCTGCAAGCTCAGACATGTACACACACACACACACACACACACACACACACACACACACTCCTTTCGAACAACATTCATGCAGTTTTAACCAAACAGTGGAAGTAGTTTCTTCAGACCTTCATTTTGGGCTGCTGAGCAGAGAATCGCAAAGTCACATTGCTTTACTGATGCAGGCCATAAGACTTGCTATGTATTGGCCTTGGAGCTAAGAAGTCAAATCCCTGCCTCTACTAAATGACAGTCTATTGTAGATGGTGCACCTTTGAGGGTACTTCTTTTTAGGAGAGGTTCTGGTGTTGGTGTTAGTGTTGTTGTTTTCCTTTCACTGAAAATGGATTTTTTTTTCACCCTCACATAATGTATCCTGATTATGGTTTCCCCTGGCTTTGCTCCACTGAGTTCCTCCTAACCTGCCCACCTATCAAGATCTACTCCTTTCTGTTTCTGATTTGAAAATAAACATTCTTCTAATGAATAATAATACAATATAACAAAATAACATATAATAAGATGGAACAAAAACTATCACATTAGAATTGGACAAGACAAACCAGGAGAAGGAAAATGTCCCAAGAGAAGGCACAAGCATCAGAGCCCACTGATTTGTACCTTCAGGAATCCTATAACAACATTAAACTGGAAGCCCTAATATATACTTGAAGGACCTGGGTCAGACCTGTGCAGTACTGTGACTACTGCATCAGTCTCTATGAGTTCGTGATAGCTTTAATTACGTTGATTTAGAGGGCCTTATTTTCATGGTGTCCTCCATCCCCTTTGGCTCTTACACTGTTTCCATGAACTCTGAGGGGAAAAATTTGATGGAGACATTCCATTTAAGGTTGTGTGTTCTAAGGTCTTTTATTCTCTGCATTGTGTCTGTCTGTGGGTCTCTGTATTTGTCTCATATGCTGCAGGAGGATATATTTCTGATGATGGCTAAGCAAGGCACTGATCTGAGTATAGCAAAATGTCATCAGGAGTCATTTTATTGCTACTTTTTTTTTTTTTTTTTTGGTAAAGAATAATAATATTTGTTTTTACCCTATGTCCCTGCGCTATCTAGTCTCTGGTTCTTGGTCACTCAAGCTGTGTCAGGTATAGATTCCATCTCATGGAATCATCCTTAAGACAAATCAGGTATTGACTGGTTATTCCCAAAATTTTTGTATCATGGTTGCCCTAGCAATTCTTGCCAGTAGAATACCATTGCAGAGTAAAGGTTTTGTAGCTGGCTTGGTGTTTACATTTCACTTTCGGTAGCATGTAGAGCACCCTCCTATAAAGATACTAGAACCTAGGATCTAGGAATGAAGACTGTTCATACCAGCTTGACTTCTCCATCCTCAACAAGTTATGTAAGTGTTTTCTTCAGTAATAGGGACTTGCTGTCAGTTTGTGAGAGCAGCCCTTAGCCTTGGCAAGAGCCTGGTTGTTTGGAGATTCCTATGGGACCCCTTCGGCCAACAATTCAATTAAATGTAACCCGTTCCCAGTACTAAAGGCTTCATTTGGTGGCAAGAGATGAACAACTGAGACTCTGTCTTCCCCATTGTATGGCATTTCATTTAGATCACCTTCATATATGTTTATATTTTAGGAAGTTTCTACATGGATTATGTTTCCATACTACCTTGAGGGTACTTCTAAAGGGTGAAGTGTAGGAATGTTATGCTTGTTGCTTTGTTAGGAGCAGAGTTTAAAGTGGAGGTGTGAGCATACACACTCCCCCTGGCACTCTCAGTGCTGTATATCCAAATATTAGGGCCAATCACAAGCAGTCTCAAAGTGACATTTGTGTAGGAGTTGTATTTTTCTTTGCTTTAGGATTTCCTTTAACAAAATGCATCAAGATTAATCTTTAATTCTTTGAGGGACGAAAGATTTCTTCTTTCTTTGTGCTGTCAAATGCAAGCCATGGTATGAGACTTCTGTGTTCACAGGCTGTTCAATCTTTTGATGTTGCAGCATGACATTGTGGTCTATAGATGTGGTAGGCTGTGTCCTTAGCTTCCTGGGACACATGTAACTTATGGGGCTTAGGTTGGTATATATTTCCTCATCTTGGAGGATGACTCCCTAGAAGAAAACCTTGCTGAGTTTGTTTTGCTGAACAAAACCTTGTTTGTTCTCTTTGCTTCTTACCCTCTTTGAACCATAGTACTTATCAGGGACATTTTCCATCGCCCATCTTGTGGCAGATACTAGAGAAACAGATGAACAGCGTGGCTTCTACTTGATGACATATTGTGCACTGTAGAAATGCTGTATTGGGAATACTTTTATTAAGACACGTACCGACTGTTGTCCAAAAATCAAATGATGCTGTTCACATTGTTAACAGAGATAAGAGTGGCCTTGAGACTGTGAGGAACAAATTGTAGAACTAGTGACTCCACAGACTGTCTTTTTGAAAGCCATCCTAGTCCAGCTCATATTGTTGCCTTTAAAGCCCTTTCCTGAGCCAGCATTTGCTTTGATGCCTTCCATGATGACATCTTCCATTATTGACGAATTGGTTCTAGAGAAGCAAGGAACATTCCTGTTTTCTGGGTTCATTTACTGCTGAGTATATTATTCATATTACTCTTTTTCTGATATTGTTCAATATAATCTCAACAAACAAATACTGCTGTTTCTTCTCCTAAGTGGTGTTCTTGCTATCTTGCAAGTAAAATTCTTGAGGCTCAGCTCGGCCCATTAATTTGCTCAAGTAAGATTATTTAAAACATAGTGGCTGAGCCAGTGTTGGAGACTGGGTCTTTTGATTTTAAAGAAGAGATTTTTCAGGCCTAGAAAGATATCTCAGTGGATAAGCACACCTACTTACAAAGGACCTATGTCAGAACCCATGTCCAGCAGCTCACAACTGCCTGTAATTCCAGTTCTGCTACTCTCTCCTGAGCTGCATGGGCACCATCATACATGTGGTGCATAGACAAGCAGGCACATAATTGTACCCAGAGAAGTGCACAATCCAAAGGTGAGCTCACAGAAGAAGGAAAACTAGGCCTGAGTAAGGAAAGACAAATAGTCATTCAGGACACAGTACGTGTAAAAGCATGGAACTGAAACAGCTTGCTGTAGTCGGAAGGGTCTGGTGACTTTGTGGGGACAAGCCATGGATGGTGTATAGGACTAGGTTGCATCCAACATGATAAAGAGGATAGATCGAGTGGTAAAATAGTATGCTGGTCAGCTTTCTAGAGCATGACAAAATTTTCAAGGCAATCAGCTTGAAAGAATAAAGTGATTTGGCTCATGGGTCCAGGCCATGACTTCCTAGACTTGTCACTCTGAGCCTTTGGTGCGGGCATGTGATAAAAGTCCAGCTGTTTGCCTCTTAGTGCCTAGGAACCCTTTAGGAACCAGGGTGTTGGGGATAGGATCTTAATGTTCTCGTTAGTGATGGTTTTCTGTACAAGTCCTCACCTCCTATACACAGCACCACCTTCCAGTGCTGTGAGCCAAGCCTTTAATACTCAGGCTTTGGGGACATCTAAGATCCAGAGTTTAACTGTGGAAAACTCTAGAGGTAAGAAGTCGATAGCAGCAAAGGAGACACCGATAAAGATTAGTGTTTGATTTTCAGATTCTGAAATCTGTCCACCTGATGCCCTTGCCGTATTACCGTCATGTAAAGAGAACCTTGAAGACTTCCTAGGCCCACCCTCCATAGCCACTTACCTGGACTCCAAGAGTCAGCTCTCTGTTAAAGTCAGTGTGATTGAAACTGAACTGTCTGAGAATATCAATATCCCTGATGACACAGAAGAATTAAAACAGAAAATCCACGACTTGCAAACCGAGCTGGAAGGCTACCGGAATGTCATTGTCCAGCTACAGAAGCACTCTCAGTGCAGTGAGGCTATTATCACAGTTTTGTGTGGGGCAGAAGGGGCCCAAGATAGCTTGAACAAGCCTAAGGGCTGCATTGATGAAGAAGAGATGACATTTTCAAGTTTGCACCAAGTACGATATGTGAAGCACATGAAAATCCTCCGTCCACTAACCCCAGAAATGATTGATGGCAGGATGCTAGAGAGCCTCAAGCAGCAGCTGGTGGAACAGGAGCAGGAGCTACAGAAGGAGCAGGATTTGAACTTGGAACTTTTCAGTGAAATCCATAACCTGCAGAACAAGTTCCGAGACCTCTCACCATCAAGGTACATCCTCTTCCTGCTTCAGCCTTTTCATTAGGCTTGCAGGTTTCCCAGGTTGCTCCTAGGTAGGAGCCCAGAAGCTGTTGAGGGAATGCTACTCCATGGATGAGTAGAATGTACCCTAGGGATAGCTTCACCTGGGCTTCAGGCAGCCAGGATGAGAGTGGAAAGCTAGACCACACAGCATCGCTCTATGCATGTACACATTAGGAGCTGGGCAGCTTCTGAGATTGGCAGGGCAGGTGTTGCTCTCCTCGGGCTGAGGACTCAGCATAGAAGCTCCACAGCAATCAGTCGGTGGATTGCAGTGTGTTTACTGAGCTGCCTGCCGTGTTTATTTTTGAACTCTGTTATTGGCTTTTGCCATGTTGCGGAAATAAAATGGATGTCCTAAGCAGGTTGAGAGGAATATAAATGTTTTCCATATCTTTACCCTTTAAGGTCATCTTAGAGAAATAAGCCTGTGTTGAAAGCAAGAAATTCTTGGGTCAGGAAGATAATGCTTTATAGTTATAAATATGTACATTGGCTTCATGAGATACGGCAAAAAATGGGATAGACTGTAAACATGACCTTCATTCATCACTAATTTGAGAAAATCACTGTTCTGAACTGTCAAGAGCTAGAGTGACTTTTTCAAGGCTGCCCACACAGCAAGAATGAGGGAAACTTATTTATTTCATGATGGGCTGTTGTATCTGCCCCAGGCTCGGGTTTTGAGATGGAGTTTCACCACATAGTTCAAGCTGCCCTCAAACTCATAATCTTCCTGCCTCTGCCTCCTGAGTGTTGGGATTGCAGTGCGTACCACCCCACTGGGAAGGAGCTCAACTGTTTAACTCCAGACACACTGAGCAGGAGACATTCTCAACTTGTTTTTATTAGCAGAGAAACTGAGACTCAGAGATTTCTGTGACTTGTATGTGGTCAAAGCCACTGCCAGGGTGCAAGCCCACTCTTACTCTCTTCCACGGAACTGGCCCCTACCTTTAAGATGGCTGTCATTTGATTTGCTTATTGGTTATTGGTATTAACAGTGGTCATGGTGAACAGAAATGCCTGTCAGGCCACTCTAGATCCAGCTTGTTGTGTCCGCCTTTCCTCCATTTGAGGAAGCTGCAGGCTTGTTCTTAACAACTCCTAGGCCTGCATAGAGAAGGGTGGCACCTAGTGGTGAGGGGGCGGTATTGTATGACAAAGCTTCACAATCTGTGTGATTGAAAAGCAAAGCTTTTCCTCTAAATACCTTTGAGAAAGATTTCCTTTTCTGCATGAATCCATTTGTTAGAAGCCTGGGAGAACCAGGTGACCTAAGATAACTTGTTCCCATGACTGATGGGACCTAATCACTCAGTAAGGTGGTAGCCAGGAGTCCGACTCTTCCAGTTGGAAGCAGGCAGTTCTCTTTTCACCCTTGCCATATACATATTTGTACTTGGTGAGATTTCCAGTGGGTCCTTGACCCTTTGGGCATTTGTTTCTACAATTCAGAATAGTGTCTTTGAGGAGTATATGGAAACTAATTGTTCTCCTGAGTCCTTGCCAATCTTTGCTTTAATTGGGGGCTTTCTAAGGTTAAAAATATTGCAGAAGAGTCTCTATTCAAGCATTTGTTGGCTGTTTGAACTCAAAGAAGAAGTGACCTTGTATAGTTTCAATTTTTCTAAAGTATATATGCTTGTACAGCTGTGGGCTTTCAGAAATTGTGCTTTGTCATTTTTCCAATTAGTGTTAAGGTCACAAAAATTCAATTCTAAAATGACACACACATTTTCCTTCCCTCTTTTATCAGATACGATTCATTGGTTCAGTCCCAAGCGAGGGAGCTCTCCCTTCAGCGGCAGCAAATTAAGGATAGCCATGACATATGTGTCATTTACCGTCAACACATGAGCACCATGATCAAGGCATTTGAGGAGCTTCTGCAGGCCAGTGATGTGGACAGTTGTGTGGCCATGGGCTTCCGGGAGCAGCTAACACAGTGTGCTGGATTGCTTGAGCAACTGGAGAAGCTGTTTCTCCATGGTAAATAGTCTACCTACACTGTCACTCACTGTGACTCTCTGTTACTTCTTTGGTAGGCACTGGCAGGTTAGACTTCCTTGTTTTCGCTGTACACACTGACCTGGCTGTTCTACTATTAAGCCCAAACAGCCTCCTTCTTCACAACCCTTGCACTTTGCTTCTCTTGGTCCTCCTTGCATTTCTCAGTGATCCTATTAGATAAGTACTCCTGGACAATCTCTGTAAGGCAGCAGTAGTCCTTTCACTCACTGACTTCACTGTCCCCTCTCCTGCTCCATTTTTCTCGGTTCTCATAGGGAGCGAGTGAGTGAGTACGTCCAATTTTATGGTGTTGCGAGTGTGGTCCATGAGAGGAAGTACCTCATCTGTGGTCATGATGGGAATGAACAGCTAGGCTGCTGTTTCACAACCCATCTCTTAGCATAAGTTTGTTCCCTCTAGATCTATTTATGTTGTTGATGTTGTAGACAGTATTTGGTGGCAGCATCACAGTGCCCTTGGAATTGGACAGTAACTCGGTGTCATGGTCAGTCTTCTATTGCTCTGAAGAGACACCATGACCAAGGCAGCTTTTATGAAAAAGCATTTATTTGGAGTGTGCTTACAATTCCAGAGGTTTAGTTCATTGTCATAATGGTGGGGAACATGGCAGAATGCGGACAGTAGATGAGAGCTAAATCATGATTTGTAGGGGATGGGGAGTGTGACACTGGTCTTGCGTGGGCTTTGGAAACCTCAAAACCCACTCCCGGTGGTGACACACTTCCTCCAACACAGCCACACCTCCTAACCCTTATAATGCTCTCAAATATTGCCACTTCCTGATGGCTAAGTGTTCAAATATTTGGGCCTTTGGGGGTCATTCTGCTTCAAACCACCACACTCTGTTTTCTTAGACCTTAGCTTTATGAGTGACATGTGGTTCTCATGACCAAGTACTTCTGGTCAGATGTGTTAATGGTAAATTGGGGCTAAATCCATAGAACTGTGTGCTTTACAGGTTAGGAACTGGCCTTAACTGAGGAAGTAAGTTTCCCAGAGACACTGGGTATTTGGCAATGCCAGGTTTAACTGTTCTTCTGTCTCCATTCACTGAGAACAGATAGTTCACCTTGGTCCCTGTATGTACAGTTTAATTTCAGGATAAGCACAGGGTAGTTCACCCATCTAGTAGCCATTAGTGGTTTTCCTAACGACCTGTCATAGACTGGCATTTGTTCCCTAAGAGCTTTGAGGATCAGGGTATAGGAGCACAAGCCTACTTGCAGCATTATAAAGGCTGTTTTCTCTGGCTCATGTCTTCTAAATAAGCTCGCTTTCACTTAGCAGTACAGAAGTACCTGGGTGATAGATGAATAAAACTGGGTTGACCAAGCCCATAATGTTTTGTTGTGTTTTCATTAGATGGCCCTGGCTCTGGTCTTGGCCAGGGAAGCAAGGGAAGAGTGTCTCTGGCACCAGCTGGTCCCCCTCTTCAGCTGGCTGCTCAGTGACTTCTCTCTCAGCCAGAGTCTGACAAACATCCCACTTGTTGTTTCCTCTGGAGGTAGGAAAATTTCAGAGCTAGCAGATGGCCCAAGTGTAGAACCTCATTTTCTTTGAGGTATAAAGGCCACAGGAACCTCACTACAGCTTCCTCCCTACATAGGGAATAAAAAGAGGTACAGAGACTGGTATTTCCTGGATGCTGTTCTTGAGTTATGAACTGGGTTTACAATAAAGTAATTGGTATGCAAGGTAGTTGTGTGGCACGACTTGTCAGCATTTAAATATAGACCTTAAAAAACAATACCAAGCATGTTTACTGTGGAATGATAGATAGCAGATACTACTCTGATTGTATCTTTTGAGTAGCCATGCATGGGCGGCCTCGAGTTTCTGTGCCTGGACCCTTTTGGAAAGTGTGTTTTTTATAGCAACAGGACTGCAACCTTTCCCTTTGCTCAGTGATTGATAATACACATTAAGCTTTAGTGGCTGCAGAACATTTTCTATATAAATGTCCCTTGCCTTATTTGATGATTCCCAGGGGATGGACACTTAGGTTGTGTCCATTTGGGGACTATTATAAAGAACACTGACATGGAATCTCGGTGCATTTTTGCTATTTCTGTCGCAGCATTTGGTTGGCAGAATCTAAGAAGCAGGGTAAGTAGCAGTGTACTTTCTTGACACTTGCTAAGGGCAGAGCTGGGAACTTAGGATCCCATGAGGGATCTGGAATTTGAAGAGATGCTATGGAGTATGCATTTTTTCTGGAGTGAAGGTCTATAGATTTCGGATCTCCCACGGGGCCAGACACAGAGGAGATCTGAAGCTGGAGTTGCAGTCAGGTTTCCCAGCATAGCCTTATCAGGTATCTCCAAAGAGAAGTTGCAAAAGAGGAACACAGTAATTGAGCAAAGTGCTAGAATTGGTGCTAAGACAATTGAGAGATAGCCCCTCAATGAACTCTGTGTGGCTGTCACGGTTTGGCCACTTAAATAGAAGCCAGTCACTAAGGATCCTTTGCCTTGACATTTTTCCTCATTTCTTCTCAAGACTTCTGATGGAAAAGTGTGGGGATGCGGAAGGCGGCATTCATTGTTATGTTTGCTGTATCCTCAGCACGGGAGGAAATGTGCACTGTCCTTACTTCCTATGAAGAGCATAGAGGTTAGCTCCCTTGGACAAGGTTACGCAGGAGGTGGCAGAGTCTGAATTGGAGATTTCTTTCACAGCCTGTTCTAACCACTTTGATATATGTGTCCCTGTCTCATTCCTGTCAGGCTGGGTGTGCTGACCAAGGGTCCCTGTTACATTTCCCATTCTGTGACTGCTCAGACCTGTGCCTTTCTCCACAGGCTTTACTCACTCTTTATAGAAATTTGATCGTCTCAGAGCTTTCTTTGCTTACCCCAAGTAGAAGATAGAGCTTCTTCCTGTTCTTCACTCTGGATTATCTGCAACTCACATATGACAGCCTGACTTTGTGGTCCAGGTTATCAGAGGGATGCTGGAGTAGCCTTTGGAATCAGAACTTGGAGTTAATTCCCTGGTTTATGGGTCATTCGATGTCAAAGATCAGATATCTACTATGGAAGAAATAATACCTACCTTAATAGAGTTGTTTGTAAGGATTAAATGAGATTATTCTAAGTGTCTCCAGTTAGCCCTTGGAAACATTGGGAGTTCAGGAGGTGACAACAACAATTGCAAGAGGTACCTAGTCTGACTACAACTTGATATTGCTATGGTTGGTTGATATCCATGGGAGGCCTGCCATTTTCTGAGGAGATACCGGGAAAGAGTGGATTGGGAGGTGGGATAGATGGGAGGTTGACGAAGGGAAGGACTGAGAGAAGAGGGAACACTTCAGACAGGGTGTGAAAAAAGGGAGGGAAGGAAGGAAGGAAGGAAGGAAGGAAGGAAGGAAAGAATAAGTAAATTTTGGTTACAACAGTGGCCCAGGCTGTCAAACAAAGGCTTCTGACTCCTGTCCCCATGGAATCACTTCCTCTATATAAAGCAGTTCTTGCTTCAAAGATGTAGCCTGGACACCTGGCATGGTGGTACAGGTTTCTCATCCTATGCAGGGTTGAGGAAATCAGAGTGTGGGTTTGTGGCTGGCCTGGGATACATAGAAGATCCTGCCTTAAAAGCAAACAGATGAACCTGTGGGGTGGAGGGGGCACAAAGCTCCCTCCTTTCCCCTCCTCTAATCCCCCCTCTGACTGATGCTGGGCCATGTTGGCCTTCTCTGGAGCTATCTCACCACCACAATGCCGCCCCTTATCACCACACCCTGTAACCATCTTCTTGGGGCAGACAGGACAACCCGTGCATCCATCCTTGGTGTGTGCCAGGCTCCTGGGAGGAGCCTTGGTGGACAAGAAGAAAGAAGAATGGGTTTGAGTGTGGGGAACATGTGGAGTCTGGGTGAGAAATTCTGCACCTGAAGAGGCTTTTGAAGAGCTTCAGGGAACAGGCTGGTTCAGCCATTCACAAGGCACTTTCTCATTGGGGTCTTCTTGTTTTTCACCCAAGAAAGGGAAAGCTAGCTTTTTTTTTTTTTTTTTTTATGTCTGTTTTAAAACATGATACTCCCTCGCTGCATGAGCTCACAGTTCTTAGATTTGCCAGAGAGCTAGAAACAGTGCTTTCTTGCTGTGCATCCCAAGTTCCTGCAATAGCTGACAGATGGTCTCTGCCACCTATGTGGAGGCAGTTTCCACCAAAAAACTCAGTTTATCAATTGTTAAGATCCCCACATGAATCCCACAATGACAGCCATTTGTCACTTCACTTTTAAAGGACCCTATTGTGATGGAGGAATGGATGTAATACAAGCTACTCAAAAGATCTTTTATTTAACAATGAGAGAGCTCACTCTGTTGGTGTCACTGGGTCACTTCCTTCTGTGGACTTGAGGCCAGATCTCTGATGGTTTTAAGATGGGCTCATGGTCTGGAGGCTCAGGATGCTGACAGCTATCCCAGACCAAAGACATCTGCTGTGTGCATGAAGGAGATGACTCTCAGTGCACAGTGATAGCCATTAAGAAGGCTACCATCTTGTGTTTGCTTGGTGGTACTTATAGCTTCTAGATGTTGGCCAGACTGGGCCGGTGGCCTGTCTTGAGTTGTGAGGTTGGAGGCTTTTCATCAGCTGAAAGCTGGTAAGCACCTGCATTGCCAACTAGGCTGTTCTTTCAGAAGATAGGTGTCGGACCCATTACCATCCTTCACTCTGGAACTCTTGAGATCTGGCTCAGTCACTGTTGACTTCCTCTTTTTGAGGAGGAGTACAGGGGGCACACATAGGCACTAGATACTTGACAGCATCTACCAGGTTGGTAAGCTGCCAACCTCTGGCCACCACAGAGTCTCCCTAGTATGGGAAAGATATGACCAAGAAAATCCAGGCATAGATTATTGACTATACCTGCCATGGCCCTGCTCGCTTCTGAGCTGAAACCTGAAGTGAAGTGAGCATAGAGCACAGAGCCTTGGACTTGCACTTCCTGCTGTAAAGTGGAAGGAAGTGCTGGCACTCTGGATTGCAGTGAACCAAGGTGGAGAGTGCATTCTAAAGGACTCGGACTCAGGCTGGTGCCTCCTCACTGGGGTCTTGTGTCTTTTTTTGCTGTGGGTAACAGTGCTGTACAGTATCAGGTATGTGGTGACCTGCTGGGGTAGAGATGAAGCCTGCCTGCCATGCAGGCCTCCCTGTGAGAACTGTAAAGCTGAATCATGATACAAAACAAACCTGCTTGCTCTGGTGCTCTTTTTCCTTACAGGTGAAGTTTGGGGACTTTTCCTTTGGGAGTTTAGAGCACTGTGGGTACCATCTAATTATAGTCTCATTTTTCAAGGCAACGATAGAAGGGCTTTTTTTTCTTTACCCATGCATCAGTTTCTTCAAAGAGCGCATCCTGGTCTGCAATTTCCAGAGTTTTGAAGTATTTTTAAAATAAAGTTGTTAGTTGCTTTGAAATCTGGGCCTGTGCATCCTTTCAAACGATGACATGCAAGAACAGAGCACAGCATCTTTTCCCCAACAGCATCCTGTGCTTTATTTTGTTTTCTTTTGTTGTTTCTGTTAGTCATTTCCCCTGCTGTCCACAGTGGCCTTTTCAACTGCACTCAACTGCACTTTTCAATACTGCTTTCCCCACTAATCCCAGTTCTGAGAGTCTTTCCTAGGAAAATAATTTAAATGCAGATAAAGCCATGTGCACAGATATATTTGTCTCATTTATTTACTAAAATGAAAATTTGGAGATGACCTAAATACCCACTAGGGTACTGCAAGATACAGTCCACGTGTGCCTGGCATAGAATGTTAGCATGATCTTCACAGTGGAGGTCTCTAAAGCAAACTTAGTAAGAGAAATGTGTACACTAAAATGGGTTGTACAGAAAATGAAGTCAGCATCATCTCTGCCCACATGCATGGAAGAGAGAACAGAAGGCAGTTCAAGATCGTGCCAGCTTGGGGGAGGGACAGGAAGAGGGAGGCTTTATGATTCTATTACTCATTCCCCATGGTGAGCATGTATTCTGCTGGTGCCACAGGACATTTGTGTTATGTTCTATGGTACTAGGGATGGAGCCCAGAACTTGACATATGCTGTTACTGTACTGTAACCTGTGCACTTTACCATTACACTTGCTCTCTAGCCATCCTTTTGTTTTATTTTATTTTTTGGTTTTCCGAGACAGGGTTTCTCTGTGTAGCCCTGGCTGTCCTGGAGACCAGGCTGGCCTCGAACTCAGAAATCCACCTGCCTCTGCCTCCCAAGTGCTGGCCCTCCTTTTATTTTGTATCTGTGTATGTACCTGCTCATGTGTGTATACGTGCGTTTATGTATGTGCGTGCGTGCGTGCGTGCGTGCGTGCGTGTGTGTGTGTGTGTGTGTGTGTAAGGTAGAGGCTGCTGGAGTAGAGGGCAGAGGTTGATGTTCCATGTCTTCCTTATCTTCATATCATTCAGCTTGGGGATCTCTGAATTTTCTAGACTGCCTATCCAAGAAGCCCTGGGGATCTTCTGTCTCTGCCTCTCTGGTGCTGGAATTACAGACATAAGTTGCTGCTTTAAAAGAATACATTGTTAGATGCTAGGCATGAAACTCTGGTCCTCACGCTTGTGTGACACTTTACTGACTAAGCTGTCTTTCTAGACCCAGCAGCTCATCTTGTGTTCTTTTATAATGAAACAGTCTTACTAAGTTGCTTAAACTGGCTTGAATTTAGTATCCTCCTGCCTTGGTCTTCTAAATAGCTAGGATGGCAGGCCTTTGCAACTAGGCCCTGCTAATTATCTATGTTTAGAAACAGAAAGGAGTGGCATCCAGAGAAACCATTGTGGCCGATTTCTAGATTCAGTCCTGTCATCTGGACCCAGTGCCTGAAGAGCTAGTATGAGTAAACTGAACTGATAATGATTGTTTTCGGGAGCTTTAAATAGACAGGTCCATGGCTCTGCAAATACCTGAACAAGAAAGTACCAGCAAACCATTTTGAAAACTGATGTCATCCTCTGATGTTCTCTCTGCTTCCAGGAAAATCAGCCAGAGTGGAACCACATCCCCAGAATGAACTGCTAAAGAGGTGAGTGTGTAGCGGTGGCTGAGAAAACCCCAGGACTGTCCAGCTTTGGTTTGCCTGCTAGTTCTTTTAATTTAAGGCTCCCTTTCTTTCTGCAACTTTGCTGCTTCTTCTAAACAAGGTGCAAATACCCACAGAACCAACAGTGGCCACACAACAAACAACCAGAATCCACCACGGTAGATCCTACAGCTTCACATCGGGCTTATGGTATTTCTGTCAGTGACTGTAGGCAGATCTCCCTGTAGGTATCTGATGGTTCCACTGTCCTAGCCTGGCACTTAGGCACATGTCAGCTGATTTGTTTTACTTCCCTTTCCTTCACCTCCTACCTTCTTCCTGCCCCATGGCTCCTTATTCTCCTGATTATGGCTCTGCATAGCTCTGTACTCTGCCACCTTCCCTGAGCAGTAAGAAAGCCATTCCTCAGAGGCAACTGGAGCAGAAATGACCACGCACCTTGCCAACACCATGATTCTCTCTGTTCCAGGATCAGCTATTCTTGCCATACCACTTGACATAGTTACATGAGGCACTCAACTATGTGGTTTGCACTACTTTCTCATTTGGCTCACCCCTCTTCGAAGAGAATAGCATTGTCTAGCATCAACTGGGATTTATCCTTGTTGCTTCTGATGCCACAAGGCAAGCATTTCCATTTGCTGTTCAGGATGAGGAGCCTGTGGTTCAGAGCTACACACCAGCAATTATCTGGCAGAGCTAGGACTA
This sequence comes from Rhynchomys soricoides, assembly GCA_019843965.1. Lineage (NCBI taxonomy): Eukaryota > Metazoa > Chordata > Mammalia > Rodentia > Muridae > Rhynchomys > Rhynchomys soricoides. Next base: position 1,258,240 of record JADRCH010000117.1, read on the forward strand.
GAACTCAAGTATTTCTTGCTCTGGCACCAGTTTTTCTGTGCTGCCTTTTAAGGATGAAACATGGGGGGTGGGGGGGAATGAAACATGGATTGTATACTTTCTTTTGGCCAACTTGGTGCTGATGGCTTGCCTACTTCTGTCCAAACGTTTTGATGCTCCAAATGCTGTGGAACATCATCTTTCATATGTGTGGTCATTGGGAGTCCTGGGAGTGAAATGAAGAACTGGATAGTCTGGGATGCAGAAGCATAGATTTCATTGACATCACAGAGGCCACTAGCATCATTACAGAGAGCAGGCAGAGGGGTGTCCCTATCAAGGCTTCTATAGTCATAAAAGAAACCCTCTTCCCTCTGCAGTATCACCAAAGATCCCTCCTAGTTCAACCTATGCATCCATTTTTATTTCACATCCTGCTGGCAGCTGTGGAGATGGAAAGACATGCTGCATTGAGTGGTGCTGGTCTCACCTAGTCATGGGATCTAAAAAATCAAAGCAGCGGTGCTATGACCTCCCTGGATTATGTCTATTGTGGATGCAAAGGAGATGTTTCTGGAGGGGCAAGCTGTACCCATTGAGTGATTCACAGAAGCTGTGTTAGGAATTTTCAGCCCAACACTCTTCTACAAGACGTCTGGGGGGCCTCTGAAGTTAGGGAAGTAAGGGTGAAACTTGGGGAGACAAGGAACCTCCTTCTGTCCTCTTCAACCAGGTGTGTCTCCTTTCCATCTTTGGCAGCTTTGCTTGTCCTTCTGCTCCACCATTTTCAGCTGTAGACTCAGCACTCAGGTCATTCCTGAGTGGGAACCCTTAGCCCTGCTGTACATTCAAAAGGCAGCAACAAGCCCGGCATCCATCACACTGTCTGGGCGCAGCTGCACTTGTGTTTACCTGTTACTGGATGCGCTGCAGCTTCAGAGTCCTTTGCTCTTGTCTAAGTGCATGAATAATGAGATTGGCCACTGAGGGAAAGGGAACAGTGCAAAGAACTTAAATTAAGAAGCTTATCTCCAATGGAGATTCACAGTGTTCCGGTGAGTTTTCCTAGTGGCTTACCCAATCCTTGCAAACACAGTTTACTAACCAAATGATTGTCAGAATGATGATATGAGAGTCTGCAGGGGGATCATGAAAACTTTGAGATTTTTAAGTCTAAGGCTATTCCATAGATTTGGGTGGACTCTCACATCCTCCTGAGTCTGTGGGGCCAGGTAGGAGTAGGTGAGATCTGACTGGTGTAACTTATGAGCTGAGATGGCCCCGGCTCATGTTGAGCCTTGGCTGCCTCAGTTGTCAAGGGCAATAGTGCTTTCTTCCTCAGAGGATGTCTGTGAGGACAGAGACCCAGAACAGAGAGAGCAGCAGTGGGACAGAGCAGCACTTTGTAACAGGTGCCACCAATGTGTGCCCTGACTTGGGCCCATGGAGTCCCTTCTGTTTTCAGAATGTCACTGTTTAATGTTACAAGGAAACAAAAGGGCTGGCTGAAGTTGCATGGATGGCCAGCCACAAAAAAGAAAATAACCCTAAGTATTCAAATATGTGGTCGAGCTTAGGATCAGAATATGGGAGATGACATTTCATTTTTAAATTTTAAAAATTAATTTCTTTCAATTTTTTGAGAATTTCCTGTGAGTATTCTATTTATATCATAGCTTCTTCCCTTTAATTCCTCCCATGTACTTAACCTTCTCACATTCATAGCCTCTTACTCTTTACTTATGATTGTTACATATATATTTGTAGATAAATTTATAAATACAGTCTATACTAGATGATCTCAGCAGGTTGTAGTTGGAAATGACTTGTCTTTAAATCTAGAAGGTTAACGACTGAGGAAGACAACTTACCTTACCAACATCTCCTGCCTGAATCTCCTGAGCCTTCTGCCTCTCATGCTCTGTCAGATGATGAAATGTCTGAGAAGTCTTTCCTGTCCAGAGACCCGAAGCCAGACAGTGAGACTGAGAAGTACCCAGCAATGGCGAGCAATTTTCCTCAAGGTAAGTGAAATGTCACTAAGCACCTGAGGCATAATCAGGCTGTCTTGCCTTGCTGAGAATATTGGGCTGATGTCTGGCCATTTTTGCTAATGAAGGGAGAGCCGTTGAGGGCCTGAACTGCTCATGGAGAGTGATTTATCACTAGAAGGACCCATGGTATGAAAAGTCCTGGTGGCAGCGAGGAAGTCTTGATTGCTTTTTAAATGATGACTTGTATGGTTTTCCATTCTGCTCTTCTCACAGGCTGGGTTGAAAGCCCTGGGGTTGATCACTGTAGTTAGTTACCTTCTTTGGTTTCTATACATCCTGTGACATGTCCCTTAAGGTGTGACTCTTGGCTATAGGGTCAGGCCCTTTATTTTGGTCCACTCAGGCTGATGCAGATAAATCCTGGGGACTGCAGTCAGCACAAATCATTCCTCACATTTCCGGTGTGTGAAAAGCAGAGGTTGGGGTGCCTTCTAGGCTGTGTGGTTGAGTTCTGGTGCGGATCCTCTTCCGACTTGAATCCTGGAATAGAGGAAGAAAGGTCATGGGAACTCTGTGGTCTGTGCCACAAAGACATTAATCCTATTCATAGATATTGCATCCTTATGATCTAATTTCCTCCAGTGCCTCCCCTGCCCAGTACCATCACATCTGTGCTGAAGTCTTCAGTGAAGGACTTTCAGAGACACACATGTTCTGCCTTGCTCTACTTCTGGGTCTGGACTGAACTGGCCAAATCAGCTTCCCAGAGACCGTCCCCCAATCTCCTTTCTTACCATCTCAGTTTCTTCTGTTTGGGTAGGAAGTTGGACTTAGTGCTTGTCATTCCATATATTTCAAACATTCAAAGGACCATAGAAGCAGAGCGGATGTGTTAAGCACATTTTTCTACCAAAGGGCTAACTAATGGATATCTGTAGCCATGCAAGGTGTGTCCCCTGCATTTGCACAGTTCTGCTGTGAAGCACAAAGTTTGCTAGAGATGATGAGTGTGATCTACATGAGATGCATTTACAAAAAGGTAATGGGTCTTTAAAGGGTTTTAGGTCTTTGATATGTGTAGACTCTGGACATCTCTTGATGGTCTCTGATCTCCTGCTTACTCCAGGGCAGTTTTTTTTCTAAGGCACCACAGTGGATTCTGTAGCACAAACTGGACACTAGCACTTTTTGCTGTTTAAAAAAAAAAAAAAAAATTCTTGTTGACACTAAACTACATAAACCATTGCTTTTGGAAATATTTGAAGCTCTTGGTTTACACAACTAGGTTTCCTTTGGATGGAGATGTTCCACCGATGTATCAATGAAACTAAAGTCAAGCCTTTGGCCCATGGTGTCCTCTGAGACTCCTCTGGACACTCATGTCCCACATCTTAGACATAGCTAGAATATGACATGCACATTCTTGATAGAACACAGGGACCAGTCAGGTCTTCCAGTAGCCAGTCACCTGGACATCATTTCCTGGGAGTTCTGGGGTTATCCCTCAGATTTTTGTGAATTTGTGAGTAGTTGATTTCTCTGTTATTTCTGGTTGTGGGTTCTGCCTTCATCTACTTTAGGTTGGACCATAAAACTTTCCCTCCTTTTACACTAAGTCCACTGTGACACTCAGTCCCTTTCCAAGATACTGAGACTGCTGTTTGAGTCCAGGTCACATGGGTAGACTGTGCCCCCAATGTGCTTGATTGCTGGAATATGGTAGTTATTATGACAAAGGCACTGTGTCATTCAGAGGGAATGTGATCCCTTGTTTTCTATGTGTCCTTGGGCAGAGCTCTCTTCTGCTTCTCACCGTATTTTGTTTTTAATATGGTAATAGATATAAGATAAAATAGATAATAGATAAAAATTTAATTTTTCAGGGTTTCCTAGGCGTTCAGGCCTGGCTCCTGGCTTTATTCTGCATAGGATGTGCGGGGCTGCCTCTGCCACTCGTGCGCGTTTCCAGTCCTGTGCTTGAGTAGGAACCCAGCTCTCTAGAGCTGTCCAAATACATCCACTGCTTTGCTTTTTTGTAGTGTGTTTCTCTTCTGCCTTTTGTCATTGCATCTGTTTTTCCTTTTGTCACGTTTGTAATCTGTATAGAGAGATAATTTTTTTTCCTTTGCTCACCTAACATTCTATCATAGACTTTCTGACACGTTGTTAGATAATGTCACTTTTAGTGGCTTTAGAACAGTCCTTTGAATGGCCGAACTGTAGTTTTCCTTCTGTTCCTCGTGTTCAACATTTAAATCATTTCTAGGAATTCACAATTGTAAACAGTGCTGTAGGACAGGTCTTGAACACAAAGCCTTTCTCTTATTTGAGGGCATTTTCTTAATATCGATTCTCTAAATTGGAACTACCTGGCAGAAGACACATTTTCTTTTTTTCTATTCTTTCATTTTTGTGTCTGGTAGCTTTTTATAAGATTTATGGTTTTTATGAGTTCACACTTATGGAAGAGTTTACTATTAAGACAGGTAGATCCACTTCTCCCATTTTGGAAAGGCTGGTATAGTGTTTCTTCTCAGATGGCTGCATAATTAATACATAGTATCTAATTCCACGGGGAGTGTGTCCTCCAGCTCATGTGATAATTCTCACTCCCAGCCAAAGACTGTGAAAGATAGCTTGTTTGGAGGAACATCACCCCACAGCCTGCACTGTGTGGCTCAAGTAAACCAGCAAGGAAGGTTGTTGTACGAACCAGTGAGCTCCTGGTTGTATCTGGGCTGATGGGCTTCTGGAAGAAGGTTGGGGATGGGGGGGTCTTCAAGGCTGGGCCGGGAGGGCCAGTGCTGGGTGCACCACGAGTGTGTACAGACAACCTTCCCTGCCGTGCTGCAGTGGGAGGCAGGCATTCCACCAAATGACTTGCCACACTTCTGGCATTAATAGGAGATAGCTGAAGGACTGGGAATTAAGTCATCTCATAAACATTCAAATTCATGGCAAAATTACTATTTAATTAGGAAAAGATCTGTAACATTGTGCTACTTTTAAATGAAAGCCATTTTGGAGGAATTAAAACTGGGTCATAACATTAGTATAATGTTTTAAAACAAACATTACTAAGACATACTGAGTGTACCCTAATTGATGAATTAAAGACATTAGTTTTGCCTTTGGATACTTAATGTGATTATGTTTTAAACACTGACTCTGGAAATCCACCTCTAGAGTGAAACTGTGTTGTCTTCTTTCTCTGCTGACGTGAAATGTACAGAGGGTAAAAAGTTGATGCATGCTTATCTTAGCAAATTTGGAAAAATTAAGTTTGTATATATTATGTGATATCTTAAAATGTCTAATGAAGGTTTTGACATACCTGAAATCTATTACCCCGAAGTAACTGCAATTAATAATAGCTCATTGTATTTGCTTCTTTGGTTTATTTGCTTCTGCTGTTCTTATGTTCTTACGTAGAGAGCTGCGATTATGTTGTAACCAATTTCATATCTTTTGAAATTTAACATACTAATACATTTTCCATGGTATTTATAGTTTTCATAACATAATTTAATAACTGTGTGATTCTGCATCATAGTGAATGGACCTCTGTTCAATGAACAATTTGAAATGTTACAGTTTCCTGTCACATGTAAAGCTCTGACGTGTATTTTCATGCCTTCTGGCAAATACCTGTGAGCATTTCACATGAGCTGCTTAAATAGAATCCTGAAAGTAGAGCAATTTGGGAAATGACATTGGAGAACTTTCCTACACCTAATGATGTAAATAGTCCCAGAAGGTCATCCACATTTAAATGCACACAGCAGGTGATCTCAAAAACACACTTTGTATTGCCATTCTCACTAGCATTCCTTTAAGTCTTGAAATTAATGAGTGATAGATAAATGGATAACATATTCCTTGCCAAAAAAAGAAAAAACTAGTCTTGAAAAATCTCTGGATTCATTATGAAGGCAGTTTAATCAACTCTCAGGCAATTCAGGCCAACTTGAAAGTGATCTGTTAGTTTTACCATAAGGAAGATTTTAAATTAATATTTGATGTTGAAAAGAATAAAAGACTACATTACAGTTAACATTAAAATTGCATGGAGTATAATTTTTGCGTGTGATATAAAGTTGCTTCCTCGTGGAGGGCTTCAGAGAGCCATTACAGATATGTGGCTATGGGCTGTGGGAAATAGCTTGGCCTCCCCCAACCCTGGGAAAGAATTGCCAGCTGCTGACTATCTTGATATATCCAATACTGTTGAAATTTCAAGATCTCTGCATAATCTATAAATTATTCAATTTGTTGGGGGTTTCATACTTTAAATTTAAAATGTCTTCCTTCCTACAGACTTACTAATGGAACACATACAGGAAATTCGAACTTTGAGAAAGCATTTGGAAGAATCTATAAAAACAAATGAGAGGCTCCGGCAACAGCTGGAACGGCAGGGGTCTGAGACTGACCAAGGTGAGGAGGGGCCTTTCCCAGGGTAAGGAGTTGGGTCTGGTCGGTTGCTGCACAGTGATGTGTTTGTTTAAAGAGGCTCTCTGTGAACCAGGTGGGCTAGAGAGGTCTGCCAGCCTCTGGGGTCCTAAGCTGTAGCTGGGTCCTCATGATAGAGGTATAAATAGGGATTCTAAGAGAATAGAACCATATTTTGCTTTTTCATCAATAATAGACCAAAACTTGTCATCACTTAACAGTCTGGCAAATCTTTCATATCAAAGGTGTCAAACAGTATTCCTGTACAACAACAGTTTGCTCTGAAGGGAATTGCCTTCCTTGAAAACTGAATACCTATAAGACATTTATTCACAAAGTTTAGAAACTATCAGTTCCTCTGTGTGCTTTTAACCCCACCCTCCCTCCTTTCCTCCTCACTTGCATTGTGTTAAGTTGGTTGGGTTGACCTGGGTGTGGATGTAGCTCTTCTGTAGATTGGTTTTGTGACTTTGAGCAGTCTAGTCTTAGTTGTTTCGTGACATAGAGTATTAAATGAGGCAGTATCATGAGTAGAGCCTTGTTCAGTACTCACTAATAAACACTTGCTTTTATCATTGTTTTATTTTGCTATTTCTTATAACGTGGCCAGTTTACCTCCCAGTGCTCTGCAGTGGGTGAAGACCCTGATACCATTTTAGAGATGTATCAATGAGTCCTGGAAAGGCAGTCCTCATTGGTAGGACTTAGGATTTGGGCATTGACCCATTTCCCATTGCTCTCTAGTCCACACATAAGGCGGCTTCCAGAAGTTCTAGGAGTTCTCCATTTTCTGCTACAGTTTTCAAGAAACTTCCTACTCTTCTACTGTGCTTCCACTCGTCTCATGCGTCCATCTTCCTTCTCCTTCATCTCTAGGGAATTTGATTAATCTGAGTTACTAGTTATGTTAAACATGAGAAAGAAATACATGTCTAGGCCTTTCATGTTCACTCTTGGTAATGCCTGAGTTAGATTCATTCAGTTTTACATTTTCTCCAGCAAATCTAATTATAGAATTATTTGAGGGTTCAAATGACTACTGGCTACAATGAGAGCCTGAATTGCACTGGAGAGTAATTTCCTCTGACAGGGAAGTTTACAAAAAAGCATTCATAAAGTATTTATGTGCATGGGAAATTGTGCTGTTCTCACCATGTTGTTACAGTCTCTGGAAAGACAAAAATAAAAGCAGTTGTGCCTAGCCCTAAGGTGAAATGTTCATGTTTGGGAGTAAGTCTGGAAGAAGCAGGACTCCTTATGATGTGGAGCAAAGAAGTTTCCAAAATACGTTATCTTATGCCTTAGCACCTCTAGCTCACTGCCAGTTGTCTGGGCTCACTGCAGAGGTGGTACTGAAAGTCTGGTTTCATAGCATTCCAGAGGTGGTCTGCACTACATCACTTGGGCCTAGTTATGCTTGATGAATCAGGGCTGTTTTATGGCCTATTATTTATTTTCTAGTAACTACCCTGACGTTGATCGTGTAGATGTTGGAATTTCCGCTGCTTAGTTTGATATCAGTCTTTGGTTCTCTTGTGGCCTCACTCACCATTCCTCTAGATATTAACACAGATGATAACCATAGAATAACTACATAGGCACTTTTATGTTGCTAACCAAGTCTTGGGGGAAGTTACAAAACTTGCCTCATGCAGGAGATAGACCAGAGACTCTGAAATGATCATTGAACTCGAAAATGAGTTCATTGGGACGAATAGGGGATGATGGTGTGAAGAGACATTTGTGAATAAAAATTAATCTGACTTCATTTGGCATGACTCACTTGCTAGAGAAAAAAGTTCTACAGAGTAGGAAGAATATTTCTAGGAGCACTAACTGCACCTTCCTTACAGGGGGTGTGGACACCACTCACCCGTTTGCATACCAGGGTGGGTTTTTTGGTTCTGGTAGCTGAAAAGAAATGTGAGAAGGAAACAGTGAAACCTTTATCCTTCCCCTGGTCTCACGAACCCCAGAGGCAGATAACTCTGAGGCAGGGATGGCCTGATGTCTATGGTGACTGTTTGGTGTCACCATCCCATCCTCCCAGGACAGTGTTTAAAGCATGAGAAGCAGGAGCTTGGAGCTTCTCTCTTCTTTAATGGAGAATCTCCTCGAAGCCCCCAGCAGACTTCACTTAGGTCTCACTGGTCGCCAGAGGCCTCTGACCATGCTCACCTGATAGCTGTGAACACAGAGATCTGGCATGTTGGTTGTGGTGTAGTAAGTGAACTGAGTCAGCACAGAAACCCGGAGGAAGCATCTGCCTGCCACATGAAGAAGATACTGGGCACACCCTAGGTGCTTGGAGGGCAGCTGTGAATAGAACCATAATGGTGCAGACAAGAAAGCTGTGTAGAGGGGAGTGCTGAAGTGGTGAGGCCAAGGAGGTGCCCAGCAAGAGGCATCCTCTCGGCTGATTGCCATAAATTTTCAACAGATAGACAGCAGCTTGGTGACAAGGATGTAGCCTCATATCTATCTAATTCTATACCCCAGTCTCTACAGTGTCTGCTCAGAAAAGGCAGATTAAGCCAGGAATTTGAAAGAGTGTGATGTAGGAGGGGAAAGGGATGTGGAGAGCCCAAAGTCATCTGGTTACCTGCATGTTCTGGGCACTGGGGTCTGAGTGCAGAGAGAACAGAGTGTGTTGTGGCACTGGAGCAGAACCTTGGAGGGTTTGAGTTCCAGACTAAAACAGTAGATCTTTCGTTTCATTTGATTGTCTTTTGCAGTGGCAGGGCACCATGAAAAGATTGTGCTGGAGATGGTAACCTTATTGCTAAAGCAGCAGGGGAATGAAGCCAGGAAAGGTGCAAGGCCTAGACAATAGATGGGAGTCTGCCTTAGGCTGAGGCATTCTCAGGAAAAATCAGTAATTGTGATTGCTTGCTTGGACAGGAGGACAAAGGGAAGTTTAGGACAGCTCCCAGGTGCAAGCCTGGGTCGGGGATTGGAGTGTGTCGTATTCTAAGACTGGAAGAGGATAAGAAAGACCAGGGAGACAGTCAGACTGAGCTGCCTCAGAGACAAGGTCAAAGACCTTTAGAGGCAGTTGGCTATGGTGGTTACCCTGCTATGGTTCAGCTCTCAGCTTTGTTTATCTTTGGGACAGTTGAAATATGGAGGCCTCCTTTTGCCTCCCCTTTAAGATCACTGTCCTTGCCCTTTAGGCTCTGGTTGTATGTTACATGGTTCATTGGGATGGTTTTCATTGCATGCTGTATTTCTTCATTATTTAAATGTATTTCCTTGGAAGATTCATTAATCCCACCTGGAGGCTGTCTATAAATCACTGTACATGTGTGTTCTTATAGGTTCCACAAATGTTTCTGCTTATGGCTCAGAACTGCACGGCTCTCTGACATCAGAAATACATTTCCTGAGGAAGCAGAATGAGGCCCTCAGTATGATGCTCGAGAAAGGGTCCACAGGTAAGGAATCAGAAGCAGCCTAAGCCCCAAAGCCCTTGTTTCAAAGGATTGCTGGAGGTGACATCTTAAATTCCAATGGGGTGGCTCTGACAGCTTTCTACCTTTAGCTATACATCAATCGTCTAGAGCATTCCTGTTTATAGCTAAGAAACGGGTACAGAAAGGTTAAGGAATGCCTTGCCTAGCTGTTGTGACAAGTAGGGTAGAAAGCGCCCAGAAGTGTTAGTACTGTCAGGGTCTCAGCACGTGTTACTGTATTTTCTTGTTCCATCATCACTGAGGAAGAGAAGCACTGGAAATTTGATACTGCCAAATCTCAACCGGAGATTTTCTCCTATCAGTGAAGTTTATCCAGCATTCCTTATAAAGATCCTTCTCTTCATTCCTTCTCTTGGAGCTTAGCTGCCAGAGAGCTTTTACTTATCACTCATACTTAGAGAGACTCGAGAGTGTGGGATTATTAGCCCCGTTTCTCAGGTAAGATTTCACAGCCAAAGCAATTGTCCTACTATGGTCTCTGAGCCAGAGGTGCTAGAGCAGGAATGTGGGTCAGCTTATCACATAGTCCTGGGTGATATGGATACTGGTTTTTCCTTAAGAATCAAAATTGGGGCTTATACAGCTCATTCATTCATTCATTTGTTCAGCAACCTTTTTCTATCCTGATCTACAGGGGAACTGGAGAGATAAATAAATGAGCCTTTGTATTGTGTATCAGAAGACTGTAGTCTGATGGATGAGATGGGTAAACCTGTAAGAAGCAGGACTGAGGCTGTGTGATAACGCCATGCTAGAGAGCTGCAGGCCCTGAGCTCAGAGACTCTTGTCCTCAAGGGCTAAGTCTAGACAGGAAAGGAAGGATGTTATCCAAGGTGATTCAGGATCAGAGGAGACAAACAGACAAGGCCCAGGGAGGAGAATGGACCAGTCAGGAATGATGTAGCTGTGCCGAGGTCTTGTGGACCAACAGGAGCCCCAGGTTACATAGAAATAGTTGATTCATGGTTAAGAGTAGATCCACTTCTAGGCTGTGCCCCTTCCATCTGTATGGCCAAAGGGAAGCCTTAACCCTTACATTTCTTTGTTTCTCATTTGGAAGATGGGGAAATTCACAGTACCTGCCTTGGCAGTATGCTGCAAAGATGCAGGGCATTGTAACATGTGATGGCTTACTCCAGTGCCTGTACAGTTAGTGTTGTGACTTACCACCATTACCACTCCTGCTCTGAAGGTCTAAGCTAATACTCATGTACAGAGAGTAACTTCATCTTTGTCCTTGCCCTAGGGTACCAAGGAGTAAGGAGCATCACTTAGGGTCACTGTCAACTATGGAGAAGCCACACTAGAAATCAGTTGCCACCTCTTACTTCCTGCTCTAGGCCTTATTGTTTCCTGAGCCTCCAGGATCATTTGATTCCTCTGCAGAGTCCATGGTCTCCTGTGGGGGCCTCTCTGCAGGAGGCTTGCTGCTCCACACTCATTGACATCTGGTTTCCTGCCTGCTCTTCTACCCACTGTGTATACTCTCTAAGGCAGAGAGTAAGAGGTTTTCAAGGCCCGTTATGTAACAGAAAGTTAAACAGGCCCCTTTCATTTCTGTGATGTTTAATCTGCAGCCTTGATGCTGACAGATTTATCTGCCTAAAATGCATGAGATAATTGGAATGCCAGAACCATCAGTGCCTGATTAAATCTCATTCTTTTCTGTATTCTTGGAGTACTTGAGCTGAAGCACCGAACCAGTGTAGTAAGGTTGGAAAAAACAAATGATATCCCTTCTCATTTTGGTATTTGCAGATAAACAGAAAGAGAATGAAAAATTGTGTGAGTCCCTGGCCAGGAAGACTGAGAGTCTTGAGCACCTTCAGCTAGAGTACGCCAGTGTAAGGGAAGATAATGAAAGGTTGCGGAGAGACATCAGTGAGAAGGAGAGACACAACCACCAGCTGACTCAGGAGCTCTGGAGCAGCTGCCAGGAGCTCAGCAGGTAGGTTTGAACCAGCTGTTTCTGGTGGCCTGGGCATGTGATCATTAAAAGTGTGAATGGTCCTCTAAAGGAGAAGAGTGATGGGAGCCGGATGGTGTTTTCTCCTATGCTGGTCAAGGATGGAGTTTATGAAAAGACCTCTTTTGAGTACATACCAAGCATGTAAGAGCTGAAACTATCTAGAGATGGTCATGTTTGTCAGAGAGGGTGCTGAACCTGGGACAGTGGGAGCTGAGGGCAGACAGGAGGGTGGATGCTTAATCCTATTGGGCCCCTCTCCTAGAAAGACTTCAGTTTTGCTCCAAATGGTATAAGTTGCTGGAAGACTTTCAGTGAGCCGAAAAGACATGAATCTGTTCACTCTCCCTCTTAGACTCTGTGTTCATCCATCTGTCAACACACAGGTCTTCCTCTTCTGTCTGAGCAGCCACCCCATCTTCCATGCCTAGGTGTGCTATCAGACATCCTTGGATAGAAGTCCTGACTCTTCCCTAGCTCTGAACCTCTGGGAAGAGACAGCCTTTTGGGTTCCATTCCTAGGGTATCTGATAGGAATTGGAGGGCACTTTCCTTTAGAATATCCATGAAGGTTATTTGAAAGGTCTGTTAAATGTGAGGCCTAGGATGCCTGGGAATTGGGGACTGTGATGGAACTCTTAACCATGCATGTCCCAGCACATTTTGTCCACACTCTCTGGCTGAGATAGCCTAGCCCTGTCTTGTAGAAATTGAATAATCCTTGAGAGAGAATTAACCTCTCTTGCCATGCTGGGATTGTTTCAGGGTACAGGAAGAGGCGGAGTCAAGGCAGCAGCTGCTCTCACAGAAGGACAAGCTGCTTCAGTCCCTCCAAATGGAGCTGAAGGCGTATGAGAAGCTGACCGAGGAGCATCAGAAGCTCCAGCGAGGTACTGTGTGCTCAGGGCAAGGCCTGAGGCATCTCTGCTATGAGCTCACCGTAGCAGCTGGACAATGGGCGTGGGAATCCACAGCTCTTACTTTTTCCTATTCCACCATTGAACCCACGCTGGCTCATAGGTAGACCAGGTGTATTTAAAAACAAACTCTTTGGCCCACTCTCTGTTTTCTAGGCAGGGGGGTCTTGCTATAAAGCACAGACAAGCCTTAAACTCAAAATTCTCCTGCCTTAACCTTACAGGTATACATCACCATTCTTGGCTTTTGTCTAAGCTGAAGTCTGGACTCTTCACTCCCTTCATCTCAGCTTGTTCTTACTTTACCAGTAACTAGATCAGTTACTGCCTCTAGAAGCATGCCTGTCAGCATATACTGTGTGTCGCTGTGAAAGCTAAATGATGATATTTATTAAAACATCCTAGCCATGTTCCTGGCACTTAGTAGGCATCCAAGAAATAACTTTTGTCATAGTTTTCCCTTATTCATTCAGTGGATATTTTCAGAGTGCCACCACATGCTAGACATTGCTCTAAGGTGCTTGTTAGCCTTGGTTCGCTCTGCCTCTAGAGAATGTAAATCTGAGCACCTCGACTCTAGGGTCTAATGTTTGAGTATCAATTCTGAGGCACAGTGGGGTGCTTTCTAAAACTAATTTTCCAGGTGGTTTCTCCCTACTGAAAGTTTACCTAGAAATGGTCATCTCACAGCTTTCGCGTCTTCTCAAGTTGCTTCTCTTATTCTTGCTATTGTGCCTGCCTTTTTTTTTAATATAGTGTAGCCCTTAAAATCATCCCCTTTCATTCTATAATTCTGGTCCAAATGGATTTTATTACTACTAGACATAATTTTGGGGTTTGGTGTGCAATTTGCTAGGCTTTTATGGCCAGAAGTGAAATTAATTTCCAGCTCTTACTTAGCCTGTGGAATAGCAGCAATTAAGTCAGCCAATATTTTTGTTTTTAAAGTCGAGTTGGTTTTTTTTTTTTTTTTTTTAAATTCTATCTAGTTCTTAGGAGGGGGCTAGATGGTGGTGGTGGGTTGAAATGCCCTTGAGTCCTTTTGATGGTTGACCTTTGATCTTGTGAGATATCAAGGCTTCCTTTTACATATGTCTGCAGAGGCCCGAGGTGAGGCATGTGGAGAAGGCTTGAAGGGGCTGGATTCTTTCAGCAACCTGCATAGCCTCCTGACAGAGATACAGGCTCTCCGAGACCAGTTAGAAAGGAGCATTCAAACTAACAACACACTGAAGAGCAAGCTGGAGGAGCAGCTATCACAGGGGTCAAAGGAGGCCCAGAAAGGGGCTCTCACTTTGGCTGTCCAGGCCCTGTCTGTCACTGAGTGGTCCCTTCAGCTGGACAAACACGGTAGGGAACTTGCCTCTTTTCGCTCTGTGGAAGTGCAGCCTTATGTGTCCATAAGACATGTGAGCTTCTGTCTGCTTGCAGCTCTTCTCTACACAGTTGCATAGTCTCTGGCTGGACACGGGGTTCTCCAGCAGTGGAGTTTGGGCTTCCGGCCACCTGTGCTGCTTTCATTCTTACTCCACTTATCTGTTTACTTTTCCCCACATCTAACCAAGGCCAAAGAGCCTTTTCATTCTCTTGCCTTGGTTTTTGTTTTGTTTTTGTTGTTTTGATAGAGGATTTTATTTATTTATTTATTTTTTGTATAGCCTTGGCTGTCTTGCAATTCACTCTGTAGACTAGGCTGGCCTCTAACTCAGAGATCTGCCTGCCTCTGCCTTCCAGTGCTTCGATTCAAAGTGTGTATCACTTCACTGGTTTTCTTATTGCCCTTAAATGAAAACCCAGACTCATTACTCTGCCTTTTAGCATCTTGTATGGCCTAGGAAGTCTCCTGGAAACAGGTGGGTCTGTTTTGCATTTGCTTGTGAACTTGTATAAGTCTGGAAATATCTGTGAAGGAACAGAGGACAAATCATCCATGCCACACACCCAGCAAGGACTGGCACAAACCAGAAAGTGGTCATAATGGTCCCCTGTTCACACATGGGCTTTCTTCTGAATGGATTGTTGTTTGTTTGTCACCTGACCATTCCCATGTTAATTTGGAGTTTTAGTTTTTAAAAAACAGTAGCATGGCTCTAGCTATTGTTCAACCTTATTAGGATAAACTCACTCTGATAGTCTCAGAGGCTGGAGAAATTTCTTATGAAAACATCTGCTGAGTCCCATCGCTCCACACCCCTAGTGGGGCATGGGTAGAAGAAACTTGCATGGGGATCCCAACATCTGAGCTTACTCATTGCTCTGCTATTGGCATGCTGGCTTATCTCTGTCACTTGGTCTCCTTCTTTAACAAATTACAGCATTGTTCTGCCCACTATGCTCTTGAGAGTTTAGTAGCTTCTCACATGTGAGAGTGACCTCCAGTAAAGTGTTTCAGATGCATTACCCCCAAGTCCTTTTGCAGGTCCCTTTCTTCTCATGTTCATCTTACTATAGTGGCTTCCATACTAACTCATCCAGTACATAACACAGACCTTGGCCTGACATTGCCCTACCTTGAGTGGGCCACTTAGCCTGCAGGTACAGCCCTGCATCCTGCCATGTCCTTCCCTGTCCCGGGCCTCAGCTACAGGAACTGTGTCTTCTCCCTGAATGATGATTCATTCCTGTGTCTTTGCACCTGCCCAGTACTCTGCTTGGCTTTTCTTTCCCTCCTTCCCATGCAGCAGTAAAAAAAGTCTTAACAAATAACTCAGGGGTTAGCTTGTGGAAGCCACGTTGGGACCAGCCCCTTCACCTGAGTGCCCCATCTCTGTTCTTCCCTCCCTTCTCCTGACCCTGAGATGAAGTTAACTGTTTACAGTTTTGACAGAGAGGGCTCTGGACTTGGCAACTCTGTTACCTGGTGTCTTCACAAGGTACGAGGCAGGGAGTAAATGGAATATACACAGTACTGACTACAGGGCTGGTATGCAAGGAAGGTGTGAGTGAGTGAATGTTGTATTCCTGAAATGGATGGATACATGTGAGATACTCTCCTGTATTTTTATTCCATCTTTTTCTAGTGCTGAGGATGGTAAAGCTCAAATTTTCCTCTCTTGCTTTGTTTTTTGTAGATGGCAACAAATGTCCTGAGGCCAGTGATAATTCATTTGATCTGTTTGAATCCACCCAGGCAGTAGCGCCTAAATCAGGTATAAACTGGGTAATTGCATTAGTATTCAGTATAACATTATGGCTTTTTTTTTAATTGCATATTTTATCTATTTACATTTCAAATGTTATCCCCTTTTCTGGTTTCTTCTTAGGAAATCTCCTATTCTATTCCCCCTCCCCCTGCTTCTATGAGGGTGCTCATCCACCCACCCACTTTCCCCTTTCTGCCCTGTCATTCTCCTACATTGGGGCATCTAGCCTTCACAGGACCTAGGGCCTCTCTTCCCATTGATGTCCAACAAGGCCATCTACTACTACATATGCAGCTAATACCATGGGTCACTCCATGTGTACTCTTTGGTTGGTGGTTTAGTCCCTGGGAGCTCTGGAAGTTCTGGTTGGTTGATATTGTTGTTCTTCCAATGGGTTGCAAACCCCTTCAGATCCTTCAGTCCTTTCTCTAACACCTCCATTGAGGACTCCGTGTGCAGTCCAATGGTTGGCTGCGAACATCCACCTCTGTATTTGATAGGCTCTGGAGGAGCCTCTCAGGAAACAACTATATCAGGCTCCTGTCAGCAAGCTCTTTTTGGCATCCACAATAATGTCTGGGTTTGGTGACTGTATATAGGATGGATCCCCAGGTGGGGCAGTCTCTGGATAACCTTTCCTTCAGTCTCTACTCTACACTTTATCTCCGTATTTCCTCCTTTGAGTATTTTGTTCCCCCTTCTAAGAAGCACTGAAGCATCCACACTTTGATCTTCCTTCTTCTTGAGCTTCATGTGGTCTGTGAATTGTATCTTGGGTATTCTGAGCTTTTGGGCTAATATCCACTTATCAGTGAGTGCATACCATGTGCGTTCTTTTGTGACTGAGTTATCTAGTCAGGATGATATTTTCAAGTTCCATCCATTTGCCTGCAGTGAATTTCATGAAGTCATTGTTCTTAATAGCTGAGTAGTATTCCACTGTGTAAATGTACTACATTTTCTGCATTTTCAACAAATGGTCCTGGTTCAATTGGTGGTTAGCATGTAGAAGAATGCAAATCAATCCATTCTTCTTGTACAAAGCTCAAGTCCAAGTGGATCAAGGACCTCCATATAAAACCAGATACAGTGAATCTAATAGAAGAGAAAGTGGGGAAGAGCCTCAAATACATGGGCACAGGGGAAAGTTTCCTGAATACAACACCAATGGCTTATGCTGTTAGATCAGCAAATGGGACCTCATGAAATTACAAGGCTTCTGTAAGGCACAGGACACTGTAAATAGGACAAAACGCCAACCAACAGATTGGGAAAAGATCTTTACCAATCCTACATCCAATAGAGAGCTAACATCCAAAATATACAAAGAACTCAAGAAATTAGACACCAGAGATCCAAATAACCCTATTAAACAATGGGGTACAGAGCTAAACAAAGAATTCTCAACTGAGGAATATCGAAAGGCTGAGAAGCACCTAAGGAAATCAACATCCTTAATCATCAGGGAAATGCAAATCAGAACAACCCTGAGATTCCATCTCACACCAGAGTGACTAAGATAAAAAATTCAGGTGACAGCAGATGCTGTCGAGGAAGTGGAGAAAGAGGAACACTCCTCCATTGTTGGTGGGATTACAAGCTGGTACAACCTCTCTGGAAATGAGTTTGTTGGACCCTCAGAAAATTGGACATAATACTGCCTAAGGACCCAACTCTACCACTCCTGGGCATATACCCAGAAGATGCTCCAACATGTAACGAGGACACATGCTCCACTACCTTCACGGGATGCCTTATTTATATTAGCCAGAAGCTGGAGAGAACCCAGATGTCCTTCAACATTAGTGCTTGTAAAATAGAAAGGATGTCCCTGGCATCTTTGGCTGCTTGACTGTGATTGGGGCCTTCTCTAGAAGATAATCTCTAAATCACTGAATCCATCCCAGGCATTATTGAAGCAGAACTTCTGAGAATGTAAACTTAAATGGTTAAACTGAAAGCACCTTAGTATATATTGCAAATACTCTGGGATCCACCTTCAGCAGTGCTGTCCAGTCTCATTCCTCTGCAGTGGGATGGCCACACAGATTTGTCATCACTTCTAGACTGTGCTTTAACATGCTCACACTTCCTGATTTTTCAGTCCAGGCCCTCCTACATCCTTGGGACTCAAATCTGCAAACTTCTCTGTAAAATACCTTTCCAGCCACCCCAGTCAGAATCAACTAACTTAAAAAGCAACAGGATTTTCTGTCTGCGTATGGCTTCCTGAACAGTCCAGCTTGTGTCACATCTTCCAGGAAGCCTCCTTGACTTAGCTGTCCTTGCTCAGACTAATGTTTTCCCTTGAGCTCTGGCTGACTCTCACTGTCTCACTGTATTTCCTGCAACCTCATTAGACCCTGAGCTATTGGCTTGCAGGTGACAGCATGGCTCATCTTGGCAGTCTAGGGTCTACTACAGAATAAGTAGTCAATAAACACTGGTTAAATTTACTTGAATCTTTGCCCAACAGGAAGGCACAGAGCCAAACCCCTTTGGTGCTATGCTCTCACCATAACTCTGTGAACACAGGTGCCACCCCAAGAAGACCTAACATTTTGTCTCTCCTTTTGTAGCTTCTGAGACTCCTCTGCTCTCTGGAACTGATGTTGACTCCTTCTCCTGTGACAGTACCAGTTCTGCCACCAGCCCTGCTTGCATGCCCTGCCTGGTTGCTGGCCGCCATGTATGGGCCAGCAAGAGTGGCCACCATATGCTGGGCATGATTGAGGACTATGATGCCCTCTGTAAGCAGATCAGCTGGGGCCAGACACTGCTTGCCAAGATGGATGTTCAAACCCAAGAGGCTCTGAGCCCCACAAGTCAGAAGCTGGGGCCAAAGGTAACCTGAGTGCCAGGCTCAGGGAGGGAGATGTTTCCTCTTGGCTCAGTAAGCACAGGGGTTGGCCAAATTCTCTGGAAGATATTACAGTGCCCTGACCTTCAGTAAGGTCCTAAAGGGGAGGAGTTGGGAAGTGTTCCATAGCAAAGCCTGAAGGTGATGCGGCAGTTTGTTGCTGATCGGTGGACAGCTTGTTGAGATTGTACCTGGATTACCATGGCTACTGCTCAGTGACATGCTGTACTGCTGTGTGACTTCTCATTTCTCTCCAGTCTCTTAGCACTCTTTGTCCCTCTGCCCTCCTGTATCTGGTCATTCTACCCACCCACTTATACACCACCTAGGGCAGACCTGTCTGCTTGGCTCTGGGGTTGCTTGGGGCAATTAGAAGTCCTGACCTTCATACACTGTACTGAACACAACCTGGCTGTACAGTACCACATCTGACTATGCCATACTGTAATTCTACAGCCACTCTCTGATGAATATGATTTTGAGAGACGTTCTATATCCAAATCAAGGCCATATTCCTCCAAAGGAGTTTTTGTGTGTATGTATGTATATCTATTTCCCTCAGAACTTCCCGGAGAAGGAGGTAATATCACTCCATTTTAGAGATGCTAAAGGCTGGCTGTTCTCAGTCTGCAATATGTTGTGACAGTAATGGCCACCTAACTCCACCTCCCTCTGGATAGCAACTCTGAGGGCTTCTGTGTGCTGGGGTCACTTCAGTCAGTCTACCTGTCATCAGTTACTTCTCCTTCCCTGACACTCCACTCTGATCAGGCAGAGCCACAGGCTTGGCCCCTCTTTCCATAATATGTCTTCAGCCTGCTTCTCTTGATTGCTCTGGCATGGCATTTCCCATCCTCTACTTCCCTCTTCTCTCTGCTTCGTCTTCCTGGAATCCTTATCTCAAGTTGCCTTTTGTCACAGACTTACATGCCTGACAGACATAACTCATCATGTGCTTGACACATGCCAGTCATGTAATTCCTCAAGGCACTGGCTGAGATCCACCAGCTCTAGGTGGTACTAGACCTTTGAGCTCCTATTAATTATAGCTTCTGTACCCTAATTTTAGGGTTTCTTGTCCTTTGCCTGTATATGTGTGTATGGTGTTCATACAAGTATGGTGTCACATACCTGTGTGTAGGTATATATATGTGTGGAGGTCTGATGTTGACATCCAATCTTACTGCTGTCTGCATTATTTATTATTCAGTTTCTCAACTGAACCCAGAGCTCACTGACAACTAGTATAGCTAGCCAGTTTAGCTTAGGGATCCCCTGACTCTCCCTCCTTAGTGCTGGGATTATAGATGGCCACCACACCTGCCCAGTTTTTACATGATTCTAGATCCAACTCCTATCTACATGCTCAGTTAGCACGCACTTTATTTACTGAATCATTACCCCAATTGCTCTTGGGTTTTTACTGAAGCCAATTGAGTTTCTTGTGCTATTTGCTTCAGCTTTGTGGGTGGCATTGCTTGTTTTGTATTACTATATTTAACAATCAGATTTGTATTTTTATCTTTATCAGATGATAAGCTTTATGAAAGAAGGGATAGTGTTTTTACTGAACATTAAATAACCAATATTTAGTCCCCTAAGGCCTGGTAAGTAATATTGAATAAATTAACATTTATAAGATTCCTATTCTTTTCTGATTAAAATCTTTTCGAACATGTCAGTTTTATGGGTCATCTTTATGTACGAATCTCTGACCATATTTTGATTATGTGTGAAGTAGGTTTCCCAATTTAAAAGCTGTGAACATTTTAGGAATCTTGATTACTGTTAGCCTGTTATATTACTCCCTAAAGAACCTGTGTCTGTGGTTTTAAGATAGTGCTTGCCTCAAGACACCTTTGTCTTTTTGAATAATATTCATACATTTTGTCATTTTGCTATTGAAACAGGTGTGTACATTTACATTTATCAGTGCAAAGAGAAATGCTTTTCATTTTCCTCTTCCTCCTCTTTTTGTTTCTCTCCTCCTCTGCACCACATTCCCTGTTTTCTCTTGTCATTGACACCTCTCCCCACGTGACTATACCTCTAGCACAGAGAGGGAGAGAGATTTCACAAAGCCCTTGATACCATCCATCCTCAGTAAGCTGTCCTTGGCAAATGTGTCAGGAATTGCACTCTGGGCTGCATTTGTATCATTTGCTCTGTGGTGGACTGGATAGTGCTCCAATAGGTTCTCTTCTTGGTCTAATAACAATAGTTAATGCTAGTGGTTACTAATTATGGGTCAAACTTGCCGCCCAAACTCTTTTCTAATCTAGCTCGCCAGTGTCATGTAATTCCAGCTCCTGCTTCTGCAACATGAGCCCTAGTCTGAAGCCTTCTTCCGATTGTGAATGCATGCTGCCTTATGGGTCATCTCTGTCAAAGCAACATATGATGGCCTTGTTGTCCTTTGTAGGGTTCATCCTCTGTACCTCTGAGCAAGTTTCTCTCCAGCATGAACACAGCCAAGCTGATCTTGGAAAAAGCCTCCAGGTTGCTGAAGCTCTTCTGGAGGGTCTCAGTTCCCACCAATGGCCAGTGTTCCCTGCACTGTGAGCAGGTAGGTGATAACAGATCCACGGAGGCTCAAGTACACCAGAGAGGCCTGCATCTCTGTTCATTCTATGTCCAGTTGAGGAATGGCCCATAAGAAATGTGCCTCACCTTGGGGATGTGTCAGAGGGCATGACACCAGGGTGTTGGGGCCACACTAAGTTCTTACCTATTCCCAAGCGTGCCATTATTGAGTGCCATCCTGCTCACATTTCATACATGGGGAACACGGGGTTCAGGGCCTGGACTGAGGAGCTGGCATAAAAGCACACGTACATGGAATCTGGGTTTGTTTTTGGCTTTACGTGATTTCACATGTCATCATTTCCTTTGGACCACCTCATTTTCCTAAGAGTACCTTGCACATTAGCTATCTATGTCTAGACCTTCTGATATGTTGATGGCTTCCACTGGATTTAAGTGAAAAACTGTTTTAACTAGTTGAGTGAAAGGTCAGGAGCCAAGCAGGTGGAGCTTTGTCTTGAATTTTATCAGTAGCGCTCATGTGTGTCCTGCCGTAGTGTACAACATCCTGGCTAATCACAGGCTTCTCTGAGAGAGGAAGTTGTAGCTCTGCCTTGTGGTCCAAGGGATATTTCATATTACTGGATAGACAACAGTTTTCCAAAGGTGAGCAGGAAAGCAGGAAGGAAGTTTGCATCAGGTCACCACCATTAGTTTTGGCAGGTCTTAGAGCTTCAGAACTTGGCAATGAGGTTTTTTGTTTGTTTGTTTGTTTGTTTTGTTTTTGTACTGAAAGTTCCTATGACAAGAGTGTCCTGAGGACAAATTTGGATACACTAAGCTGAAGGATGTTCAGAATCATTTGTGTGGCATGGGGTAGTCATTCGGAGCCCACTTTTAGCTGGTGGGGCACTGGTCCTGGCTGATAAATAATAACAGGACTCCTTGAGCTTTAGCCTTGCTGGCTTTGCTTTCTTTTAACACAGAGACTCTTCTCCATTGGAGGCTTACATGACACCTGCTGTGTATGTCGGGTACCTCCCTGCTGGCTCCTTCTCACCCTCAAGTCTTACATGTTACATAAATAAAGAGGGCTCCTGGACCATGTAACCTGTGGGGCAGTGATCTGTGGCAGGCAGTCTGGCACCCCGTTTAGCACAGGCGTAAACTCTGGACAACCTAGCAGAATCCACAAGGGACCAGAAACGTTATGCCAATGCTCCGAGGAAGCTTTTGGCTCCTGTCACAATCATGTACCACCCTGCCCCAGGTAGAGGCATGGCCAAACAGCCACAAGCCATCCCCATGTTAATGAGACACCTAGAGGCTTAGCCATGCCCCTTCCCAGTTACTCTATCTGCTTGGACTCTCCCAGAGGGCCTGGGGTACAATTCCATCCATGCCACTCTCCACACAATGAAAATAAACGTCTTAGAATTATGAACTGTCTCTTCATCTGGACTCCCTGTGGGAAGAAAGGGATTCAGCCCTCAGCCCTCGATTAAGGAGCTGTGTCTAATCTTTCACGGAGGGCTTCCCAGTGCTCCCAGACAGTACCCATTCACCCAAGCCTAAGCAGCTAGCCCAGGGATCCAAGTTCCCAAGACCTGGTCTGGGCGGGAACCCCAGCTGCTTTCCACCTAGCCTGTCTGTGGCACCCTGCGGAGACTGTGGTAACCTGGGCTAGAGAACCCTGGGCTGGAGAACCCACGGCTGCTGCTTGTTCCCCAGGAATGTCCCCCTCCCCCACCCATGGTCAGGGCCCAAAAAGGTTTCCCACAGCCCTCACCTGCCCTTCGGACACTTGCAGGAAGTGGCCGTCAGTCTTCCCACATGTCTCCTGTCCCACTCAGAACCACAGCGCCCGGGACAGACACGTGGGGTTTCTTTCCACCAGGCCAGGCTTGGTCCAACAGCAACTGTAGCAACATCTTCTATTTCATCAAAGCCCGTATCACACATTGTAATTATATATTTGTTTGCTTCATGCCTGTCTCTGTTTTCCTTCAGGGACTGTGTCTGTTTTGTTCATGTGTTTTAATGAATGAATGACTAGATGGATGAATGAATAATCTCTTTCCACTTTCCAAAATCAGTGCCTGCTTTAAATTACTTTAAAGGTAACATGTCTATGCCAGACCATTTACCCTCAGTGCAGTGTTTTTGACCTTAGCAGACAGAAACAATTTGTGTCTAATACATGTATGCACACATAGACACACACACTGGCACACATACTCACAGATACTCATAAACACACATACAGACACGAAACATACATACTCACTCAATTTGTAAGCTGTTGATCCACTTGCAGATCAGTCTAAGGACTGTCAGTCTTTATGACAATTCACCCTCCTTCCTGAAGGTGTCTCAGGTGATTGAATATGTTCACATCAGTGTCACAGAATTTCAGAGCAGAGGAGGACCTCAAAAATGCACCGATGTGGTTGCTGGTGTAGTGGTAGGTTGTTGCTTCTGGGCACATTTCTTTCTCTGCCTGTTTTTCCTGTGGCACCTTTGGCTTGGTGTTTGTGAAGCAGACTTCCAGGTTTACAGCAGCGAGCCTCAGCATGTGACAACCTCCTCTTCTCTCTGTTATTTATTTGCCATTTATATTTAATTCACCTACCCCTTCAGCTCCGAACACTGCTCTGGGGAATGGTCATCAGCTTCTATGAGAAATACATATGAAGAGTTACCAGTATATATACAGATCCTGAAAGCCAGAGACTCGTAAGACGATGAGGGAGAGCTTGGAGGGGCAGAGGCAGGAGATGATTTTTCTAATCAACCCTGTTGGGTAGGTTTGACTTTTAGAGCTGTATAAAACTGTTCATAATTATGAATAGAATTCATCAAAATGGGAGGAGGGGAACAATGTTTAAAAGTTCTTAGCAGTGAGAAATCAGCCAGCCATACTTTATATTGCTGGGGACTTAGCCATGGGGACAGGCACATCAGTGATGCACTGCACTGGTTTGGCCAGACTCCCCAGAAGAGACACACTAAAGGCAAAAAGACTTCCCACAGAACTTTCAACTGTTTTCAGTGGCTACGTTCATAGACACTGATGTTAAGAAGCTGGTACATTTGTGTGATAAAATAGCTTATAAATTCTTTTCTTTTGCATTTATTTCTTTTTTGTATGTGGTGGTGCATGCTTGTGCACCAACTTATATGTAGGAATCCATTCACTCTTACCACCAAGTAGGGTCTGGGGTTCAACCTCAGATTAGCAGGTTTGGTAGCAGATGCCTTTGCCTGATGAGCCCATGTTATAAAATAAAAAATGCATAATATCATTAAAAACAGAGTTTTACTGAAAGAAGAGTAAATATGAAATCACATGTAAACCATACCATCTTAAATTTGAATTGTAAACATGAAAATGAACTCATGATGAGTTTTCTGTTTTAAAAACTGAATAACTCCACATAAAAGACTGTAAAAATAAATAAAATCAGATTCAGCGCAGCAAACCCACTACATATCCCAAGGCTGATTCTGAGGGCTTCTTTGCCCCAGAGGGGTCAGGTCTCCTATAGGAAATAGCTTGTTTCAGGTTCTAAGGCAAGTTTAGAACCTATAATATTCTAGTGAGGAAGGAGGAGGTAGATCCTGGCCCTGCACCACAGCATCCCCTGGAAGTCTGTAAGAAGTGCAGCTGCCAGTGCCTCATTTCTGCCAACCTGGAGAAGCCCAGGCAGCTGTTTATCAACACTCTAGGGAATTTTGAGAGCCATAGATTAAAAAATAATAGCTGTTACAATGTATCCAGTTCTTGTTTGGATGCTGAGTCAAATGAATTAAGAAGAAAAATAGGAGGAAAAGGAAGAAGAAAAGAAATTTCTGACTTTGGTTATTTTTCAGGGTCTCAGGATAGACTGAGCATCCCTGTTACTAGTGCTTTAAAAGTCTGGGATTTGTAATTTTGTGTCTCAAATGGGACTAAGAAGTTATTTTCACTTTCTAGGTGTGGTAATGCTATCCCAGGTTTAAAACTCTTTTTAACAGATATATACTAAATAGTTTATAAATGAAATGACATTGTTATTGGTTCTGGGTGGGTTCCTTTAGGTTCCTATCCAGTTCTGTTCACTTTTTAAGCTATTTCAGATGTTCATCATAAGAATGAAAAGAATAGACAAGAATAATGAAGAAAACCCAGACACCAAGCCAAGCACCGATGACATTTGTAGCCTCTGTGAAGAGTGTCTTCCAGTTCTGTTTCTTGGTTCTAAGTACCTACTTAGTACCACATACTGTGCTTATAAACTTACCCCTTATTGTGACCTCAGTGAGTTAAGTAATTTGCCTGCTCTTTTTTAGTTCACAAATGAAATGCATTGAACTATTAGGTCAAGATGTTCACATTTTTTAAAATGCAATGTATTTTATATTGGTACAGTTACATTTTTTATGGGACATACTGTAAGGTTCCAAAACATGTGTACCATGTGTAATGGTAAGATCAGGGTGATTAACATACCCACTTGGGTTAGCATCATTCAGAATCCTCCCAGCTAGCTGGAGTTGCACTTTCAAACCCCCATTTTCCAGAAGAAGGTGCCAACACTTCAGGAAGTTATATGACTTACCTCAGAATTGTGCAGCCATAAAGTGGCAGATCTAGGCTCTGGAACCTTGCTGCCTTAGTATGCTGCCTCCGTGAGATAAACAGGAAGACGTAAACCCAGTGAAACAGTAGACATAAACTTCTAAAAGTCCTTGTTTTAAGTGCTAGAGTGAAGTTGTACAGTGTTAGGACAGTGGTACCAAGACAGGATCTGCAAACTCAACAACTGACACCTGCTTGGACAGCACCGGTCCTTAGAAGAAAGGAGTTCTTTGCTGCTTGGGGTCATTGCTGCTGTCCACCATGATAGTGCTGGCTGAGCTCCCGGTAGGGGGGGAGTATTAGTTGAAGCATAAAATCAGTAGTATAGCTTTAAAGAATAGATGAACCAGGCTAGGGAGATGGCTCAGATGGGAAGTACTGCAGAAGCATGAGGCCCTGAGCACCCATGTCAGTCTGGGCCTAGAAGTTCATTTCTACGACTACAACACTGAGGGAAGGGGTAGTGGCAGAATTGGCCAGTCACTCAACTGAGTCAGTGAACTTCAGGTTCAAGGAGGTGGGCTGCCTCAAAGTAAAACGGCGGAGAACAAGGAAGGGAACACACATTGTGGTTCTCTGGTTTATATGTGTTCACACAGGAACAAGCACATGTGCATATACATATATGAGTACATATAGCACGTACCTCTTTTAGTGCTTTATGCCCTGTCAGCATATACCTTTATGTCCATATGTGTATTCAGTTTTATGAGGAGTTACTGTTTTGGGGACTTTTATCACTAATTATAATATATAATTATATATAATCATATATCACTAAATCTCCAAAGCACCATTTTAGCTACGAAATTGTTCCTTCTACTGTAAACCATATGCTGTTGTCTGTAGCGAGAACAATGGTGGTGAACCAGGCAAGCTCGGAAAGGACCACCCTCCCCCAACCGCCCTCTTGGCGTCACTGCATCCTTTGAATCTCAGTTCTCTGTAGTGTGCAAGGTGAGCCATGGATTGCTATTTCAGTGTCACAGATGTGGAACTGTAGGGCGGCGGCGGCCTAGGATAAGTGTTCCTAGGCTCCTGGCCTGTACTAGGAAATCAAAGCAAACCTAATGATGAAATTAGCATCTCTTTTAGAGAAGCACTGAAGTCTTTGTACCTGACATGATTGGTTAATCTTCAAAGGAGGTTATTGCAGGGAATCAAAAAAACGATACATACCTTAAACATTTTAGTTTAGCTTAAACCAGACAAATGTACGTTCATTTGACATTCTTTTGATGTAGGGCCAGGCCTTTTCTTTGAATATGGATCTGCTGATTGGAGTTCCCCATCTTCTTTCTTTCACAAACCACATCCATAATGTATTTCTGTCACTAACAATTTCTGTTTTTTTTTTTTTTTTCAAGATGAAGAGGAAACTTAAGGCATGCAGAGCAATCTGAATATAGAATTCTTATAGACTGTTCCTCCTACGTCTTTTACAGTTGTCTCGCCCACACCTAATTTGCCAGCAAAGTGTTTTGCAGTGGCTTGCCTTTATCTGGTCTCCTGTGAAGCATATGGTAGTTCCCATACAGCCAGCTTTCTGTCCATACATGTGGCTCATGGGTCGACTTAATGTGTAATTAGATTCTGTTATTTTCTTGAAAGCACTGATACCATAAACAAGTTTGGAAACAAACTAGAAAAGACATTACATGAACTGCCAACTTACCCTATCCCTTCTTGGTAGCAGATGTGGTTCAGTGTAGCCAAGAGAAAAGGGGTCCCCTTAGCCTTGGAGCCAGTTAAGGGAGTCTGCTGAGCCACTTTACAGGATGGTGGACTTGGCATCCACACTCGACTCTGACAAAAATCAAAATTGGTCCTTCTAGTGTTCTATACTTGCTGAGTACTGTCATGTTAAGATTCAAAAGTTAAAAAAAAATTAAATTGGTATCATGACGTCTGTTAACAAAAAAGAAACTACAGTGGGCTGGAGATGGCTCAGCAGTTAAGAGCACTGGCTGCTCTTCCAGAGGTCCTGAGTTCAATTCCCAGCCCCACGTTGCGTTTCATGACCATCTATAAAGGGATCTGATGCCCTCTGCTGGCACACAAAGAACTCATACATACAATAAATAGCAAATAAAATAAACAAAAATAAACTTAAGAAAAAAGAAACTACAAAAATTTTAAACTCACTATTGATATTTGGTTACCACATCAATATATGTATATAGACGTGGAGATCTGTGTTTCCTTTTATGAAACACAAGTGCCTCTGATGTAACATTCAGTCTGTTGATTTGGGCTCTTCCTTTCACTAATTATAATCATCTTTTGAAACCAATAAATATAGCTCAACAGCATCCTTTTTAATAGCTGCACAATTCTTCTTTTCAATGTAAGTGCCACAGCTTATTTATTCAGGTTCACAAGGAAACAAATCCATTTACTCTTGCCCCTGGCAGTACCTCGGTGAGTGCCTGTGAAGAAAGGCGTCTACTAGTGCTGCTGTGATTACTCCTAGGGGTGGATGTGGTGCAGAATTGCCAGGTCAGAGGGCTGCATGCATTTAGAATTCAGTAGATCATGCATCCTCACTGCACTGCAACTATCCCAAGCCCTACCCTGGTCCTGACAGTCTTCCTCCACCCTGGATTCTGTCCAGTTTTGCTAATGTAATGTGCAGAAGATGCTGCTAGCTTATTCAGATATTTTGCTAATGAGGTTGAACATCTTTTGATATTTTTAGTTCTTCCTGTATAATCTGGTATTTTGTGCTATTATATTTTTTTAATTCTTTTTTTCTTTAGATTGAGGAAATGAAGGCAGAGATCACCAAACTACACAAAAAATTGTTTGAACAAGAAAAGAAGCTGCAGAACACAGCAAAACTTCTGCAACAGAGCAAGCACCAAGAGAAAATCATCTTTGATCAGTGTAAGGGAGAGGCGGGGTTGGGGTGGGTTGCTGCCACAACTGGCTACTGTCTACCTCTGTGGGCTGACAGTACAGCCCTGCCTTCCACTCGTTGGAGCCCGGGCTTCTGAGATCATGCCTCCTATTTGAGGGTGTTGGTTTTTTTGTTGTTGTTGATGGTGGTGGTTTTCTTCTGCTCCATCCTTTTCAACCCACACAGCCAATTCTGGCAGGACTGTCCTCTCATGGAGTGAGATGGTGCATGATAGGGACATGGTGGTTCGTAGTATGGTAGGAATAGGTCTGTCCTAGAGGAAGGGCACTCTGAGCTGATTCTCAAAGGAGTAGAGCAGACATTGTCACCTGGAACATGGATGGCCATCCAGGACAGGACCCCCCACAGGCAGGGGTGAGGAGTAGGCTTTATGTGTGAGAACCCATAAATAGTCTTGCTGATGGAATAACAGCTGACTGGTAGGCTGAGGCAGAAAGGGGACCAGAGACTAGGGCCTTTGGGGAAAGATCTACAGTAGAGATCAAGGCGGCTCCCTACTACTGCAGAGGATCAGCCTATCATGCTTCATGTGAAAGCTCTGCATGGTGTTCCTACAACGGGCTTCACCGGAGAAGGAAACAAGGCTAAAGTTAGTAGTGCTGGCTCTAACCCAGCCACAGCAGAGGCTATCAACAGCTGTGTGCCTGTGTTCAACCCTGCAACACTCACCAGTGTGTGGAGCCAAAGCAGCTTCCACCAGGTTCTCCAGCTGCTCAGCCTTGGTCTTGCCCATGCAGTCAGCCAGTCAGATTGCCTGTCTTAGGAGGGTCACTGATTGTACCTTCCTCTCTCCACTACCACCGCCGAGGGATGTTCTCTCAGCAGCATTTCTAAGAGGCACTGAGCATAAGATTATTGCTAAGTAGGCTGTCTCTTTAACTGCCCCCCTGGGAACCTTCTACAAAGACTATGAGATTAGTACAGTTTGAACTGCAAATGAATGAAATTCAGTTACAGCCAGGCCATGGACTTCTCTTGTCCAGTGTCCCATTCACAAGCTCTGAGGATAGAGGAACAATAGTTTCTATCACCAGGGAGCTTGGACTTACTAAAGGATGAGGGGGCATAAAGCTTCAGGGTTATAAACTGAGGGCCTACTTATGACCACCTGAAAGTTGGTGAGGCTTTGATTCAAGATTAAATCTGACTGGGCCTGAGGGATGTCAGTCAGATAGCAGACAAGCAGGAACAAGATTCCTGCAGAATCCTGAGATTCTCCAGAAGCAAGAGAGAGCAGTGAGTGTTCAGGCATGCTGAAGATATACCAAAGCTTTCACATGAGCAACAGTGCATTGGTTAGATTTCTTGCCATGTGATAGAATCCTTGATGGTAGCAACTTAAAGAAGAAGTTTGTTTTGGCTTGCAGTTTAGAGTATAAAACTAACCATGGGAGGGGCATAGTGGTGGGACCAGTTCCTATATGTGTAAATAGTAACATGAGGTGGCTAGTCAAATTATGTGACAGACAGAGGGTAGACAGAATTAGAGGGACCAAGCTATCATTCCCAAGACCTATTTCCAGAGGCCTGTTCATGCCAGCAAGGCCTCACTTTGTGACCGCTCCAAATAGTCCCAACAACTGAGTGGGACACTGAGTTGGCAACTGAGTGTTCAACCACAGAAGTCCATAGGGAATGTTTCATGCCCAAGCCATGGCAGAGGGAAAGTGGAACAAAGAACCTATGGGCTGGGAGCAAAAAGGAGCAGCGGGGTTTGGATGGTCCATGTGTATATCGGAATATCAAATGGCAGAGCATGGAGAAAGCATGAAGCTTAGGAGATCATGTATAGCCCCTCCAGCAGGCAGGGCTGTTGAGAAAGGATGAATTTGAAAGACATATGATTGTTCAAAAGCTAGGATATTGCTGAGGGTCTGGCTGAGGTACTTATGTTACCTATGGAGAAGAGGATTCCTCAGAGATACGGTGACAGTGGCAGTTGTAGGCATGCTCAGGTGCTGTGAAACATTTGGGCCAGACTCCTGGGGAAACAGGGGTAAGAGGTACTTCACACAGCCTGAGTCCAGGGAATAGAGCTCTAGCCCAGGTTAATGCCTGATCCTGCTGCTGGTGCTGGTTTGGAATGAGGAATATCAGAGGCCAACAGAATTCAGTTCTGATGATGACCCTACTGTGGTAGATCAGAAAACCAGACCCAAGCCCTGCCACATCCTGGACCAGTATGTTAGGACTGGGAATGCACCCAGGTCTCAGCTTTGCCCTCCTGTGTGACATGCATTAAGTGGCTCTGATTATGAGGAGTAGGCTCCTCCTCTCTATACTGGGACAGTCATTTTAAACACAGTTGGCTGCAGGGCTCTTTGTACTAATCGCGTCTGTAGAATTGCGAGAGTGATACCACCAATGTTGGGGACAGAACAGGTGCCCCGCACATGCTGCTTTCCCTTTTCAGTCATTTGGATATAGTGCTGCTTATGGAAATGGTTCAGTGTCACTATTGGTGTCTCCTAGACCAGTTCTGGAGCTGACCTGACCAAGGGCAGGGTGAAGGTCTTGCCTTGGGTTAGCTGGCATGGGTCTGCCCTGAAACTCCTCCATACTAGGTCCCGCCTTTTGTCTCAAAGAGCTAAGTCCTATAATATCCCTAAGCTCATCAATCAGCCAAGTCTGTTCTTGATTTTGAAGTGACAGAGCGATATTGATATAGTGTCCCCTACCCTGACTCCTGCACATAGGGACAGGGATGAGAAAAATTAGAGATGGAAAAGAGTGAGACATGGAAACCTAAGACCCTACCATTCTTCAGGCATATTGCCTGGCACTGTCCACTTCACTTCTGTGCCTCAGATCCTACTATAAGGTACTATAAGATCCTACTATAAGGATAGTGATCCTATTTCACAGGATTAGGGCCTTCAATGAGTCAGTACCTGTTGTGGGGCATAGTGGGTCCTCCAGTGGGCATTTTTCTTTCCAGTCTCTGGTGGGGTGGGAGAGCCCTGGGATAGGTGGCCCAGGTGTGTGCTTGTCTCTCCACTGAGGTCGGTCTGATTTGGAATGCATTTTTTCCCTCTCAGAACCGTGTCTTCTCATCACAGCAGGGATTTCTGAGTGTGGGAATGTGGGTGGTATACCTGTTTAGATGTAAGAGGGACTTCAAAACTGAGCTAACTGGTGCTTAGTGCTTATGCTGAGCATGACTCACTGGGTACATCCAGTGGCCTTTCAAGATTATTTTTAACCTCCATGCCATGACAACCTTTTCTGGGTCACAGACCCCTTGATGAATCTTGAGAAAGTGATGGTCTCTACCCTGAAAAATTCAAAACTTCCTTTCCACACTAGAGCTGTATGCTGGCTCAGCTATATTGGGCTTCCTAGGGCTCATCGTGATCCCTGCAGCCAGGGGTAGGATGGAGACATAGAGGGGCAGGGAACATCTGAAACATTCTCTTTACACAGACAAAAATGAAGCATACTTTGTCTGTTGACTTATACAGATGGAAGTTTTGTGAAGCAACCATCAAACAGTTATTCTGTCTAAGCCAGCAGTGGGCTATGGGCTGCGGTGAGTCACAGGTAGCCTCAGCAAGCACGTAGCAAGGACCTGGATTCTAAAGAGCAGTGTACTTCTGGGCCCTCACCATGTCCTACCAAAAATGGATTCTTCTTTTGCTTTTCCCCTCTTGAGCCCAAGCTGGCCTCAAACTAATGGGAGTCCTCCTGCCTCTCAGCCTCTCAAGTTCTGCCTTTAGATTCCCAATTTGGCCCAGAGACTTGGTCTTTTTCTCAGTTTTAGTCTGTGCTGGACAAGAAGGGACTATGGAAGGTAGCTCTTTGTGCATGGTTGCTCTTGAGTAGTGACTGACACAGGTCAAGTGTCAGTGAGCAGGAGCCTCTGAACTTACTGATTAACCACTCCTGTGTAGAGAGAACAAGCTTGCCTGGGGGAACCATGCTGAGCTGTTGTACCAGCTGAAGGGAAGGAGGAGACAAAATGCCCTGAGTTCTTTCTCCCAGAATATGAAGAGCATGCTTGAAGAAAGGCTGTGTAAAACTCTGCTTTCACAGGACTTCCCTGGCACTTGGCATGGGCCTTCAAGTGTGGGCTTGTTTCCCACACTGCTTCCCAGAGGGTACAAGACAGCAGAGGAAGCTGGACACTGTAAGATCCTCCCCTCTACACAGCCCAGCACTATGATTCTTCCCCAGCTACAGAAGAGGAGGTGGCCATGGAGCCTGGTATTGTCTCTAAGAAATAGAATGCATACTCTTCTCTTGGGGTCCCTGTGAAGACTTGAAGTGTTACCTACAGACCAGGCTTCCTGTTGGGTAATTTGGGCCTGGGGGTTGAGAAAGAAAAGTGAGAGCTTCGTACTTCTCTCTAATCTCGATGTCTTAGAGCTGTTTTGTTAGTTACTCATTGCTGTGACTAAATACCTGAGAGAAGCAACTTACAGGAAGAGGGATTTCTTTTGGCTCATGGTTTGTGGGGATATGGTCCATCATGGTGGGGAAGGCATACGGGAGCAGCACAGTCTGAGGTGGTAGAAGCTCATTCATGTCTCAGTGGGTCAAAAAGTCTAGAGTGTGGGCCAGAACCAGTACATATCCTTTCAAGGCTTGGCTCCAGCAGCCAACTTTTGCTAGCTAGATCTCAGTCCCAGGCTTCTTATGAAGATTATCACTAATTGTTAATGTGACACAACCTAAAATCACGTGGGAAGAGAGTCTCAATGAGGGATTGTCTACATTAGGTTGACCTACAGGCAAGTCTCTAGGGAGTTAGTTGTCTTACCAATTAATTGATATAGCAAGACCCAGTCATTCCCTCCTCAGGGGGATTTTGTGTTGGAAAGAGTAGAGAAATTGAGCAGCAAGCAAGCAAGCAAGAGGCATGCATGCTTCTCTGTTCTTCACTGTGGATGTGGTTTGACTAATTTAGGCTCCTGCTGCCTTGATGTCTACAATGATGGACTGTAACCTAGAACTGTGAGCTAAAATAAAAGCTTCCTATGTTGCTTTTTGCCAGAGAATTTTATCACAGCAACATAAATGACACTACGACACTTTCCAAGCCAGCACCACCAGTTGAGAGCCATGTGTTCAAGCGTGAGCCTGTTGAGGATGTGTCAGAAGTTGTCCAGTTGTCTGGCTCCAGGCTTCCTGCTCCCTGGCATGTTTTCAGTTTACTCTTCTAATGTGTGTGGCTCTAATTTTTCTGTGTTCTTGCTTTCTCCTTAGTGGTCATCACCCACCAAGTCCTTCGGAAGGCCAGAGGAAACCTGGAGGTAATAGCCCTTGAATTGTTTACACTGAGCCCTTTTGGGTACTAGGGGTTGGGGACATCTTCTCCCGCCACAAACAGCTATAATTTTCTGCCCTAAGAGTGTGAAAAGTTCTGTTCTCTCACAGCTGTCCTTAATGGATGCTCTGATACCTCTTTCAATGCTATTTCACCAGTGAGAAGTAGAGCAAACAAAGCCAACACAGAGGCATATGTGCAGTCCTTTGGAATAAATGAATGAATGAGAGAGTGAATAAGTGAATGCAGTGTTTGTTCATGGTCACTTTGTTGTGATGTTTACTGATCAAGCTGTCTTGAAAGAAGTTTTAAAACAGCAGCTTGCTTTTACCTCTGTCGGGAATCTTACGTTGCAACCCTATGACCTAATATTCTCTCTCTTTTTCCCTTTCCCTTTTCTTAGCTCAGGCCTGGGGCCACCCGTCCAGGAACAGCCAGTCCCAGCAGACCGGGCTCCTGAGGAAAGCTTTCAGCTAATAAAGCTTGTGGTCCCGAGATCACCTGCCTCTGTCCTCACTGTGGCTCCTGGTGATGAGGGAAGCAAAGGTTGCTGGCCAGAGAAAGTGTGGTGTGTGGTGATTTTTGTCTGAAAATGGGCTTCAGGCTGTTGTCTCAAAGAATCCATTGCTCTGCAGTCAGGCAACAGAAAGACCTTGAGCTCTAGATGCTATGATTGATCTTGAGCACCCTGCATACTGGTGGGCTTCACATTCACCCTCAGGTCTGAGAACTCAGGTTTCAGCCAGTTAGAGTCTCCTTAAGTAATTTATTCCATTTCAAATGTGTGATTCACGTATTCTGGGTGGGCCTCAAAGCCCAGGTCCTGAACTCCCTTGCAAGACACAGCACTGTCTTGGGAACCACATGGCCCTCAGATCTCACATACCTCTAAGCCCACTCCAGGATCCAGAGAGAAGTGAGTCCGTGTGGGGTTGCATTGGCACTGTGCCTCCCCAGGCAGGCACTCAGCTCACAGCCTGCCCTAGAGCCATCTTCTAGAAGGAAGTGGTTTCAGATACAAGAAACCGAGTGGGGCCCGGAGCTGGCTCTTGGCTTTTGTTAGTCTCTTGTCTGCTCAACTGTCTTGTGTTGCTTCCCGGTGCACTGCCTTGCTGCAGCCCTGCCACTGACTTTTGTATTTAACTGTTCTTAGCCTTGTCCTAAGCTGCATGGGTTCCTGAGCATTAAACAAAGCTGGCTTAGCCCTGGTTACAGCTGTTTTCTTTCCTGCTGGAGTCCATCATGCTGACATGTTGTTTCTTATCATCTCCTGTCCTTCCACCTCGACTGCTACTTATCTCTTCTGTGCTGACCTCTCAGAGGCCCTTTTTCTGCTCTGGTCCCTCTGCCTTTCCCTTTCCCTAGGCTCCTTTCTAATCTTTGGTTTTTTCTTGAGTGTTCTCCCTCCCTTCCCTAAAGCAGCCAACTTGCAGAGGCCAGTCGTGTATGTGAGCAGGCCTGCCCATGTTAGCAGCTTCCTGCTGTTGTCTGGTTCCAGGCCGGGCCCCTGGCAGGGATCGCACAGCTGCTACCACTCTTTCCTCTTCTCTTGCCTCCTTGTTTCCTGATGACTGTCTCAGCCTAAGACACCCCTGCTGCTCTTCGCAGCCTCAGCCAGGGCTCTGCCTTTTCTTTTCTAGCCAGCGCTAAGTAGTCCTTAGGAAATCTCTTCCTATGCTGAAATCTTCATAGTCCTGATTCTGGACATTGACTTTCTTTCTGCCCACCTCCTAGCCCCTGATTGGACATTTTCTGTTTGCTAATCTTCCCTGAGCTCTTAGAGAACAACTTGTGTTCATACTGAATGGAAGGACGGAGACACACACACATACACACACAGAGAGAGACAGACAGACAAGACAGACCAACAGACAGAATATTAGTTGCTGGCTGTGCTGGCAGTTAGAATTACCCTTTTTTATATCCAGACTGGCTTCTTCCAGACTCTGGGCTGGCCTTCCTTGCTGCCCCATGGCTACCCAACAAGGCAGCTGTCAGGGCCCTCAGCTGCTTGGCCAGAGAGCTGAAGCCCAGGTGCCTGCTCTCTGCCTCTGTCTGCTCAGTCAGGACAGATTCTTCCTGAGTAGGCTCCTGTCATCTGTACTCTTTTCTGTACAGCTGCATCATTTTCTGATGTGTTGGTATGTGAAAAGTAGAATTAGGTACTGCTTCATGTGAGGTTCCTTTTTCCACAAGTCAGCCCTTTTCCTGAGAAGAAGCTTGCCTGCTGAGGAGAGCAGCAGACATGGCTTCAAGTCCCTAGCCACATGCTTCTGTCCTCAGTTTGCATACCTGTTCAGTGGGAGTTATCTTTCCTCCTAACCCTGATGTCTTAAGCTGTAACAATTGATGTTAGCTGAACAGTAAGGCTCTTGTCCTAAATCAGCACCTTTTCTTCAGTGTCTCTCAATGGCTAACCTTACCAGTTTGGGAAGTGCCCTCTGGAGTGCCTATCAGATGTGTGTGTGTGCGCGCACACACACACACAAACACACATACACACACACACACACACACACACACACGAGTGGATTCAGGTATATATATCTGTGGTATACAGTGTTACCTGGCACATGCTTAGCACATTGCTCATTGGCATGGGTGTGAGCTGGGGTTTTGGAACATCTGGTCACTAAACCTGGGGTGCCTGGAAGTAGGCCCTGCAGGACTGAACCTCTGGGAGTTCAGGGTTACCTCACTTCAGGTCTCCCACAATCTTGCAGCAACACCGTCATCCAAAGCAACTGTGATGTTATTCTCTAGCCTAAAATACTCCCAGACTTGGGCTAGGGGAGGCCCTCCCTCGTCTGAAAGGCGGGGGAGCATTCTGGTTTGTTTTGGCTGGATGAGGGCCAAGAACAAACTGCAAATAAGGACAGTTTGGACCTTGGAAAATGCTCCATTGTC
Source organism: Rhynchomys soricoides (assembly GCA_019843965.1). NCBI lineage: Eukaryota > Metazoa > Chordata > Mammalia > Rodentia > Muridae > Rhynchomys > Rhynchomys soricoides. The sequence goes on from JADRCH010000117.1 coordinate 1,295,261, forward strand.
CCTGGTGAGTTAATTTTACCAGCAGCTGAATTCAGGAGGCTCTGAAGCAGTAATCAGGAAAAAAAAAAATCGTCAATTTCCTATTTGTGAAATTTAATCACCACGTGTGCCTGAGCAGCTGCACCTGAGAGCTGCAGAGGCTAACTATCTAGAGCAATGGGCTGGGCCTCCTACCCTCTCTACCTTGGGAGTGGCCTTCAGTGTCTTTCTCACCAGGAAGCCCAAAGTGCACTAGCTCTCTGCAGACACTTCTTTATATGTACTCCTGTACATTTCACCAGAGTAAACTGCGTCTTCAGAGCCTGCTGGATCTTTCTCCCAAGAATGTTGTCTATCTAAAAAAAAAAAAAAAAAAGATGCAGCCATTCCTTTGTTTTATGAGCCTTTCTCCCCAACAGTTTCTGGCACAATGTCCTGGATGGCCAAGGCAGGGGCTCAGAGACCCACAATTGAATTCCTTGACACAGCAGCCCTGAGAACTGCTTGTAAATGACCCGTGAAAGGAGAAAGAGTGATCTTGTTAATAAGGTCTCAGTATTGTGAAGGCCAAGAAGCCTGCCTTCGGGAACCTGGCCCTGCCAGATTGCCTCTTCAATCTTGGCTGTATTTTAAGTCTAAGTAAAAAATTCAATTATCACAATGACTCATCCTGTCTCTTGAGAAACCCAGGCTCAGCCTCAGCAGCAAGGCAGCTTTCTTCTCACCACAGACAGGTTCTCCCCACCTGTGTTGTCAGGTGCCAGGTAGGTGGCTGTGGACAAACCCTGGGAGCCAGTATCATGCTGAGGCCACAGGGCTCTTGGTTGGAGCAAGCCTGTTTCTTCATCATCAGGTGTAATGGGCACTGTGCAACCAGTATCTGGCCAGACTCTCGAGTATCTCCCCAACCACAGACCTTCTTCAACAGAATAACATAAGCTAGTGGTCGCAATACCTCTAGCTCCCTTACTGTCTAGACTCCCTGTGTCAATGGAGCCACATGATCCCCCAAACATCACTTTCTCTAGGTGATCATCTGCACTCATCTGGACAGACCACCTTGTGCAGTAGCTTATTCCTTGAGCTCCCCATATCTACCCTGATCCAGTCCAACTGTCCACACACACTGCAAGTCTCCACAAAAATGTGCTTATGTCACCCTCTGGTTAGCCCCAGGAAGACTTTCCATCGTACCTCTGTCATGTCATGCAGGCCTCAGGCTCTTGTGTTCTAGCCCCTTAGAGATTTTTTTCCCCCTCCAGCCACCAGTCCTTCCTTGGCACATGCTGCCCATGCCTAGCAATCTTACCCTCACTTCCCTTGCTAATTGACTATGGGCCCAGTCTTTGGTCTTTATAGCGCCAGAGTTTATGAGCTTTCCTGATGATGAGCCCACTTTGGCATTTGACCGTTATTCAGAATCTTGATAGTAACACTGCTAGGGCCTGGCTATCAGCAGAAGACAGATGACATCATTGGCAAATAGCAGAGAACCTATCTGGGTAAGTTGAGTATGTAGTCATGGGATGTCTAGAAGTTGCTGGTGGGTCCATGCTGGAGTGTACTCATATGAGAACCAAGGTGGGGGTGAGGCAGGACACTATGCTTTGGGGGTGGAGGAATAATGTAAGGGTGTCAGGCAGCTGTGTCTGGCTCAGACTATGGGGAGAAAGGTGATTAGTGCCACTTGCCAGCCTATTGGAGTGAGGGTGGAAAAGAGTTCCCTAGGCAGAGGAAGTACCCTGTAGGCTACCAGGGGACCCAGGGAATGTGGCTGGGACATCAGACATGAGGCTGGATATGAACAGCTTTGAGATCTATGTATTCTTGGAGAAATCACTTATGATATTCTTTGTAGGATGAAGGGGGGAGTCTAGGGAGAAGACAGCTTTAAAAAGCTAGGCATGTGACCTGTGCCTCTCATTCCAGTATCACTGGAGAGACAAAGACAGGAAGATCCCTGGGCCCTAACACAATGACCTCAGACCAATGAGAGACCCTCTCGACAAACAAGGCAGATGGCAACTAAGGGATGATACCCAAGATTGTCTATGACCTCCTTGTATGTTTACATACATACCCACACAGACATTCACATAAACCTGGAGATGAGGCCTTTCAGAGGACTGGTGAAGGCCTTGGAACAGCCACAAGAAACCGGCTCTATACCTACGAGGACCCAGCATTTCTGATCTTAGTGGTAGCTGCAGTGCAGAAGCTTGGAGGAGAGAGCCTATGCAGCAGGAGGCTTCAACCTGAAGGTGGTTTCCAAGACTTGCCTGGTACCTTCTGTATATGCCACCTCTGGACTGTGGCCTAGAGTAACCAGGAAGCAGTCCAGGAAGGGCTGTTTTTGCCCTCAGATTCTGAATTGCCCTCAGGTAATGATCCAAATACCCCTGTCTTCAACCTTTCCTGCCCAGGTTTCTTCTCACAGGAGGTGTTTTCTGTCTGTATGATGCACTCCTGGGAAAGCCATCCCTTGAATGCTTCTCCTCTTACAGGCCTTGGGCCTACTTCCACGCTTGACCTCTTTCTATGTTTCACTCACCTCTCTCTCCATTCCTGCCCATCCTTACAGCAGATCGTTACAACATGCAGATAGTTGGGCACCTCTGGTGTAGAAAAAAGCAACAGTCTTCCTCTGGATCTTTTATCTTCAGCTCTGACCTGGTTTCTGCAGAGTCAGGGTTGGCTCCACTACAAGCCAGTGACACTTCCAATCCAGACATCATTCTCCATTGCTACTTAGCCCTTAGCTACTTAGATGACATAGCTTCTTCTCCCATCCATGTGGTACCAGTCTCACCATCCTCTTCACAGGCTCTAGAATTACCTGCAACTCTTGGCTGAGTATACATCACTCCTAGTTTAAAATGGTCATCTCCCAAGTCTCCAGCCCAACTACCACAAACACTAAAAGGCTCTCCTGAGCATCACTTCTAGACATCTATTTAAATCACAGTTTTCCCCTAGTAGATGCATGAGAATTAGGTTTCAACTATAAGCAGCTAAGTCAGTTGATACCAAAGAATATATCTAAATGGGTAGTGGGCAAAGTGGATTATATATCAGTTTACTGAATTTGTCTTTTCATCCATTGAACGTATATGCCAGAAACTACATCTTATATTGTCATTTTTTTTTCTTTTCTTTTTTTTTTTTTTTTTTTTCCGAGACAGGGTTTCTCTGTATAGCCCTGGCTGTCCTGGAACTCACTCTGTAGACCAGGCTGGCCTCGAACTCAGAAATTCGCCTACATTTGCCTCCCGGGTGCTGGGATTAAAGGCTTGTGCCACCACTGTCCGGCATTATATTGTCATTTAATTTGAGTACTAGTATGAATTTTTATTTTTATGTATGTGTTTTGCCTGTATGGCATAATATATGCATCATGTGTATGCAGTTCCTGTAGAGACCAGACGATGGCATCAGACCCCTAGGACTAGTTACAAATGGTTGTGGACCACTATGTGGGTGCTTTTAACCCCTGATCCAACTCTCCAGCCATGATATTATGACCTTTTAATTGATAATCACAGCCTCTTTGGTATTATAAGCCAGTGCTTGTGGCGGGGAGAACAATGGCCTGTTAAGATGCCCATACCTGTCACCTTCCATTTCTCTGGAATTGGAAATGTGCTTCTTTATTTGCAAACAGACATACACAGAGGTTATCCACATTCCAGACCTTGTCTCAGAGAGTTTCTGCTTTAGCCAGGTAGGCCCAGTCTAACCAGAGTCCTTAGAGAGGAGAACCTCCTTTTCTTGGTCAAAGAGATCAGTCACATTTACAGAAAGGACCAGGGGCCGGGTTGTGGTGGAAGGCTGGGCCAGGAGTAATGCTGGTGACCTTGAGAAGCTGAGAAGGGCTGCAAACCAATCCTCCCCTGGATTCTCTGCTTTCTTGTCAGTGTTACAAAGTAAGAGGGAAATTTAAGGGAGAAGTGCATTGGGTGTGTGGTTTGAGAGGGTGCAGTTCATCAAGAGAAGGCATTATGGTAGCTGGAGAAGCCATCTGTAATGGCAGGAGCTTGTGCTATCAACTTGTTTACATGGTGCAGACCAGAAGCAGAAGTCCATAGACCCTTCAAGGCCAGCTTCTAGTGATCAATCTGCCAGTTACACCCATGCACACAAAGGACTCTTGAAATATCTGCAACAGCTGGGGACCAAGCCTTCAAACACTGGAGCCTATGGGGCACATTGCACATTAAAACCATGATATCACTGCACTCCAGGAGGGGAAGGAAGAAAAACACCTTTTTGCTCAGTGGACCCCATTCCATTCGTCTGCCGAAGATCTGTTAGGACAATGAGATCATCTATTCAATGGATCAGTTTGTGATAATCCCTGATGATGGGAAGGGAAAACTAACATGCCTTAGTGAACATGAATTTAATTCCACAGGCCACGTGTCGTTTTCTGGTAGCAGTGACAGGGTATGTTGAATACCTGGCCTGGGAAGTCATGAGCTGCTGTCACTGAAAGGGAGCTACAGAGGCTGTGGTTCTAAGGAGAATACTGGCTGGCTGGGCAGATGCTGGCACAAGCCCTTCTGTAAAGAGTCTCCAGAGATGACAGCCAGAAGCCATGTGCCTAGGGCCGAGAGACTGGTTCTCCCACTCTGGCCTCTTCTACCACTTTCCGCATCCTCTCCTCAGGCAAGTTGTTATGTATGGTTATGGGGCTCCATTACTTCAGAATGTGTCTATGTAATTTGTTGAAGGAATTATTGAAATGTATAATTACAGTGTGCATTGTAACATAAAACAAGTCTATTATATTCATTTGATGGAACCATGCGCCATAATGTCTATTCTAATATAAGTGATCCTGCCATTAGAGTGTTGTATTGTATGTGATGGTAATTGTTTCTCCACAGGCCTACCCTCCTTACCCAGTTGGTTTTTATACTTCTTCAGGACATTTCTGCTGCCACAAGACAGGGATATCTGAGCTTCCCAGGTGTGAAAGTATTTTGGGGGAGCACTTTATCTAGTCCCGCATTAGACAGATGGGTAAGTGAAGCCCAGAGTGGCAAGACTGTCTGGCGAAGACCCAGAGCTGATGAGGCTCCTATCTTCTGGTTCTTGGCCAGTGTTCAGTTCAATGTTTTCTAGGTGCCTCTTGGAACTGGAACTCTATGTTTAAAAGAGTTTTAAAGTCAGGTTGGCATCCAGGATCCTGATCATTTGAGAGTCCATTAGGTCTCCTTTCCTGCTCTGAGACCCCTTGAGAAACACTAGAGCTCCAAGGGACATGCTTTGAAACTAGTGACCCAAGCAAGCCCCTTTTTTTCCAGATGAGAAGCTGAGTTTTTTCTTAATAGAATTAGAACTTATGTGTTCCAGTTTCATTCTGTTTCTATGACAAAATATCCTGACATAAAACAACTTAGGGGAGAAAGGGTTTATTTTAGCTCAGAATTCCAAAATACAGTCCATTTAAGAAGTCAGAGCAGAAACTTGAAGCAGCTAGTCACACTCGTAGTCAAGAACAGAGAGATACAAACACATACATGCTTAGTACTCAGCTTTCTCCTGTCTCATCGTCCAGCACCTCAGACCAGAGAGCTGTGAGCTGACTTTCAAACTAGGTCTTCTCATATCAGTTAACACAATAAAGCAATCTTCTCCAGATGTGCCCACAGACCAACCTCATCTGGACAAGGCCTTCTTGAGACTTCCCAGATGATTCTAGATTGTGTCAACTCTCACATTGAGATTTCATGCAAGTTGTGAAGAGAGCTGGGTCAACATTTATGCCCCCTGGGCTTTCACCCTTTCATGGTTCTTAAGCTCTGCTGTCTGGCAGCATGGATTCCTGGGGACTTACTAATCTCAGAGTCAGGGAATCCCTAGGGACCTAGACATACCATGGTATAGTAGGTTCAGGAAGGGCATCCAGCTGCTCAGAACCCCTCCTGTCTGTAGTCCTCTAGTTCAGTTTTCTGCATTGGCCTTTCTGGGGCCTAAGTAGCACAAGCCTTCTCCCATACAGTAGCCATAAACCTAGCCTGTACAACCCATCCATGAACAGTGTAAAAGCCCTCTTGGCTTCCACCAGGAGTGTGAGAACATCACTGATGTATCTGGGGACGCCTCAGCTAGAGGAGAACCAATGAGGGTGGAAAAGCCTTGAGATAAGACCAGGAGGTGGGCAAACCTGGAGGAGATACACAGTGAGCAGGACTGGAGGACTGGAGTGAGCAGGTGAGTAGGTCCTGATCCAAGAGAGCAGCTGCTGCAGCAAGGAGCTTAGAGCACATGAGTTTTCTAGTGTGCTCTCCAGATGAAGAACCGTTCATGGTGCTGCTTTACCAGCATGAAAAGCAACAAAAGACAAACTTACAGGAGGGACTCGGGAGTTTTGGGCCTGTGATTGAGGTGGGATGGCTTGAAGGCCTGCAGCAGAGGTTGAAGGCTCCCGTACATATTGACTGTGTCACCCTGGCCCTCAGGCCTGAGGTCTTAGCCCTTCAAGCTGAGGAGTCTCCGCTTCTACCTGGCCACCAGATTGATTACTTTTCATACATGGCCAGGGTCTTCTCTTTTCACAGTCTCAGAACAGTTCCATCATCTTAGTTGTCCGAGCCCCAGTTTCTCAGTCCTTCCCAAGTCCTTTATCTTCCTCATATATTCCTTAAGAGGTGTGGAACTCGACTTGTCCCAGATACTTGTCCCTGCTGCTTCTGGAAGGAATTTCCAGAGACAGTACCACCCTAGGGCAATTTTTTTTTTTTTTTTTTTTTTTTTTTTAGCAGCGAGAAGCAGAAGTTCCTAGCCAGGTACTCTTTTGTCTTGTGATCTGGGCAGCCTCACAGTCATGACATCATGTTGTGACTGAGAGCTCTGACTGGGCTCTAGCAGGCCCAAACATGGCTAGTGAACAGGGCTCTGGCAGGCCTTGCCCTTCCCCCATTCCCTCTTCCTCACTAAAAAATCAAAAGCCCCTTTTTGACTATCCTAAGTAACCTGTCCAGTCAAAATTACACACCTCATCTCAACACAGGGTTTCCCCCTTTGACCTATATAAATTGTCATTTCCCCACAGGCTGCATCTATCTCCTTTCTAGACACAGTCGTTTGTTCTTTGGGGGCAAATACCTCCCTACCTCACCCCCCATCTCCCTTCTCCCCCCCTCCCCATCCCCTATCTGTCTTTGGTCTCTTACTCCCTGTCCTTTGTCCTTCTGGGACAAATCCCCTTTGTATGAAGAACTTGATCTTGAGGTCTTATCCTGATACCAGTCCTTCAAGCGCTCTCCCCTGCTACCAGGAGACTGTGGACAGAGAATAGGAACTTCTGATGGGATGTATGCTGGAAGCAGGTAAGCTTACGATGAAGGAACCAGAGTGGTCTTTTGCTGGGAACAGAAAAACTGAAAACATATCCCACTCACCCATTTTGTTCTGTCTTGTCACTAGATCCAGAACCAGCTCTTCTTAAACTGACATTTCATGGTCCCTCTACCTATCTATAGCTTTGAGGTTCATAGTAGTTAGACCTAGGGATCTAGGCCTGGTTATGGCATAGGCAGGCCCTGACTCCACCACAAGGCTCTTTCACGGGTCCCTTTCCCCTTAAGCCTTCCCAGCCACGTGATGAATCCATTCAGGCTGTATCCCCAGTTCCTTAGAAAGGTTCAGCTCTGGTAATATGCTGTGTGATTGTTGGATCTCTGCCTTTTCCAGAAGAGAAAGTAGAGCCCAGGGATGAAAGTGCTCCTGTTCAGTCACATGCCCAGTGATCTTGACCTGGCCAGTAAGTATGACCTGACCAGCTCCACTGCAACTTATCCCCAAGATAACTGGATGAACTGCTAAGTGGAAGTATAGGCTTAGCCACACACAGCATGTGTTTCAAGTACAGCCTGCTCTCGATTTACACTGACTATCTCAAATGCTGCCCAGGAGCATAAACTACGTCTTCCTTTGTGTGTTTGAAAAAATATCTTATCTCAAATCTGTTACATGTATGCAAAGACCATAGGGAGTCAGGAGGGCTAATCCAGCAGCTAGCAACAGAGCTAAGTAGAGGAAGGTCATCTTTTGAAATGGCACAGAAGTGCTGTTTCCTCACTAAGACAGCAGGGCTTAACTTACCCAACTGGGCTGCAAATTTTAATTCAGTCTCTGCAGCTACTAATGTGCTTCTTACACAGAGAGTAGATACTACTTGACAAGCGACTAAATAACATGTGACATGAAAGCAAACACAGGCTTTAAAGAGGAGAAAACAGCAAAAGAATGAAATTAAAAAGATGGGGGGATGGAACAGTAGTTTCCACATTCTATGAAATTGACATCATATTTTAAAATATTTGATTTATGGTGAAGATACAGCTTAGAATCTTCTGGGCTTCTGTCATCACATCCCTGTGATGAGCATCAGAAGTTCTCCAAAAAGGACTGGAGAACTGCAGGAAGTGCCTGATGGAAGACTTGCCAACCCTTCTCTCACAGGGTGACATACTGGACCCCAGAGGGACAATGGGTCAGGTCACCAGGAAGCTAATCTCTGGCATGGGTTGGGTTGTCTAGCCTCCAAAAAATATGTTACAGTTTCAACACCTAGTTCATTCAGCTGTGGCTTTATTTTGAAACAGGATCCTTGCAGGCACAATTAGTTAAGGTCATACTGGAGTAGGGTGGGCCCCCAATCCAATATGCTTAGTGACCTAATAGGAAGAGGAAGACAAGGGAGATAAATGAAAAGTCAAACAATACAAAAATGCAGACAAAGGAACAAGTAAAAAGGCAGTGCGGGCTTTAGGGACCGGGGTAGGGGTGGGGGGTGGGGAGGAGTCTGTAGAGGGGTCTCTCTTAAGAGTCAAGTGCCATCTGTGCCCCGATCCAGGGCTTTGAGTTGGTCCACCCCAACATATACTCCATCTATAAGCTGCTGGAGCATATAGAGGAACTGGTCCTGCAGAAGCAGTTGTTATTACTGAATAGGGCCAGTCCTAGGCATAATAGCCAGCCCTCAGAATAGACCCACAGCTACTTCAGCTTGCACTGCTTGCCCTGCTAGGGAAGGGAGAGTGCAGGGTAGTAGCCCTGCCCACAGGCTACAAATACAAAGGTCAAGACTGTTGAGCATTGGAGCAGCAGATACCAAAGCCAGGAAGGTGAGCAGCAGCCAAGAACTTGCACGGAACCTGCCCCATTGGCTTGCCTAACTGCAACATCGCCTGAATTCTGAACATCAGCAAGGTATCCAAGATGAGTCTCAACAATGGCTCAGTGTTTATGAGGCTTCAAAAGCCCAAAACCTGCAACCAGACCAATGACTCATTGCAGTGAATACCTGCAGGTAAAGATGTTTGGGCAAAAATATATACTGTGTGACACACTGCCATTCCAATGGCAATGCAACAAAAATATATACTGTGTGACACACTGCCGTTCCAATGGCAATGCAACAAAAAGATGTGTGATGGAGAGCTGGGAAAGCTGAGGAAGCAGTGCTGAGTACACAGTGGAGCGAGGTGGAACTAGAGACATGATTGTGGTAGTAGGTGTGAGAGAAGACTGGTTGACATGGACATGTCACTGCTGAGTAGGGCTGGCAGGCTGATGTGCAGGAGCATGGTGCTTGCACAGAATCAGCACCCCCCTCCCACACTGCCCAGCTTCATGATCACTCTAGTTCTGAGCAATGACAGTCTGGAGTTGACCTCCTTGAAAGACCTAAATGGTCCAAGCTGCCCCTACAGATTCTGTTAGTAACCACGATCCAATGCCTCAAACCATGTTAAAGCCCGAAGTTGTTGTAGATGTCCATGGTCTGCACTGCCACTAGAGGCCATTGGATGTCGGAGGCCCATGGTACTGCTGGAGGTCAGATGAACATCCATAGTCTGAGCTATGGCAGGAGGCCATATTATTGTTCATAGTGCAGGTTACCACCAGAGACCATGTTGATGTCTGTGGTCTGTGTTACCAGCAAGTGCTATGTCTGGGTTCATGGTACTGCTTTAGCCTGGGTCTGTGTTGATGTCCATGGCCTGTTACCACTGAAAGACACACAGACGTCCATTGTTTATACAGCCATCAGAGGCTGTGTTGATATTCATGGTTGGTGCTGCTGGCTACAGCCATGCTTGGCTCTGTGGTCCTACTACAGCCAGCAGCTATATTGATGTTTGTGGCCCGTGTTACCATTGAGGGCTGTGTGGATGTCTTTGCTGTTACCAGAAATCATGTGGAAACCCATGATCTGCTTCTTCTTACTATAAAAAATCAAAGAAGCTACTTTTGTGGTATCGATGACTGCAGGCACAGTTGAGAAAGAGATTCTGTGATAGCCCCTAACCCCTTCCAACCTTAACACCCCCCCCCAAATAAGTAACAGACTAGACAAAAAGCCATTGAAGAGAACTCTTAAAAATTCAGATCCAGCACTGAATCAGTTGACCACATCTGCTCCATCTACAATCTGATGGAGTGAGTTAGTGGAGGAATCATTCCTGCAGCACTAGATGTCATTACTGAATAGAACTGGTTTGAGACTCACTGGACCCTAGCATGGAGATGTGGTGGCTCAAGCCCAACCTGCTTGCCCTGCTGGAAGACAAAGTGCAGAACAGTGGTACTGCCTGCAGCCTACAAGCACAAAGGTTGATCCTGAGGAGCTCGGGCAGCCGACACAGAGGGCAGTAAGGTACACAGCACCCTGGAGCTCCCATAGAACCTTTCCCCAGATGCCCTGCATAGCTACAAGGTCACCCTGATTCTGGGAAACAACAGGATCCCTGAAATGAGTCTCAGTAATGCTTTAGTATTTCTGGAGTGTCAGAGACCAGAAACCTTGACTCCGATTAAAAACATGTTGCAATGAATATTTGCATATAAAGCTATTTGAACAAAAAATATGCTGTGTGGCACAATGCAGTTTCCAATGACAGCATAGTGGATGAATATTAGATGGAGAGGTGGACAAGATGGAGGAGCTGAGGTCCTTGGCACATGCTGATGCTGGAGACCATGTGGATGTCCATGGTCTGTGTTGTCACCAGAAACCATGTGTGAGTACAAGCTCCATGCTTCTGCTGACTCTAATGGGCAAGGAAACTTCTTTTGCCATAGTATTGATGACTGCAGACTCACAGTTGAGAAAGGGGTGACAACCCCTAACCGCAACCCCACCCCCCAACCGCACCCCCTCCAAAAAGTAACAGCCTAGACAGAAAGCCACTGAGGAGAACTCTTTAAAAATTATGATACGGATACATGAAGTGTAGCTTTTCACAACTGATGGCTTTTGGCAGGGTGCAGGTAAGGAAGAACTCAGTTTTCTATAAGGGTCTGGCCACTAGGAGTTTGAGCATGCTACAGTGGGTATTGAGCAACACAAATTAGACTTGGGTGGTTTTATTTTTTTTAATTTTTCATTTATTTATTTACTTATTTATGCCAGGGGTCACACAGGTGGTGGGTGGAGCTGGGAGGACTGGGAAGGGAGTATGGTTAGGATACATGATGTAAAATTTCCAAGTAATCAATAAAAATATTGTGTTTGCTAGGTTGTATTTCTGGTCCCTGCTCTGCAGTGAGGATTATCTACTGCATCATGTCAGGCATCCCAGGCATATAGTGAAGTGAGCATGCCCTACGACACTGCATGCTCTCCTTTGCATAGTGTTCTCTAGAGGAGGTAGAGAAAAATACAGCCCAGATGCTACTTATTTTCTATAGCACAGATTTTAATTTCACAAGTAGCAGGGTGGATATTTTGATTAACAAAAATCAATAAAAATAAAGACCTAAAAAAAAAAAAAGTGTTTGAAAGAAAAAAGAATCAGTGCCTTTCCAGTTGTAACTACCCCAGTTGGGGTAGAAACAGGGCAGAAAGAGAGAACAGGCAATGAGGGTGAAAAATGTCTTCTGTGCCCTGAGTTTGGCTGTTGCTAGGAGTGACTAGTGAGCAGTCAGCTAAAGTATGTCAGATAATTGATAAACATCTCAGATGGCCAGCCTGCAGGGTGCAGGGGTGACTGGGAAGTAGGAACACAGCCTGGGATACTGTTCACTGTGGTTGGTTTCAGGAAACTGCTATCACTTTGAAAAGTGGAGACACTTTTCAAACCATGTGGCATGCCTAGTGATAAACTCCATATAGAGAAATTGATGGTGATGGGTAGGAGTGATGTGGCTGCTGAAGACTACTCACCAGCAGAGCTAAGACGAGGGGTAGAGGGATTCTACCCAAGATCTCCCTGGGCTCCGATTTCTAGCCTACAATAGATGGTGGATCTGAGCCACCTATTAGTGGTTCTTTATTGCAGCAGCCCTGTGAACCAGATTCAACCTCAGTGTCCCGTAATTGGTCAGCCCCTTGTGGATGTGAGTCTTACATCCTGGACCAAGATGCTGCTTCTTGAGAATTACAGCCCCTGACTTGCAGCCAGTTATTCTCTGACCAACATATAGCTGTGAAATGTTGTGTTAGCCAGTGTGTTATATATGTAGTTCTTGCTTGCTAGATGTGAGGGTTAATCTTTATCGTCAGTTCGAATGGATTTATAATCACATGGAACACATATTTCTGGACATGTTAGTGCAGCTGTTCTTAGGTTTAACTGAGAATAACACTCCCTAATTCTTCCCAAATAGTTCCCCCACCAAGGCACCAAGGACGCAAACATATGAGTCTTTGGGGACTATTCTCATTCAAGCTACCACAACCAGTATTCAGCTGTCTCTGCTTTATGATTGCGGATGCAATGTGACCAGCCACCTTACTCTTCTGCCATCATGCCTTTGCACCCCCATTCACTGTGTCCTTTCAAACTATAAGGTAAAATAAGCCCTTCTCTTACATTGCCTCTCATCAAACGGGTGTAGCTATCCAGTGTATAGCTACAAAAAGAGTAGCTATACACTGGATTATAAGGATCATCTCAAAATTCAGTTAGAAAGCACTGCTTGAACTTTCTAACCAGATATGTCTTCATCCAGCCCCTCCATCCATGCTTCCCTGCCCTGTCTTTCACCCCACCCCCTCCCCGGCTTCTGTTGCTTTTCCCCTACATTCGTCCTCAGAGATCTATTGCACTTTCTGTTTCGAGCATTACCTCTGTGATGTTGCCTTCTCAGATCCCACATTTATAATCATCACCTGATTGCCCTTTGCTGGTGTGGTGTTATGTCATTTTTTGTATGTTTTGTGCTCATTGTTTATCATATGTTCTCCCTCCACAGCCTGTAAGTACCACAAGACCAAAGATGCCATCTGTCTTATTCACCTAAAGTATTATCTGGTACCTAGTAACTACTCAGCAAATATTTCTTGACAAACGATGCACTCAGGTCCAGGTATGGAGGGGACTGATCTATGTCCTTATATAGCTTAGGGCATCATAAAGACCCACCATGAACACACAGCCCAGCTCAGGTGCTGGGAGCAACAATGACTGATGGCACAGCAGAGAGAAAGGAGTGGGTAGGGTTTTCTGGAGTGAGTGGTTAGAGGCCCTTCAAAGAAGGCATGACCTGAACTGAGTAGACAGATTGTGGTAGGAGGCCTGGCCAAAGCCCAATGTACAGAAGCACACAAGGAAAAAATCACAAGCAGTTTTCCCCAGCTGCCTTTATAAGGGAATTGAGAAGGACACGTGCAAAGATTGAGGTGGGCGAGAAGCTGGAATAGCAGCAAGGCCTGAGCTCCTGAGCTGTATACCTTGGATAGCAGTACTCTTTCTGGGGATTCAAGAAGGGCTGAACAGCCATGGAGCATTTAGACTAACTAAAAAGTTGATGCCAGAACACCAGCATTCAGCTCTCTGCAAATGCCATATGCACCTAATGCCATGTTTTCCTTGCCATGGTAGACCATATGCTCTCAAACTGAGTCAAAACAAATCCCTCCCTGTTTAAGTTGCTTCTTATGTGAGACTCTGGACCCACACAGAGTCACTTTGTTGGAGGTCATCCTTGGGAACACTAGGCAGATTCCCACTTTCTTCAAACCTTATCAGCCTAGACATACCCGTTAGAACCCTTGGTAGGAAACAGCTTGGTCAGAAGCAGCTCAAGCCAGTTTAGTTCATAGGGAGATTCGGTGTTCTGTAACTGACTGAATGGTCAGAATGGAGAAGCATGGGAGAAAGATGGATCCAGGGTCTCTCCACTCTTCCTCTGTCATTGATGTCATCAGCTGATTCCCTCTTTCCCAAAAGTGCTGTCAATCAATGGGGAGGTTGGGTAGGGCATGGTCAGAGGTAGAAGGGACAGGGATGTTACAGACGGGCTGCTTCCAGTCTCATATCCTGTCAGCAATGGAACAGGGAACATGATAGGCTGCCCAGCTTCAGTGTATCTTTGTGGTGGGGGGATTCCTTGCTGGGATGGGGTTGAGTAGAGCCCTGTAGCAGCCCCAACTACAGGCTATAGCACTGTAATCTTCATAGAAAGAGAAAGGGAGCAACCCACGGAATAGGTAGGGAATGGAAAGGTAGGAAGACACCCTCCATTCTTAGGAGACCTCCGGTACCTTTCCTGCTGCTCCAAGGCAGCCCCTTGAAGTGAGAGCTAATGTGACAAATTGGAGGTGAGGTGGGCACCCAGCATAAAATGAAAATGCTTATCAGAGAAACAATACTAAAAGTAAAATAAATTAGGCTTCGCACCGACATCGTAATTTTAGAAATTAATTAAGAATAAAAAGATGCATCTCAAAGGAAGGGAGAAGTCTAATTTCGACAGACAGTAATTAATTCCTCTGTTCAGGGATTCATTAACACGCCTGAAGCACAAATTGCTCTTTTGCTGGCCCTGCAATACCCTAGGGACCCATCCCATATATTGGTGTTATCTGAGGGCCCACGACTAGGAAGATATTTCTGAGGACCAGGGAGCAGGACTTACTGTTGGCTGCACCATTTTGATTTTTGATCCCTTTGCAGTGTAGCTGTGGGCATCCTGCCCCTACACATTACCTTGGTCAGGAGCATCCACTACTCTGCTGGTCCCTGGCTGGGTACTGAGAAGTTTACTATTGCCTTCACTGGCTCAAAATCAGATGGGAAAGGCAGCCCTTTATTCAGTGCACTCACTCCACACTAATATGGCTGAGAAAAGGCACTGCCTAGGGTGCAGAGAGGAGCTGAGTCCTGAGGGAAGTCTGAGGACCATGAGGCATTGTTTGAAGAAGGAGGAGGAAGAAGGAGGAAGGAGGAGGAGGAGGAAGAAAGAAGCTGGAATACCCAAGTGCAAAGGGAGAGACCAGAGGCTGGAGCCTGGACTTTATCCTCAGGCCACAAGACTCAACAAAGGGCCAGAGGCAGAATGGGCTGGTATCTTAAGAACAGGTCTGCAGCATACTAGAATCCCACACTGGTGTTAATTTTACACGTAGTCCCCTCCCTCCTGCCCAGAGAAGATATTTATTTTTATTTGTTTTACTAAACATGGTTTAAAATAACATGAAAATTATCCATATTGATCGGGTACCATTTGATATTTTTGATACGTGTATACTGTATCCCATTTAGTTCAGATTAAATATGTCCATCTCCTCAGACATCTATCTAGTCGTCGTAATGAATTCTTCCAAGCCCTTTATTTTCTCTTTATGAAGTGTGCAGCATATATAACTGTCATCTACAACTCCCTCCTCTGTAGCAGCCACAGAATGGTTTACTCCTATCAATCCATAACTGAGTCCCAGTGATCAGCCAACTATTCCTGGTCCTTCCAAGTCTCTAGCCTGAATATATTTTTTCTTTCTAAATAAATATCTTCATTGGGAACCAATCCTAGGTGTATAGAAAGCATCTGGCAGGGGATGAGGGCTTTGGTTTGATCCACCCAACAACAGCATCCACTAGAATCCTTTCATATCACTGGTCCAAACAGCTTTCCCCTGCATGTTGTTTCGCATCAGTAGCAGTTACCCTCCACCACAGAACTTTCTTCCCGATGCCTGTGGTTTGATGCAACATTGACTATCTCCAAGGCTAGTGTATCTATGTGATCTGGTAGCTCGTGCTTTATGAGGTCAGGTGTGAGCAGTGAGGAGAAGTAGGGTACGGGCAGAGGCAGGAGGGCAGAAGAGCTTTCCATACAAAGCCATCTCTCCAGCCCTCACTCTCTTGCCTTTGGAGTGTCCTCCAGCACAGACTTGTTCATCAGCCTTGTCTCAGCATTCAGAACTTGCCCCATTTATAGGTACCCTTTGAAACAGCTGTCCATATGCTTGGGGTATCTGATGCTTTGTCACCTGGGCTATGCCTCCTATACATCTCGGTAACCTTTCAGGCTATATGGCATGGGTTTACCTATGTTGCATTATAAACAATGTTCATTTGTTTGCCTGATGATGTGCCATTTGTATGGGTCTATCACTGTGGAGCCATGTCTTAGCCTTAGTCATTGCATGTAATTATTTGGTGGTAGTAATGCTGCT
Organism: Rhynchomys soricoides; assembly: GCA_019843965.1. Classification (NCBI taxonomy): domain Eukaryota; kingdom Metazoa; phylum Chordata; class Mammalia; order Rodentia; family Muridae; genus Rhynchomys; species Rhynchomys soricoides. The sequence goes on from JADRCH010000117.1 coordinate 1,311,654, forward strand.
TTAGTATGTTGTAAATATCCCATTCTTCTTCAGACCCTCAGGCACTTCTGTTATTTATTGACATGACCATATCCTTGCATTTCCTGATTCACACAGGGATGTTGACCCAGTGCCATCATCATGCCCACTGATGCTATCCCTGTTCGGGAAAAGCCAGCAGGAGCCTCTGAGAGCTGGCTCCCTGGCTTCCTGCCTAGGCCTTTCTACCTTTGTAAACACTTTTGCTTCTACATTCTCACAGAGCTCTAGCACCCCATGACTATGGCTCTCACCATCTGTTTCAGTGCGTGCAGAGATCCTCCACGTTCCTATGTGTCCTCAAGCTGCCCCTTTGCCAGATGTTCCCTGCACCTGACACCCAGTGCCCTGATGGGAAGACAAAGAAGAGCTATAATGTGTTGCTCATCTTAATCTGCACTCTCTGTGGCCTAGGAAGAGGAGGAAAGGGATGCTTCCCTGAGCACACATGTATATCATTATAGCTAGCATATCCTATTAGGCTCAGGTGCAGTCATCAGACCCAAGAGGACCTCTGAACATATCTGCTGCTGATAGGCCAGAAAGGGGAAGACACTTGCCCAGCAGCATTCAGCATGTTAGTAACAGAAGTATGCTGAGATCTCAGCTTCTTCACCAGGCCAGACACTGGACTACTGGGAGTGTGGTAGGTATGTTGGACTGGATAGAGTAGAAGTCCTAGGAAGAGGGGTAAGTGCAAAAGAACTCTGTCCCTTCCTACAAGAGCTCCAGACCCTTGAGCGATACTCTTATTTCAGAAGATATCGCGTGATCTCCCTGTCCCTCTCCTACTCCTGGCATCCACTCCCTTTGCAGGGAGGGAGGTGGGGGGAGGTGTCCTATTAAGCAGGTGTTCCCAAGTGTCCTGGGTAAGGGTGAAAGATCAGATTTTCAGGCTTTAGAAGATGTACATATAAGATGGCCATGATGACTCATTCCTGTAACCCCAGCCCTCAGAAGGGTGAGACAGAGAGAAGGTTGCCAGCTTGGGCTACAGGATGAGACCCAGGCTATATCTAAAAAAGAAAAGAAAGATATAAACAGGAAAGTAGAATGTATAATAACTACACTTTACTTTCTAGGGCTAGGGGATTGAAGGGAGTCCAGAGTGTTTTGGAAGGACATGGCTGAGACCACAGCCTATGATGCCAGATATAACCATGGGGAGATAGGCCAGAGAGGAAGGTATGACATTCAGTAAGGCCAGAGACAAGAAATAACTCCAACTCTGGAAATGGCATTGCTTTTTGGGGGGATGTACCATGTAGGTGTGGCCATCACTTGGGCTGAGCCACATGGTGCCATGCATATATTGCTGTCAACCAAGAGACCCACAAAGCAAACTGTATCCAGTGGTTAAAAATTCCTACTAAATGGACAAAAGAAAATAGGCTTAATGGTCAGCTGTGAAAAATCAGGTTGCTGGCTGAAGTCGATTCCAGTACTCCAGGGTGTGTTACTGTCCAAAAAACTAATCTTAAAGAATTTTTAATGAACTGGAGGTATGCTCACAATATATCACTTACAAGAACAAGCAGGATGCTATACGAGACCTGGGTCAGGGGATGTTTTGTGAAATAGCGGCAGAGTCCACCAACATGTTAGCCGGGCTTAAATCTGGATCGTAGGATTGTCAGAGACTTTTATTCCCTTCCTTATCTTTCTCTGTTCTTTTCAGTAAACAATATTACTTATATTGCTTGCAATAAAAATATTATAAGAAATAGTATTACTTTTATAATAAGAAAAAAGAAGCCCATAAAAGTTTACAAAAGGAATGAGGCACCATGTAATTTTTAGATGACATGGTTCCTTTCTTTTACAGTGGCTTTCCTTACAATAGCCAAAGCCCAGGCTGCCTTATTCAGAGCCTGCTTCTCTCCAAACCCATTCTGTCTCTGTATCATACTGGTGGTGTTCCTACATGTGCAGTGGAGTTAAGAATGAGCTGGCTGGGAGGTGACATGCCTGCTAAGATGAGGGAGTGATGAAAGGAGAAAACACCCACAATTCTGGAGTGGCGATTTAAGCTACCCCCAAACCAGGCAGGGGTGTTCTCCCTACAATTTTTGGAAGAGCCATAGTAATCTATTCACTTCCTGACATCACCTCCATAGAAGTTATGCACTGGTGTGTGATGGGGAGAATTAAGAGTGCAGCGTGTAGCCAGAACACAACTTCAGATTAACTGACCAGGGAGTGAACTAATCATTATAGAAAATAAAATGCAGTAGTGCTTATTCTAGGCGTGATGTAGTCATTGTGCATATGAAATCATAGCAGGTATCGTTACCTGCACAAAAGACTAGGACTGTGAACATTCCATCATGAGCAAGGGATGAGACATTGGTAGTTAGTAGGTGCTGGGGAAAGGGAGTCATGTTCTTTAGTTGTGTAGCCATTGTTACCTGCCTGTACTGTAGTCAATAATGCTCCCACTCATGCTAGTGTAAGAAAATCTCATTAAACTTGTTAAGGCACACACACACACACACACTCACACACTCATATTTGCACACATGCATTCCTCTCAGGTTGGAGGAAGAAAGTAGGAGAGAACTTGTCTAGAGGAATGATGATTTTAGTGTGAATGGGAAAGATTAAGAGAGGGTAATGAGAATCTATTATATTCACATGTGAAGCTCTCAAAGAATAAAAGCATGTGAATGGTTATGAAGAACCTTTTCTTCCATCACTGCACCATCTCCATTCCCCATGATCATGGCATTATCTCTATTTTGGTAACTAGAAAGCTAAGGTCAAACAGGCTGAACATTTTCTGTGTTGCACAGCACTTAGATGACAGCATGCAGACTTTAGTCTGACTGTACAAATGTCAAGTTCAAGGCATACCTTGTGATCACTGCCTCCACCCATGGGCAATGTTTGAGTCACTGAAAACCATCTATGTCCCAGTCCTGCAATGTAGAGTTGCCATGCCAGCTGTTTCCATCTCCTTTCAATGATGTGAGCTCTCAGGGAGGAGCCCAAACATATCTCACATCAATGCAGCCTGTGGTACACAAGGCCTGGATAGTCAAGGCTTGCTTTTGCCCAACAACATGAAAATTTACAAGTCAACATAAAACATGGAAGACAATGCAATGTGAGGTTTTGCACCACACAGACATTCCTCCCCTAAATGAATACCACACAAATTAGGGTTCTCAGCTGGGATGTGGCTGGGCAGCTTCTGGAGGATGGACTCAGAAAACCCCAGTCTTTTTCTTGGATTGACATCCCTGACTGACTGTCAGTGTCTTCCTGAATGACTATATGGAGAGTCCCAGGGTTAGGCTATGTCAAATGAAGTTCCTGTGGCCCATGGGACAGGTTGCCCTACCTTAGCCACCTTAGTTCTAGAAAAGGGGTGCTATGGCTTAGATATGAAATATTCTCTATAGGTGTATGTGTTGGAACAAATGTACCCAGCTCACGATGTTGTTTTAGAAAGTTTTTGAGCCATTTGTATATGGGGCCTACATGGGTGTTCTAAGTATGGGCCTTAAAGACTATAAATGGCCCCTCTTTGGTCTTGTTCTCTGCTTCCTGGTCAATGGCATGTAAGAAGCCACTGCTTTATGTTTCTACTTCCATGGCTGTGAGACCTATTTCCATGCTTCGGTGTCTTCCCTATCATGATAGACTGTATCATCTGAGCCAAGTGACACAATAGACTACTCTTACTTTAAGAGTTGCTTCTTAAATGTATTTGTTAGCAATAGTAAAAAAAAGTAGCTAATACAGAGGGGCTCTATCACCACACCAGGATAGATGTCCCAGAATCAAACTTTTAAATATTCTAACTCAAAACTAATTTCGGTTACTGCCTTGGCTTCCCTACTATGAGGCTAAAGAATGGAGTACTTCACAGTCATGCTCTCCTGTTCCTCATTGAGCTTTCCAATCATGGGATCCTTACACCTATGGATTGTCTTTGTATGTTATAATGACATGCTCTGTCTCTGTTTCTGGACTTATTACTTTTAGCATGAAAATATTGATATATACTTTGAAAAATACATACTTTCAAATATGTGTACTTACATTTTCTTCTGTGTCTTCTGCCCATTCCTATTTCTTGTTAAATAATTATTATTGTATTGTCAAGGTTCATAACATTTATATTCACTCTGTTACCATAATGGTCTTTTATTATTTCTCTATAGTTTGGCTCTAAAATTTGAAACCTAATAAAAATATCGTTTTTATGCTTTATATTATGTGAGTACTCCCTGCAGAAGTGAGCAGGATTGTGAAGTGTGCAGGGAAGGAGTGTACCATGAAGTCTTCCTGCTCAAAAGGAGTATTATAGACACTGGAGGAGGGGGGCTGTGGTTTGCTCTTTTCATGATAGTGATTCATTACCAGAAGCCACTTCTTCTCAAGTCTACTCTCAGAATGTTTTAGAGTGTCCAGTTCAGGGTGGTTAATACATTCATGATACTGAGTATCCATCACCATACTTCAGTTCTAGAACCCCTTTAGCTCCCTAAAAGAATATACTGTCACACCTCAGTCCTTCCTCCACACAGCCCCTGGCAACTACTCATCTGCTTTCGACATCTGGGAATTTGTCTTTTCTGAACATTTAACATAAAGAAAATCATTCAATATATGTGTCTGATTTCACCAACATAAGATAGTGTCTTGAAGGTTCATCCACCATTGCATGTTCTTCTTTCTTGTTTATAGCTGTATCTTCTTACTCCATTTTATGGATATGCCACATTTTATTTACCCATTCATTTAAATTATTTTCTCACTCTGGAAAAATACCTGACAAGAAGACCTTAAAGGGAGTATTGTTTATTTTGCTCATAGTTTCAGAGGATACGACCCACCAGGGCAGGGGAAGCAACTTAGTCCAACAACTTAATCCACAGCTTGGTGGGCCAGGAAGAAGAGACAGTGACAGAGAGAAACAGAGAGATGAAAAGATAGAAACAGAAACAAAAACAGAGAGACACACAGAAACAGACAGACAACAGACAGACAGACTGACCAACTGTCAGATTAACCCTCTCTGGAAACATCATCATAGACATCCCAATGTGGTATGCCTCAATTTCTTAGGAGATTCTAAATTGGTCAAGTTGGAGTGAATTGGTTTAACCATCACTTCATCATTTATTCAAAGATTTTTGTTTTCATCTATCTTAGGGTTTCTATTGCTGTGGTGAAACATCATGACCAACACAAGTTGGGGAAGAAAGGGCTTATTCAGTTTGAACTCCCACATCACAGCTCATCATCAAAGGACGTCAAGACAGGGCAGGAACCTGGAAGCAAGAGTTGATGCAGAGGCCACAGAGAAGCATTGCCTACTGACTTGCTCCTCATGGCTTGTTTAGCCTGTTTTCTTAGTAGAAGCCCCAAACACCAGCCCAAAGATAGCACTACCCATAATGGGCTGGGCCCTCTCCCATCAATCATTAATTAAGAAAATGCCTTAGAGGCTTGCATTCAGCCTGATCTTATGAAGGCATTTTCTCAGTTGAGTTTCTAACTGGTGTGAAGTTGACATAAAATTAGCCAGTACACCATCTTTTGACTGCTGTGAGTATTTTGTGTACATACCTGAAGACCCCCAGAATGACATTATTAGATTTTACAGTAAGTCTATGCTTAATTTATTGAGAAAATTCTCATCTGTTTTCCACTGTAGCTGCACCATTTTATAGTTATATTCCTTGAAGGTGCCAATTTCTCCACTTTCTAGTGTTTCCTATATCTCTTCCTGTCCCGCGCTACGGTCTCACCAGCAAGAACGATGCGGCACACATAGGATCCTTCTGCAGTAAAGCTTTAATGTATCTTGA
>JADRCH010000117.1:1317503-1442210 GCA_019843965.1 Rhynchomys soricoides
CCATCTTGTAATGGCGAATGTGGGTGCTCAGGCGGCTCCCAACATCTTCCATTCTTGGATCATAGCCACCCTAATTTCTGTGCATATGTATGAGTGGCTATACATGTGCTGTGGAGATGTTTGCAAACACACACACACACACACACACACGCACAGAGCATGCTTGTATATGCCTACACAGAGAGCAGAGCAGGTCTTTGGGTAGCCTACTCTAACATTCTTCACCTTAATGCCTGAGGCAGGGTCTCTCTGTACCTGGAGTTAAGCTGTCAGGAAATAAGCTCCAGTGGTCTTCCTATTCAGTCTTCATTGCACTGGGATTACAAGTGAGCACATGATCATATCTAGCTTTTTATGTGGACACTGAAGATTAAGATTTAATGTGCATGCCTATGAACCAAGCTCTCTTATACATGGAGCCATCCTCCTAGCCCCTGTTATGTATTCTTGAGAATAACAATCTTCTTCTGCTCTTCCTCTCATTCATGAGAACAGTCAAGATGTTTCAGAGGAGAGGAATTTTAGTATGTTGCCTGGAGATTGTTTTTATGATGTTTTGGTGACTAATGTGGCTTATTTTTGCCCTTGTCCAAAGAGTCTGACTCAGGCTAAGGCTAGATGAAGAGAATCAGATTAATTGCATTGACAAAGGAAGTCTCAGAGATGTCCAGCATAGACTTTGTTCTCGGGTTTACTCTCATGAAGAACATTTTGATGGAGCATAGCAAGCTTAGAAAGAAAAAATACAAAAATGTATGGTTCAAGTATTAAACAGGCACCAGGGAGTGCAATGGAGCTAAATCACATGTTCATGGATATTCAATCAAATTAAGGGAGGAGTGAACTCTGTACAAGATCCCACCTAGCTAAGCTTATTGTTTATGTGCTTGCAGTTCAACAAGGAATAATTATATCAGGTTATCTGTTATTACTTAGTTATTGTCTTCATTTAGACTTTTAATCTGGAATGAATTATAATTCATAAATGGAGGACACACCTGTGATCCAGATTTTGAGACTGGAAATCATAGGTTTTTGATCTGGATCTTGAGGCATAGTGGCAATGAAGAGCTTAGACCTAGGCATGGTGGTATACATCTTTAATCCCATGAGTCAGAGATGAGCAGATATCTGAGTTCCATGCCAGTCTAGTCAGTGCAAGTTCCAAGTAGAGAAAAGTTTAAATGCATGCATGGTAGACCATGAGTGCTTTAAACCTAGCACTCATGTGACAGTAATGCAGATCTCTGAGTTCAGAGTGAGTCTACAGAGCATTCAGAGTGAGTCTACAGAGCAAGTTCCAGCATAGCCAAGCTCAGGCAGAGAATAAATTCATTGAAAACAGAAAGCTGGTGATAATGTGGTGGAACAAGGGGGCCATATTTCAGCCCCAGCAAGCAGTAGAACTTGACAGCTTCTATAGAGTCAAGAATGGAAGGAGTTACTGGGACAATTGATACTAGTTAACTGGAACTAGGAAATTAATTGTGATTACAAAGAGACCAGTGTTACTGAGGTAAAATCTACTGGGAAGTGTTTTCTGAGAGCACAAAGAAGCTGTGTTCCAGAGAAAGGTTGGGCCTCGTCCTGCAGCTGGACTTCCTAATGTGTGAGAGTCACCCAAGCAGTACTGGTTTTGAAGACATGAAGGCATCATGGAGAACAGCTGAGGCTTGGCACTGTGAGAGGCCAGGCAAGCCCACTGGTGATGGTGCATCCTCAGTTGCAGTTCACAGCCCAGAAATGAAGAGGTACTGCAAAGAAGTTGAAGCTTGACACCATGAAGGGAGCCAGTGAGAGGCTTTTGGCGATGCCTGGTTGTAGTGGAAGATTCCAGGGAACTGGAGATGCCAATATCCATGGGTTTACCACTTAGAACATCAATAGCACTGAAGTGGAATCAACCAGAATGCTATAGAGGGCAGAGATGGAGAAGTGACCCAAACCTTTTGGAAGAGGTCAGGTCATGTGTGGATCCCAGACATTAGAACAAGTAGCTACAAGTTGAAGTTGCCTTGGACACCCCAAGATGTTAGAGATATCAGAGCCATGGGATACCTGGCAAGGAAAGCTGCTAATAGGGAATGAAAGAACCCAAGAGAATGACATTTGTTGCTGCTGAGTGCTAGATCCACCAACAGCATTCAATAAAGATGAAAGGGGTTGGAGATCTGAAGAATGTTTTGACATTGGACATGCAGACTTGGAGACTGGAGTTTGAGCAGCTTGCTTTGGTCCAGTATTTTCTCACTATGATGTTTTAGAATGGTAATGTATACCTTGTGATTTTGGAGTTATGAGATCTGCTTTTTGACAATTAAGTGATTTGATGAGTTTCAGAAAAGACTTTGAACTTTGGACTTTTAACAGTGTTGAGACTGTAATAGACTATGGGGACTTTTGAAATTAGATTAAATATATTTTGCACTAGGATATGTTTAGGTATGCCCCCCCATATGTATTTGAACAAGCCTATGGGGGACAGGGAATGGAATGTGTTAGTTTGAATACGCTTGGCCCAAGGGTAGTGGCACTATTAGGAGGTGTGGCCTTATTGGAGGAGGTATAACCTTGCTAGATGAAGTGCATCACTGTGGAGGCAGGGCTTTGTGGTCTCTCTCATATATATGTTTAAGCAGCCTGTATGATGCAGAATGTCTTCTCCTAGTTGCTTTTTGAACAAGATGTGCAACTTTCAGCTCCTCCAGTGCTATGCCTGCCTGGACATTGCATGCTTCCTGCCTTGATAATAGACTGAGCTTCTGAACCTGTAAGTTAGCCCCAATTAAATGTTTTCCTTTATAAGAGTTGCCTTGGTCATGGTGTCTCATCACAGCTGTGGAAACCCTAACTAACACATTAGGATACAGTGACTTTGTATGAATTAGAGAATGAAGTTATGAGGAGAGAAAGGTGGAGATAGGCAGATCGTTTGATGAACTATAAATAGCTAGGTGAAGCAAAGATTCTGACAGGCAATAGGATCATCACAGTAGTGGGGAAATGGGCTGTGTGGGAAATCAAATTATCGATGTGGATAACAACCTTAAAAGCTCCTAAAAGGAAGAAAACAGAGATAAAGAAGTGACAGATATTAGGAAGGTCTCTGTGGGAAAAAAGTCATACAGTCAGAAGCAAAACAAAGATGAATGATGGGCTATGTGGGTCTTCTAAAAGCTCCCACCTTCCAGATGAATAGACCTATGGTTGACTAAATCCTGGACAGCATGTTAAAAACCAAGACAGAGTAAAAACAACTTGCAAAGATTCAAAGCAGAAAAAGAAAAGCATCTAAAATACAACCCAGGCCGGAACAGGTTAGACTAGACTGATATCTGCATGGACTGGGCTTGTCTGTCCTTCTAAAGCATCAATGGAAAACAAATTGTTTCTTCATCTATCCTATGGGATAGTAACCATCCTTCCATCGAGGATTGTGAAATAATTGAGTGAAATACCTATGACACTGTCTGGCCTAGACCAACTCTCAGAGGATGAAAATGTTAGGGCTGACAAGATTGGCTTGGTCAGTAAAGTTTTGCCTTTCAAGCATGAGGACCTGAGTCCATTCTCCTGAGTCCATCTAAAAACAAGGGCAAGGATTTGGTGCACACTTATAATCCTAGTACTGGGAGACAGAGGTAGGTAGATCCTTGAGTCTCACTGACCAGCCAAATTGCTTGTTTGGTGAGTCCCATGCCAATGAGACTATCTCATAAAACAAAATTGATAGCAGAGGAAGAATGACAGCCAATGTTGCCCTTTAAACTCCACATGCATGCTTATGTGCGCTCCTACATGAACACACACGAACACACACACACACACACACACACACACACACACACCTCTCTACTCCTGCCACTAGAGTATCTAGACAGGTATCTAAAGAGGTCTTCATTAAATAAAGGCAGTCATCCAGGATGAATGGATAGAAGATGCCACCAAGTGAGTATTTGGAAACAGAAAAGTTAGGACTTACTATTGGTCTGAGGGGCATTGTGGGACAGCAAGCATCATCAAATTGATGTTCTTCTCTGGGTGTGGTTACCACCTAGCAGTCTACAGTTATGTAGCTATTTGACCCATCTCTTAAGATCTTAAGAGATCTGACAAATCTTTTATTGTGACAATACCTTCAGCATCATTTATTACCCAGTTCCAAGACCCTGCCTCAAATCATGGGGACACCAAATTGCCCACAGCAAGAGGATCTGTTATGTCCCATGCTCAAGGTATTAGACTCCTGGTGCTCAGAATGCTCTTGGATATTTGTTAGGCACCAGCCCATCAATCTCCAGTAACCCCATGCTTGAATTTTTATTACCTCTTGTCAATAAGGCCATCTTTGTTGGTCAAATCAGACGAATTGGGACCAGAACATTGAGTGTTGGGGGTTTGTATGGTTAGGCACCATGCTCTAGAAAGCCTCTGATGAGCTTTTGGAGGTTACAGGAGTGATATAGAGCCATTTTACAGACTGGACAACCTGTATGCCTGACTATCTGGAGTATGATCAGAATGCAAATACAAATCCACCCATCTCTGACACCTGCATCTTAAGGGTCATGAGTACCCATTGACAGTTGAGAAAAATGAACCCAGAGATGTCCACTGTCCTCTAGCATGTGAACTGCAAAAGCAGCACTCACACCTAGGCCTCTGCTCTTGCTGCTGGGCCAAGTGGTAAATGTGGGAGTATGGGGCACTGGTGTGAGACCTTCCTTTGCCATCCTACCTGGTCTCTGAGGTGACAAACAAATTCCTACTGTTCAGGCACTTCCCTGACAGAACACGGCCTTCGTTTAAGGCTGGCCTTGGGATTATTTCTGTAGCAACAGTCTCCATAGCTGACCGTCACTGGAAACTTAATGACCTACAAATGGTAACAGATAATTTGCAAATTTGACATAATCAGTGTTGGCCAATTTTCATTCAATTATTTGTTAATAAACACTAGGACCCTCAGCTGGAGTTTTATGTTTACAAATTGGACGTGAAAAGCTCAGGTCTGAACAGAATAGAATACCTGCCTCATTTTACACTGAATATTTACAAAGCATTTTATTTTGGCAGGGTCCAGGAACACCCAAGGTTTACTTGGTGTTCATTTGCATTGTGAATATTTTAAAATAGTAATTATCTGCAAAAGGTCAAATATTTGCTTTATCTATCTAATTCAATTTCCCAAAGGACTTTGGGATTCAAATTAACACCCTTGTAATATCTTCATTGAAAAAGAAGATTAATTATGCTTACATGGAACCTAATTTGGCTTATCAGACCTTTAATGTGGCAGCGATGGTGAGTGCATTTAAATTTAGGATTATGAGGGTGATCCCGGTTCCTTATTTGGGAGACTTTTAATATTTGTCATTATTTTTATGCATATCATTTTTCCCCCGCCTGCTCAGGAAAATTAAAATGTCGGTTCTGAAAGAAATAAACATTATGTATTGACATTGGCAATTATGTTTTGGTATTTAAGGATGCATAAAAAACTGCACACAGGGCTTCAAATATAAATTTGCAGTTAATGCCCTTAGACAGAAGCTTAAGCTCTCCTCTCTGACTCACTAACAGTGGGAAAGCTCTCTCTGTGGGGCCATGACTCTCAGGGGTGCTCAAAGATGGTTGAAGGTTTGAGAAGCTTCAGGAGAACTGGGTTGGATCTGGGGGATTCTCTTCATTATTGAGGCACTGTGTGACCACAATCTATTAGCTTTTTCTGTGGCAGCAGCCTGTCTACTCTATTTTCCTCTTTGTAATAGAACCATTTCCTTAGGTGTTAATCTCAATGACAGGGCCATATCAGAACTACATCAGTAGGAAAGTGCATGGGGGTGGAAGGTGCCTGGCTTAGGATGGCCCTGAATAGGATGTTCCGTGTTTTTTCTCATTCTCTAGCACACAGACTTGAGGTTTTCATGACCAAACAAGGGCTTGCTTGGGGAAGCAGAAGCATGTCAATGATTCTTCAAACTTCTCCTTGAATCTGGTTTGTAACTAGTTTATTGGCTAATGTAATGATCTAGACTCAGTGTAGACGGATGTAAACTCTCCTACATAATAAGTTTCCATATATGTTGTTGAAGCCTTCCTCTTCTGGACTACCTCGGCAGGGATTTCAACCTCTGTGTTCATTCTCTTCAGCTGTTTAATCTGGTGGGTAAAGTATGAGGCTTCACTGATGTAACTGTTTTCAGTCTCTGGCTTCAGGTTCATGATGGTTTCTCAGGAATGCTAAGGATGTGGAATGAAAACCCAGAGAAGCACACTGCACATTCACTTATAACAGTGAAATACCAGAGGCCAGGGAGATGGCTCAGTTGGTAAAATGCTTTCTGAGCAAGAAAACCTTAGATAGATCCCCAGGACCAACGTAAAAAGCTAGGTGTGACTGCCTGCACTTGTAATCCCAGAGCTAGGGATGTACAGACAGGTGAGTTCCTGGAGCTTTGTGGCCACAACAAGCACCAAATCCCAGTAAGAGACTCTGCCTCAAAAAACAAGCTATATAGCATATGAAGAATGACACTTTAATTTGACCTCTGGCCTCTACATAAATGCATACATTGTTCCCCAAACATTTACTCCTCACACAAAAGATTGAAAAATCAGAAGGTACCTAATGATCACAAAGGAGCCTGGTTAGATAAATCACAGTTTTCTGTCTAACAAAATCATTTTTTAGGTCAATTTGCTGGCATAGAAGAAAGCCTATGACAAATTAATGAGTAGAAAAACAAGCAAATTTGAGTTCCACTTGCAAAGCACACTGTCACTATGTATGTGGCTGACATGGTATGTGGGAATGTTGATTTGCATGTATAGAAAAATGGCTGCATCACCATGCCCCTAACCATGAGTTTGGACATCCAATGATTCTAAATAGTTTGAATTTTTCCAATGAACATGTGATAGTTTGAAGATGAGAAAAGAAATAACTAGAAACAAACTTCTAGATAACGAATAATTAAAAGCCATAGCTTTGAGTTTCTAAATGAGCCAAAAAATTGCTGTAGTCTATAAATAAATAATGTCAAACAACAGACCTAGGTGGGCACCCACCTTTCATGTGAGAAACTGAGTCTCAGAGTGAGAGAGGCAGCTGGCCCTGATAAGAGTAGCTTTCAGGGCTGAGCAGCAGCCCTAGCTGTACCCAATGAACCCTGACACTCAAACCGAGAAGCCCCACCATGTCCTTTTTTATGGATTGATAAAGGAGAGTTACCCATTCTTAGCTTCCTCCAGAATTGCTAGAAGGCTTTTGTTCCAAATTCCTTGGCTAAGCCCCATATCCAGGAAGCTAGTCTTTTCTGGGGTTGGGACCCAGAAATCTGTTATAAAATGCATCCATGAGGATTCTGAGGTATTCAGAAACTGCTTTCCTGAGTCCCATCATCTCATTTTGTGGTTCATGTGACTTTGGTTCATGTGAACACTCACTGTTCCAGTATCTCACAGGGTTGATGAGGGATCTAAGGCTCAAAGGCAGAGTTCACTTCCTGAGCATCCTGTAGGTAGGAAATGGGACCTGAACCCTCATTTTATAGAGGGCTAGGAGAGAAGCAGGGTGTGGACAGTGACACCTTGCTTGACTTCTGGAGTGACCTGGCAGCTTGTGGCTAATTCTTGCCTCTTCCCTGCGCTATAGTTGTTCAGGTCTTATGATAGAATCATGTGCTCATTGAAGGTGTTGTACCAGCCATGCTGGTTTGAGTGGGTGGTATTCAGTCATTTTCCCTTACGAGCAAAGGACCTTTCCATAATAGCAAAGACCCACTGCCCAGCGCTGAACTCTAAAAGCCTTTGTTCTCCTTTTCACTGATTTCTTTTCTTCTTCTTTTCTTTTTCTGCTTTCTTTTTTTATAATTATTTAAAACAATTTTTAAATTTAAATTATTTTGATCATATTCTTTTTTTCCCCTAAATCCTTCCAGATTCTCTTTTGTTACCTACCTACCCAACTTTAAGAAACAAACAAAATCCCAATACATCAACAAAGTCCCCCAAACTAAGGAAACAAAATAAAATACCAACAACAAAGTCCCCCAAACCAAGGAAACAAAATAAAATACCAACAACAAAGTCCCCCAAACCAAGGAAACAAAATAAAATACCACTCAGAACAAAAACAAAACAAAACCCTCTAAATTGTAACCAAATAAAAGCACACATACACAAAACCCAGTGGAGTCTATTACATGTTGATAAACTACTTCTGAACATGAGCCCTGTCCTGGAGTGGTTGATATACCCAGTGTCACTCCACTGGAAAGAACTGATTTTCCCTTTCCACACAGATATGACTATTTAGTTGTTACATTTACCTCAGTGGCTAGATATTCATTCATTCATTCATTCATTCATCAGTCATTCATCATGCATTCATTCATTTTAAAATATAACAAAATAAAATATAATAAGATAAAACAAAAACTATCACATTGAAGTTGAAAAAAAACAAACCAAAAAGAAAAACTAAACTGGAAGCCATAGTATAAGAAAGAGGAACTGTTGCAGACCCATGCAGACCCTGTGCATGCTGCTGTTTCAGTCTCTGTGAGTTCATATGAGCTTTGCTCATGTCGATTTAGAGGGTGATGTTCTCTTGGTGTCTTCCATCCTCTCTGCCTCTTACCTCTTGACTTTCCTTAGGGACTATCGTGGAAATGATATAAAGTACCTATGTCCAGAGTTTGGGGCTATGTAAGGCTGAGGATATAAGCACTGGAGAAGGTGCCACCTGCCTTGTGACCAGTTTCATTTTAGAGCTGGTGGGAACCACATAGTGTGGAAGGCTGGGCTGGGGGTATCTCCTATGCCTTTAAACCTCTGATAGGGCCCTGCAATGTCCCTCCTTCTCTCACTGTCTCCAGCTGGCTTCTTGACTCCTGTCCTGGGCATTGATTTGTAGCTATTAGAGTTCTTTACAACAATTTTCACCTTTGTAATGCTTTTATTGGTTACTCAGGATTTTTATATCATGCACCCTGATCTCACTCACTTTCCAGTCCTCCCAGGTCTGCCACCCCCAAATACTTGTGTCTTTTCTTCCTCAAAAAACAAAAGAAGTAAAAACCCTTACAAGTCCAATTTGCATTGTCTGTATACTCACCGAAGCACGGTCAAACCACCTGTAGCCAGCTTCTTAAAGAAAACTGAGGCTTTCCCCACCTGTGCCCTGGCCAGAAGTCATCAGTCGTAGAGAGCTACACTTCAGCTGCCTTATCACAATGTTTAAGATTCTCTGCCTCACATTCTTTCCTTCTTTTTTATTTTTTCAAAAATTTTTATTCTTTTTTTTATTGGATATTTTCTTTATTTACATTTCAAATATTTTCCCCTTTCCAGGTCTCCTGTTCTGAAACACCCTATCCCATCTCCTCTACCTCTGCCTCTATGAGGGTGCTCCCCCACCCACCAATCTACCCACTCCCATATTTCTGTCCTGGTATTGGCCCCTACACTGGGTCATCAAACATCCTCAGGCTCCTTGCACTGATGTCCAACAAGGCCATCCTTTGCAACATATGCAGCCAGAGCCATGGGTCCCTCCATGTGTACTCTTTGGTTGGTGGTCTGGTCGCCGGGAGCTCTGGGAGGTCTGGTCGGTTGATACTGTTGCTTCCCCCATGAGGCTGCAAACCCCTTCAGCTCCTTCAGTCCCTTCTCCAACTCCTCCATTGGGGACCCCATGCTCTGTCCAATGGTTGGCTACAAGCGTCTGCCTCTGTATTTGTCAGGCTCTGGAAAAGCCTCTCAGGAGACAGCCATAACAGGCTCCCATCAGCAAGCACTTCCCAGCATCCACAATAATGTCCAGGTTTGGTGACTGTATATGAGATGGATTCCCAGGTGGGACAGTCTCCGAATGGCCTTTCCTTCAGTCTCTGCACCACTCTTTGTCTCCATATTTCTTCCTGTGGGTATTTTGTTCCCCCTTCTAAGAAGCACTGAAGCATCCACACTTTGGTCTTCCTTCTTCTTGGGCTTCATAGGGTCTTGAATTGAATCTTGGGTATTCCAAACTTTTGGGCTAATAACCACTTACCAATGAGTGCATACCATGTGTGTTCTCTCGTGACTGAATTACCTCACTTAGATTGATATTTTCAAGTTCCATCCATTTGCCTGTGAATTTCATGAAGTCATTGTTTTTAATAGCTGAATAGTATTTCGTTGTGTAAATGTACCACATTTTCTGTATCCATTCCTCTGTTGAGGGACATCTGAGTTGTTTCCAGCTTCTGGCTATTATAAATATGGCTGCTATGAACATAGTGGAGCATATGTCCTTGTTATTTGTTGGAGTGTCTTTTGGGTATATGCCCAGGAGTGGTATAGCTGGGTTCTCAGGTAGTATTATGTCCAATTTTCTGAGGAACTACCAGACTGATTTCCAGAGTGGTTGTACCAGCTTGCAATCCCACAAGCAACGGAAGAGTGTTCCTCATTCTCCGCATCCTTGCCAGAATCTGCTGTCACCTGAGTTTTTGATCTTAGCCATTCTGACTGGTGTGAGGTGGAATCTCAGAATTTTTTGATTTGCATTTCCCTGATGACTAAGGATGTTGAACATTTCTTTAGGTGCTTCTCGGCCATTTGTGATTTCTCAGTTGAGAATTCTCTGTTTAGCTCTGTACCCCATTGTTTAATAGGGTTATTTGGATCTCTGGAGTCTATCTTCTTGAGTTCTTTTTATATATTGGATATTAGCTCTCTATCAGATGTAGGATTGGTAAAGATCTTTTCCCAATCTGTTGGTTGGCGTTTTGTCCTATTGACAGTGTCCTTTGCCTTACAGAAGCTTTGCAATTTTATGAGGTCCCATTTGTCGATTCGTGATCTTAGAGCATAAGCCATTGGTCTTCTGTTCAGGAACTTTTCCCCTATGCCCTTTTGTTCGAGGCTCTTCCCCACTTTCACTTCTTTTAGATTAAGTGTATCTGGTTTTATTTAGAGGTCATTGATCCACTTGGACTTGAGCTTTATAACCCTCCCTCAGTTTATCTAGGCTATTTCTTTTGGGGATAGGTGGGTAGAAGGGATAGGGGTTGTCACAGAAGTCTGCTCTTTCTCAACTGCATGACTACAATCATTGATGCCACTGAAAAAGGGACTTCTT
This sequence comes from Rhynchomys soricoides, assembly GCA_019843965.1. Classification (NCBI taxonomy): domain Eukaryota; kingdom Metazoa; phylum Chordata; class Mammalia; order Rodentia; family Muridae; genus Rhynchomys; species Rhynchomys soricoides. The sequence continues at coordinate 1,328,635 of JADRCH010000117.1, forward strand.
TACACTCTATGGTCAACAGGAGCATGGTTCATGGACTTCCACATTATCTTAGGCATCAGCATGTGCCATGGACCTTAGAATGGACTTTGGTGAGAGTATAAATGTATCAACATGGCTTCTGGCTGTAGTAGGACCACAGACCCAAATATGACCCTAGTAAGCAGCACCAACCAGAGACATCAACATTGCCTTGGAGGGCTGCATAAACCATGGCCTTCACTGGTAAAATAAGCCATGGACATCAGCATAGCTCCAAGACAAAGCAGGACCATGAATCTAGGCACGGCCTTAGCAGCATGGACCATGGACATCAATATGGCCTTAAGTCACAAGTCACCCATATCAACATGGCTGCAAGCAGCAGCATAGACAAAATCATCCACATGCCCTTTGGTAGTAACACTCAGCTTTCTCTCATACCTCTCATCACCATCAAGTCTCTAGTTCCATTTCTCTCCACTGTGAATGCATCTCTTTGTTTCTCCACCTTTTCCACCTCTCCATCCCATATCCATTCATTGCAGTGGCATTGAAAACTGCAGTGTATCACACAGTATTTATATTTTTTTGCTCAAATAGCTTTATATGCAAATATTCTGTACAATGAGTTGTTTGTTTGGTTCATGACTCCCGGTTTTTGAGGCACTATAAATGCTGGATCATTGTTGGGACTCATTTCAGATATCCTACGGTTGCCCAGAGTCAGGGAGATCTTGTGGTTAGGCTGGATACCCAGGGGCAGGTTCTCTGTGAGTTCCAGGCTGCTGCATACCTCCCTGCCCTCAATGTTGGCCTCCTTGAAGTCTGCCAGGCTTTACCTTTGTGCTTATAGACTGCAGGCAAGCAGCACCACTGTTCCCCATTCCCACCCCTGTCTATTATCAAAGCAAGCAGTACTAGCTGTAGCTGCAGCAGTTCCAAACTGGGGACTGACTGGCATTCCTAGGACTGGCCCTGTTTAGTGATGGCATTTGGTTCAGCAGGACCAGTTCCTACAAGCACATCAGCAGCTAGTAGATGGAGTTGATGTTGGGGTAGACTAACTCAAAGCCCTGAATCTGGGCCTGTATAGCAGCAGAACTGGTCATCCCAAGCCAGACTTCCCTGCAGGGCTTCTCCCACTTCAGAGTTTCATTAGGACATATTTCATATATCATAGGACCCACCCAGCTAAATGTATGTGTCAGTAGTACAGTGGGAAGCAATCACACCAAATTATCTAATGTTCATGTCTCAGAAGAAAGCTCAATACCTATCAGTCATCACCCTTCAAGTTGCTGCTTTATCCTTCTCAGTCTGAAGATGCCTCAGTGAACTTTATCTATGACAGAGTTGCCTGTGATGGACATTTCAGGTAAATAGAGGCACCTATTTCATGTACACAAGTTACTTTTCATGATACTCTAACAAAATACCCAACCAAAGCAACGTAAGAGGCTTGGTTAAGAGTATAGCTCATTATTGCGGAGAAGGCATGGAGGTAAGGGAGTGAGGCAGCTGATCACATTGCTGTTGCAGCCAGGAAGATGAGAGGGATGATTGCTAGCACTCAGCTTTTTATACAGTTGGGCCCTTAGCTCATGAGATGGTGCCACCCACATTTAGGATATTCCGTCCCCCTTCAATTAATGCAATCTATAAATTCCTTATAGGCATATCCAGAGATTTGTCTCCGAAGTGATGCTAGATCCTAGGTACAGCATGTTTTCTACGTTGACCCATATTGCATCACATGTGGGAACTTGATTCTTTTCTGTGGTGAAGAAGCATCCCATTAGTTTGATAAGCATACATTTAAAGCATCTGTTTTGTTTTATAAACATGTTTTTGTCTCTCCAAAGATTTACTAATCACTTACAGAATATTAAAAAGGTATTGCCAGACTAAAAAGGAAAAAAGTAAGAAACCATTTCGAAGAATCTTTGTGAACACAGTATCACACCAATTGGAAAAATGATCACACTAGGGATTCTCCAGCTGCTTGTTTTATAATTACCCAAACTGAAAAAGACCCTGAATGCATGAAGTGGGGATATGTCTAAAGAAGTGATGGTCACCCCCATTATGGAACAGTGAATCACAGAACTAAGAGTCATTGGCAGGAAGAGCTATTCACGATATGAAGTTGAGTCAATTATAGGCTCTCACTTTTAGAAAAGGATCCTTTTTGTCTCATGCCCATCTGGAGCTATGTTCATCAAAGTGTTCCCAGGGAAGGGTGGAATTTCAAGTAGTATATAAGCATTTTAATTTGGGGGAGGGAGGGTAAAGAAATTGGGGTGAGAAGTAGCCAAGTATAGCAGCTTACGAAGTACATGAGAATGTTCCTGTAGATGGACACAAGGAAGTCATCCTCATTACATAGAAAGTCTTATCTGTTCTCTGTCACTAGGCAATGAGAGACTCACAGGACTGGATGATCCAGTTTATTCTTTCTCCTGAGCTCATGAAAAGCTTAAGTAAGATGCAAAAGGATAGATGACACCTTGTTGAAGAGGCATACTGAATTCTGAGAAAGGCTGAAAGAGATTTCTTTTGGGTTTGGAGCATAGCTCCTCCCAGCTGTGATGAATAGCATCCTTCACTTTACAGGTGCCACAAGGAGAGAAGAGACATCAGTTGTCAAAACACATCTAGCTGCAGAATTACAGAGAGAAGAGTTGCCAGGTTTTGCTTGACCAAATACAGGGTTTTGGGGACTGTACACCCAGCTGAGCCTAGTAAGGTAAGGTAGAGCCCTCAGGACCTTGAGTACCTGAGCCCTCCAGGGCTCTGTGCTTGAAGGCAGCTCCTCTCTCCTCCCTGCATTCTTGCTGTTGAGTAGCCTTGGGTGTGTAATTTATACTGTCCAGGTCTCAGCTTCCTCCTCAGGAAAATAGGCACCATGGAAACATTTTCCTTGTTGGCTCTTGGTGAGGAGGAAAAGAGTGAGCACCAAGGTCAAGGGCCAAGGGTAGGATCTGCCACACAGGAAACTTTTCATCTACTTTGACTCTTCCCTCCCAAATCTCCATCTGCACATTCTCATTTGCGGGAGCTCTGGACCTCCAGAATTGCTGGAGTGCTCCCTCTTACCCTCATCTTCTCTGCCTCTGTCTTCCCTTCAGAGATGCTTCAGTGACCTCCTTTCTTGCTCTCCTACTGTGCTCTGTTCTCTTCCAGCTTTCTTTCCTGACACCTAACCCATTCCTCCTGGTCTTTCAGACATGATAAGAAACCACCTCCTACATCCCCAGTCCACCACTGTGCACCTCCTGTGATCCAGTGTGATGTCTCCCTTCAGAGTAGGAGTGACAGTCACTCTAGCCTGTTCAGGGCTCATAGTGTTTGCCATCAAGAGCAGATACATAGTTTATGAGTGGTTGAATAAAGAGCATGCCTTGATGGGAAGGCAGGTCACGCTGTATGGGCATACAAATATGGAGCATGTGGACTGAAATGACTGCCCCATCCCAGATGTACCTTCTCCTGTTCTCTAATGTGTCCAGCTGTCCCATTTATGCATACTTCTCATTATCTGGAGGTTTCCTGTGTGGCTCAATTGGAATCTGCATGCTCTCCCTCCCTACGGCCATTTTGTCTTCCTCTGAAGTCCACCTATATTCATGCTCTTTTTATTGGCCAACTCACATTAGTTGTCAGATTCCAATAAGATGTCCCCTCTTCCACAAAGCTCTTCCTGAACCTCAAAGAGGTCCAGGGTCCTGCCATTTCTTTTTCTCCACCCTGGACCTTGCTCATCAGAACTTTGATCCTTATGCATCAGGTTCCTTAGCTAACAAAGGGATCCTTAAGGGAATCCAGAAATTCTCAACATCTAACACAGATTTGGAGTTAAAATCCTAAGTTTGGCTCTGCCACTGCTTGTCTCTGATGGCTCAGCCATTCTCCATCACCGTGTCTGTGTGATATAAGATACAGCAGGATGCCAAGCAGCATAATGGTAAGCCACACACTTAGGTCCAAAGTTTCCCTACCTCTTTACATCTCAGCATCTATTCACTGAGCTAGGCCAGGCTGAGCTATCATATCTATTCTGCATTTGAGAAAACCTAGGCTGTAGAAGGGAGAGACTCTTCATAAACCCCAGAAGACACAAAAATAGTCTGTGTTCATACGCACAGGCCCCTGGTCATATTCTGTAAGGAACAGTTTTGGTTGTTAGGAAGAATAGTTTGTTATAATAATAATAATAATAATAATAATAATAATAATAATAATAATAATAAATATATATATAATGTTTGGTTATTAGCCTTTGTGTGCAGTTGCTGTTAGTTTCTAAATGTCTCCTTTGCACAATTTACACTCACACCTGAGACGAGAGTCTCTATTAATGAACTATCTTTATTAGGTTGGCCTATGTGTGTGTCTGTTGGGAAGGCATTGTCTAATTGTTCATTGACATAGGAAGAACCAGGCACTGTGGGAAGCACCATTTCCCTAGGCTGGGGGCCCTAAACTATGTAAGAGTAAAGATTTCTTGGTCAATATAAACAAAACAAGAAAGCAAGTTGGGAGCATGTGTACATTCCTTCTCTCTACCCTCAACTGTATATATGATGTGACCAGCTTTCTCAAGTTCTGGCTTCCATGAATTCCCTCCCATAGTGGACTGTAACCTGGAATTATTAGCTAAATAAACACTTTCTCCTCCGATATTGATTTTTGTTAGAGTATTTTATCACAGCAACAGAAAGTAGATCAGATGTTTTGAGACTGTCTGAGACTTGCTGGAAGAGACTTTAGGTGGAGGGAGACCTTGAGCTATGACGTGTGGGGGAAGGAGAGCTGTAGGTGTAGGGATAGTTCTGAGATCTTGTTATCACTGGACCACTCTCTAGATGAGGGGAGAGAGAGGTGCTTTGGGATAGATCAGGAGGTTGAGGTGGTTTGAAAGAAATTGCCCCCAGAGCCTCATAGGAAGTAGCACAATTAGGAGGTGTGGCCTTGTTGGAGTAGATGTTGCATTGTTGGAGGAAGTGTGTCACTAAGGAGTGGGCTTTGAGGGCTCAGATGCTCAAGCCAGGCCCAGTGTGGCATTCTCTTCCTGCTGCCTGCTGATCTAGATGTAGAAATTTCAGCTCCTTCTTCAGCACCATGCCTGCATGCACACCACCATGCTTTCTTCTATGACAATCAATAATTGATTAAACCTCTGAAATTGTAAGCCAGCCCCAATTAAATGTTTTCCTTTGTAAGAGTTGCTGTGGTCATGGTGTCTTTTCACAGCAATAGAAACTCTAAGACAGGAATAGAGAATGGGACTCTTCTCTGTTGTCTGCATGGAGATAGTAAAGACCTTTGAGTGGGAAGGAAGATCCACCGAAAAAGAAAATGCTGCTGTGAGAAAGGGGGACACTGAGAGAGGTATAGTAATGTGTAGTCAAGACATGGTAGGTCTCTTAATGACAGTAGGCTAGAATGAGGGCTTCCCTCATTCCTTTTCCTTGTCTGACTGGTGAGATTCTCAGGGGTCTAGGCAGCTTCTCCAAGGGTTTGTGTTCTAGAGGTAGCAGCTGGCATATAACTTTCCTGCTATCAGAATGGAATGGGGCAGGTGAGAGCTTTAGGTGGGAGCAGTGGCTACAGCCTCTGACTTCCACAGGGGGTCAGTGTGGCCTCAAGATTCCTCTTAGCTACTCGGTCCTGCAAAGCCCTGATAGAGGTGCTTGGCTTCAAGAACATGGGTCAGCTGGTTATATGTGGAACACCTGGTGAGAAAGCACAAGGTCAAGTGGGCTAGAAGAGTCAGAGCCACTCAAGAACCAGTGTTTGTTTTTGTTTTAATTCTTATTTGCGCTTTTAGAAAGAACTCATGCAGAAAGCCAAGGGCACTGATTTGTAAATGGATGGCTGCAACATGGAAAAGGCCTCTCCTCCAATGACCCCTGTTGTATGAGATTTTTGGGGAAAAACCGTGAACAAATGTCTATTGATTTCACATAGAGCACCAAGGACAGAACAAGGAAATGTTTCTTTATTGGAGAGGTATGTGGAAGGGGGGAGGGGGAGAGGTTGAGGGACAGCAAAATCTTTTATATCCAAGGCTTTCCTCAACTTTACTGTGAACCTCAAAATGACATTGAGCTTCTGTTCCTCCCTTCTACCTCCTGAGAATAAAGATAGGGGCCACTATGGCTGATGTTATGCAGTACTAAGTGTTGAACATAGAGTCTTGTGCACATCACATAAGTTCACTACCAGTTGAGTTACATCCCCAACCACTAAGGAAATGCTTATATCCAAATTCAGATGGCTGAACCAATGAGATTTTTGAGTTAGTTACAGGAGGATGAGTGACTTTGCATGTATCACTGAGGAGTCCCACTCCAGCATGGGTGCTTACATGTGGAAGCTGAATCAATAGGTTCCTTGCATAACTTGAAGACAAGTACACCATTAAGGTGCCTTCCGTCTTTCAGTAATTCACAGTGCTTGCACAATCTCAATGAATCTAGTGAGGCCTGGAAATTCCATGAGCTCCCTGAGTCTTGAGTCTTGTGAGGCTTCTGCCTCTATTTAGAAGAATATGTTTCTTTTCACTCAGCAGAAAACAGCTATATAACAACCCAAACAAAACAACACTTTTTTTTTCTTGAGTCTTCTCTGGCCTCTGTCTTCTCTCATGTAGGAGGTTGGTGTCCACCTAGAAGTTAACTGTAAATGGAAGATTCTAGAGCTCCCAGAAATTCACACAGATTACCTAGTTATCTAGTGATCTGGTAGTTAGGGGAGGCTGTTGTGGTTTTGATTGGCCTAAGGTCTTCTAGTGAGTTAATGTTGAAGCCAAGTTGGAATCTTGGCCTCTGATTTCAGTGACAAAGCTTACGCTGATGATGTTACTGACAACAAAGAAAACACAGGTAATACCTTGACATCTTTGTAGCTGTTCCCATACATTTTTTTTCCAGCTAAGGACACCCTCAAAGTCAGGCATGGCTTCCTTATGTCATGGAAAACAAAACAAAACAAAAAACAAAACAAATAAACAAACAAAACCAACCCCCTCCCCCCCAAAAAACCACTGAGGCCAAGAAAAAGTGTGTATGTTGTTTTCCCACTAGTATATGTGGAAATCAGATTTCCTGATCTCTTATATGGAATTCCTTGGAGTCTGTCAATGAATCTCAGACTCTGGCCATACCATGATATCTGAGGAGCCTATTTGAGATCAGAGGCCTGAGCCTTATCTTGGGACTGCTCATCTCTGGGTACAGGGCAGGAACAATCTACTTTCCAAACTTGCTTCCCAAGGAATCCTGAAACAAGTCTCTGGCAAGTCTTACCTAGAGATGATGTGAGCTAGCCCAGAGCTTCTCAAACTTGAACTTGTGTACACTACACCTGAGCCTTGTGTTTAGATACACTCTCAGACTAAAGATCTGTGCTAGAATAGAGGATTCTTACTATTTGTGGGGGATGCTGTGCTCCAGGATCATAGACCACTTGAATTCTAAGACTGAGATTGTGGTCCCATCCACATCTAGGGCATACATCAGATGGATAGGCTGAAAAACAAGCAGAGATGTGCTCTGTTGTCCCTTCCAGGACAGGGTATTCTGTAGTGTCATATCATTTTATAATCTTTAAATTTAACCCCTCTTGTTTGTATTCCCTAAGTCAAACAATGAGAGCCTTAAAGCAAAAGAAAGAGTCCATCACTGGGGGAATCTCTCTTGAAGGAGATACTATTGGTAAAATCTCTCCATGCTGTCCTATGAGGTCAGAAAGGACAGAAACTGTTGAATGCTTTGAAATATAGGAGGTCCCACCTTTCCAAAGATTTTTTTTCTCTCTATGTGTTCTCCGTACTGTCTCTAATGCCCCTCCTGAATCTTATGTTATGTTGATAGTTTCCTAAGTATTTTTAATTAGATTTCCAAAGCAAAAGAAAGTTTCCAAAGTTAATTAAAAGTTGCCTCACTGTAATTGTATAAAAGCAGCTTTTGCTTCTGAAAATTAAATTATTATAATTAAACTCCTCTATCCATTTAAAGATTTTAGTGGAATGTTTATTATTTGTTTATTATAAGACCGTTGGAAGGATGCTGCTACTCCCACAAGCAGGAATTAGCCCAGCTGATGGGTCATGTCCTGTCATCAACTTTTTCCTCTTTTATCATCTCATGTCTTTGGGGAGGAAAGAGAAATGTCATAGGAATTTAGTGGTTATCTGAAATCCAAGCTTTAAGCCCATCCCCAAATTATGGCCCATGTCTCACAGCAGATCACATCATTACTCACTTGGATTTACTCCTTCTCCTTAGTGGACTCTATTTTATTATTTTTCTTTAGATTTTTATTTTTATTTTATGTGTATGAGTGTTTGCCTTCATGTATGTATGTCTACTACATGAATGTAGTACCTGTGTAGTCCAGAAGAAGGCACTGGATTCTCTGCTACTATAGTTTTAGATGGTTGTGAGCTATGATATAGGCACTGGGAATAAACCCAAGTCCTCTGCAAAAGCAAGAAGTGCTCTTAACTGTTGAGCCATTTATTCAGCCCTTGTATTCTACTTTCATTGTACTTGGTCACATGATTTTTTCAGGCTGAGAAAATATGGAAAGAAAGTGATATGCATTAATTACTTGTGTATTCCTCTTGAAATCTTATTTGATCTTCTGAGCAGGGATTTTATTCTCCTCAAATCATCTCCTTTGGCACTCGATTGGCTTTCCTGTTACTGTACTGCTGTAATCCTCTTATACTCATGGCACTTAGGCTTTCACTATCAGTTAGTATATCCTAGATTGTTCATTAGAAACAAATAACCCCCAATCCTTAGTGACCAAATAATTAATTTCTTGTCCACATGGAATAGTCATAATAGATCAGCTTAATTCTGACCCATATCACCATTTTAGGAAATGGCTAAAGGTGCAGCTCCTACCTGGGTGTGGACTGGTCTCATGGAAAGATGAAGCACTGTCTAGCACTGACCTTGATAACATGTTCTTGATAGAGGAGGGTATTCGTCACATGGCTATGCCAGATATTAAGGGAGTGTGAAATACTCTTGGACAGATGGTGTACTGAGTTTTTGAGTCAGAGCATATCTTCTTCAATCTTCTCTCTTGGTACCAAACTTTTAGCCTTCTTTCTTTTCAATCCATTCTTTCTTTAAGGGACAGGTTATGAGTCTTTTTCCAACATACTATCACGTTCTAAGGCTGAGATCATGTGATAGCTTCAGTACCGGGTCTGGATGTGAATCTTTGGGATCTGGTAACTTGGAATTTTTCTTTATATACCTCTGATATATAGTAATTAATGAAGTACAGAGACACTATAATAAACACTTTTTTCTGAAGGGGATTGGGAGAATGTACTAGTCCATGTAAATTTCCCTTTCTTGCTAGACAGATGTTATAGGGTATTGCTGCATTGAGGATGCAACATGATCCTTGATTGCTCTGCTCTAGGAAGGACTTCTTGTCCAATGGTCTCTGTGGCTTTCTAAATACTGGGAACATCTTCCCTTTTTATTGCTTTCTCTGGGTCTTATTAGAAAAGGCATTGGGAAATCATCTTTCATCCACTTCTTTTCCTTGACCACTTTGATGACTGATCTTAATTGTAAACTTGATTGGATTTAGAAATACCAGGGAACACATCTCTGGGTTTGTCTATGAGGATGTTTCCAGAAAGGTTTTACTACCTTGAATGTAGGCAGTATTACCTCGTAGGTAGACTGGGTCTTCCTGCAACCATGCCTCCTCTGCCATAATGGACTGAATCTTCTTTAACTGGCAGCTCACATAAACTCTCACTCCCTCAAGTTGCTTTTTATTAGTTATTTGGTCACAGAAAAGAGAAAAGTAACTACTGCAGTGACTTACAATTCATCTTACATTCTGAACAGTTGGGAGTTTTTAGTGTAAATTGATAGCTCTTGTTACACCAGTCGGTGATACAATGATCTTAAAATTTTAGCTAGCCTTTTGTATTTTAAATCACAGCAATGGCCCATTTTGGGGCACACTTCTGCCTTAGTCATAGGTACCATGAGAGTCATAGACAACTACATATGATCTGTATCCTTCGTCTCTTTCTCCTAATCCTCTTGTTTATCAGGAAGAGATGTCTGGGTGCCATGTTAATCAACTCAGATATTCTTAATGAAAACTGTCATTCACAGTGCTGATTTAGTCTCTGCCCATAGACTCATCCTTTGTCACTTGAGGAGACTCTGAGTTTTATCTATTTCACTTATTACCAGTTGGAAATTAAAAGTACTTACAAATGTTACAGTTTCCAGAGTCTACTCTCTCCTCTGCTTTTAATCTGGCTAAATATTTTCTCAGCTCATCTCTTTATTGAACTAATTTGTCAAGTGCCACCTAATAGCTACCCAAGAAGGCTACTAATATTATATTCCCAAAGCTGTTCACCTAAATCCAGAGGCTCATTTGGCACATTTCCTGCCTTCTAAGTTATTGTAAGAAACAGCTGTAGCAAACAGTCCACTGCTTTATATTGATGGTACCTCCTTTCTGTTCTCCAGTGAATTTCTTCTACTGTTCCTGTTTAGCTCTGAAATGAATGTCAGGGAGTCTTAGTGTTTGTTCCTCATCAGTGTATTTCTAGAACTAATTCCCTTTTCATCCAGAAGCTAAATAGATAAGTTTCCAGTCTCAGTGTCTGTAGTAAATATTAGTTTACTATTCCTGCTTTTTGTTCATCAAGGCAAACTCTGACTGTCTCATAAAAACTTGATTCCAGGAGTAGGAATACATTAGGGCCTCTCTATCCCTCTCCCTCTCCATTTCCATCTCCCTCTCCCTCTCCCTTCCCCTTTATTATCCCCCCATCCATCTCTGTGAACCCATGTGCACTCTGTTTAATTGATTCAGTGGGCTGTGTTCTCCTGTTGTCCTTTGTCCATCTGACTTCGACAATCTTTCCAGAAAACCCACTATTCACCCTGATTCCCAGAGCTCTGGACCCTACACAGACTTCCAGTTTAGATTCTTTCTTCACATAATGTCTGTATCTGCTCCATTTCACAGCCTGAGGAGGCCTATCTGATAAAAACTGGACAAGGTAACACTCTACAAGTATAGCAGAGTATCATTAGAAGTTATTTCATTTTTTTTTTCTTTCATTTTTTTTTTTTTTTTTTTAGACCAGTTGAGTTTAGTTTTACTCTAAGTTTCTAGGCTATCCTCCCTCTGGTTCCTGTCAATCCGAGCAATGTTGGACATGGGGAGGACCTCAAGTTAAATGAGACACTGGTTGGCCACTCTCACAAATTTTGCTCCACCATGTTGCCCCAGTACTTCTTGAAGACATAACAGAATGGTAGATCAAAGGTCTTGTGACTGACTTTGGGTCCAAGTTTCTCTCTTGATGGCCCACAGAATACCTTCTCACATCAAAGAGACTAGAACATAAGGGTGAAAGCTTCATGCAGATACAAGCTCAATCTCTCCATGTTCGAAGAGCTGCCTGGATATTGTCTCCTATCAACAGCATGTCTTGTTTGGGAATCTCCATAGGATCCCCTTCACTAACAAATCAACCTAATATAACCCAATCCCACCACTGGAACTTTCCTGGCTACAAGAGATAGCCAGTTCAGACTATGCATCCTCCATTACCAGGAGTCCTCCATAGATCACCCTCATTGATTCCAGGAAGTTTCCACTACACTAGATGTCCACACTGCCCCTCTAGTGCCCCCAATTCCAGCTCCCTCTCTCTCTCCTTCCATCTCATCCCCCTGATCTGTCCTGCTCCAGTGTGCCTTTGCCCCCAATTCACCTGCAAAATATATTCTATTTCCCTTTCCCTGGCATATCTGTGCCACTTCCCTACAGCCCTGCTCTTTACCTAACCTCTCTGGGTTAAGTGAATACATACCTTATCTGTCTTTCTAGGTGTTTGATTACCTTTCTCAGGATGGTAATTTTTTTCTAGTTCCATTTGTCTACAAATTTCATAATGTCATTGTTTTTAACAGCTGAGTAATAACCCACTGTGTAAATGTACTACTTTTAATCTATTCTTCTCTTGAGGGGTATGCATGTCACTTCCAGTTTCTGGCTATTATGAATAAAGCCCATAATGAACATAGTTAAGGAACTGCCCTTGTGATAGGATGGAGTGTCCGTTGGGTATATACCCAAGATAGTATATCTGGTTCTTGGGTTAGATGGATTCCCAATTTAATGAGGAACTGCCATATTGATTTCCATAGTGGGTGTCAAAGCTTGCACCCCACAAGCAAAGGAGGAGTGTTCCGTTTGCTCCAGTCTCACCAGCATGAGCTGTTTGTCACTTGGGATATTGATCTAAGCTATTCTGACAGTGTAAGATTGGATCTCAAAGTAGTTTTGATTTTCATTTCTCTGATAGCTAAGGATGTTAAACATTTCTTTAGTTGGTTCTCAGGCATTTGAGATTGCTCTATTGAGAATTCTCTGTTTATATCTGTACTCTATTTTAAGTTGGATTATTTGGTTTTATGATAACTAGTTTCTTGAGTTCTTTATATATTTTGGATATTAGTTCTCTTTTGGATTTGGAGTTGGTAATTTTTTCCCCCATTCTGTAGGCTGCTACTTCGTTCAACTGATGGTGTCCATTTTCTGACAGAAGCTTTAAAGTTTCATGAAGTCCCACTTACTGATATTTGATCTTAGTGCCTATGCTATTAGTGTTTTTTGTGTTTGTTTTTGTTTTGTTTTGTTTTTTGAGAAACAAGCAACATCTGTGTCAATGTGTTCAAGGCTGTTCCGAACTTTTTTTTCTATCAGATTCAGTGTATCTGACTTTATGTTGAGGTTTTTGGTCAACTTGTACTTGAGTTTTGTGCAGAGTGATAAATACAGATCTATATAGATTCTTCTACATGCAACCATCCAGTTTTACCAGCACCATTTGTTGATATTGCTTTTTCCTCCAGTGTGTATTTCTGGCTTTATAAAAAAAAAAAAGTTGTCCCATAGGTGTGTGTATTTACGTCGGGGTCTTCAACTCAATGTCATTGACCAACATATCTGTTTTTATGCCAATACATTTTCTGTTTAGCACAACTTGAAATTGGGTATGGTGATACTTCCAGCAGTTCTCTTATTGTTCATGTAAGCTTTAGCTTTCCTGGGATTTTTGTTTTTTCATATGAAGTTCAGATGTCCTTTCAAGGTCTGTAAAGAATTGTGTTAAAATTTTGATTGGGATTGCAATGAATCTGTAGATTGCTCTTGGTATTTATTATGTGATTATTATGTTAATTCTACTTATCCATGAGCATGGGAATCTTTTCATCTTCTGCTATCTTCTTCAGTTTTGTTCTTCAAAGACTTAAAGTTTTTATCATACAAGTTTTGTACTTTCTTGCTTACAGTTACTGTAAGATATTTTATATTATCTGAGGCTATTGTGAAAGGTGTTTTTACCCTGATTTCTTTTTCAGTCCATTTACCAATTGTATATACTAAGGCTACTGACTATATTTAGTTAATCTTATATCCAGCCACATCACTGAAAGTGTTTATCACTTGCAGCAGTTCCCTGGTGGAGTTTTAGGGTTACTTATATATACTATCTTATCATCTGCAAATAACAAAACTTTAACTTCTTCCTTTCCAATTTGCACCCCCTTGATCCCTTTCAGTTGTCTTATTGCTTTAGCTAATACTTCAAGAGCTATATTGAATAGATATGGAGAGAATGGACAACCTTGTCATAGGAAGAGTTTAGTGGAATTGCTTTGAGTTTCTCTCCATTTAATATGATGTTGTCTATAAGATTGTTGTAAATTACCTTTGTTATGTTTAGGCATGTCCATTGTATCTCTAATCTCTCCAGGACTTATATTATAAAGGGATGTTAGAGTTTGTCAAAGGGATTTTCTGCATTGAATGAGGTGATCATGTGGCTTTTGTTTTTCATCTTGTTTACATGGTTGATTATAGTGAGTGATTTTCATATATTGAACCATCCACATACCTCTGGGATGAAGTCTACTTAATCATGTTGCATGATATTTTTATGTATTGGATTTGTTTTGCAATTTTTGTTCAATTTTGCATGTATGTTCATAAGCAAAATTGTTATGTAATTCTCTTTCTTTATTGAGTCTTTATGTTGTCTGAGTATCAGAGTAACTGTGGCCTCATGAAGTGAGTTGGGCAACATTCCTTCTCTTTCTATTTCATGAAATAATTTGGGGAATATTGGCATTAACTCATCTGTCCCTGGGCTTTTTTCATTGGTGAACTTTTGATGACTACTTTTATTTCACTAGGCTTTATAGGTCTATTTAAATTGTTTGTCTGATCCTGAAATAACTTTGGTAAATGGTATGTATTGAGAAAATTATTCATGTTTTTTTTTTTTTTTTTAGATTTTCCAATTTGGTAAAGTACAGGTTTTAAAGTATGCTCTTATGAGTCTCCATATTTCCTTGCTGTCTATTCTTTTATCTCCCTTTTCATTTCTGACTTTATTTGTATATTCTTGCTTTCTCTTTTAGTTAGTTTAGATAAGGGTTTGTCTATTTTGTTAAGTTTTTTAAAGAACCAACTCTGTGTTTCCTTAATTCTTTGTATTGTTTTCTTTGTATTTTATTGATTTCAGCTTTTATTTTGATTATTGCTTGCTGCTTACTTCTCTTGGGGGTACCTGCTTCTTTTTGTTCACAAGTTCTAGGGCTTTCGGTGTTCTGTTGTTAGAAATATAACTGCCAATTTTTTAAAAATATAAATAATCAGTGCTATGAACTTTCCTTTTAACACTGTTTTTATTGTGTCACATACATTTGGGTATGCTGTGTATTTCTTTTCATTGAATTCTATAAAGTCCTTTCTTCTTCTTCTTCTTCTTCTTCTTCTTCTTCTTCTTCTTCTTCTTTCTTTTTTTTTTTTTTTTTTTTGGTTCATTTTTCATTCAGTAGAGAATTGTTAAGTTTCCATGTGTTTTTAGGCTTTCTGTTGTTGTTGATATCCATCTTTGATCTATAGTGGTCAGATAGGATGAAGGTGCTATTTCAATTTTCTTTTGTCTGTTGAGACTCAATTTGTGTCCAAGTACATGTTCCATGTTAGTGAAAATTCCATGAGGTGCTAAGAAGAAGGTATATTCTTTGGTATTTGGTTGAAATGTTCTGTAAATATCAGATAGGTCTATTTGGCTTGAATATGTTAGCTCTAGCATTTCTTTGTTTATTTTCTGTCTGCATGACCTGTCCATTGGTGAGAGTGGGATATTGAAGTTTCTCACTATCAGTACATGAGGGTCAATATGTGATTTAAGCTGTAATAGTGTTGCTTTAACAAAAGTGTGTGTCCTTGAATTCTGCATTTAGATGTTAATTCAAATGTCATCTTGGAGGTTCATGGTGGAGTTTTTCTTTACTTCTCCATGTCTTTTGATTAGCTTTGGTTTGAAATCTATTTTGTTAGCTATTAAAATGACTACAATAACTTGCTTCTTAGGTCCATTCCTTAAAACATCTGTTTCCAACCTTTTACCTTGAGGTAATATATCCTTGATGTTGAGGTGTGTTTCTTGGATACATTAAAAGGATGGATCCTGTTTTCACTTCCATTCTGTTAATCTGGGTCTTTTTATTGGGACCTTGAGAACACTGATATTGAAAATGATTGATTCCTGATATTTTGTTGGTTGCTGTTGTTGTTGTTGTTGATGGTGGTGGTGTGTGTGTGTATGTGTGCGCACACATGCACACTTCCTTTCTTTTGGTTTTGCTGGCATGAGATTATTTATTCCTGTGTTTTCATGGCTGTAGTTAATAACCTCCTTAGGTTAGAGTTTTTCTTCTATAAGGCTGGATTTGTAGATAGATATTGTTCAAGTCATTCTATGACAATGTCATGGAATATATTATTTTCTCCATCTATGGTGATTGAAAATTGCTGGGTATAGTTGTCTGGGCTGACATCTGTGGTCTCTTAGAGTCTGTAGCACATCTGTCAATGGCTTTCTGGCTTTTAGAGTCTCCATTGAGAAGTCAGATATAATTCAAATAGGTATATATGCCCTTATATGTTACTTGATGTTTTTCCCATGTATTTTTTAATATTCTTTATTTGTTCTGTACATTTAGTGTTTTGATTATTATGTTATGAGAGGACTTTCTTTTTCTGTTCCAATCCGTTTGGTATTCTGTATGCTTTATATACTTTTAGAGGTATTACCTTCTTTAGATTAGGAAAATTTCCTTCTTTGGTTTTTTGGATTGGGTATGGGAAGAGACAGGAGAGAAGCTCAGAGGGTCAGGAGAATGGATAGAAATATATGGGGGATGTGGAGTGTGGAGAAACACTAGAAAGTCCCAGATGCCAGGGAAGCGAGAGGTACCCAGGACCCACCAGGGATGACATTAGCTGAAATACTCAACAGAGGAGAGATAGAATCTGAAGAGACAATCTCTAGTAGATAAAGATTGCCCCCAGTTGAAGGATTCGGTCACCTACCCATCTCAAAAATTTTAACCCAGAATTGTTCCTGTCTAAAGGAAACACAGGGACAAAAATTGGAGCAGAGACCAAAGAAAAGACCATCCAGAGACTGCCCCAACTTGGGATCCATCCCATCTGAAGACACCAAACTTCAATGCTATTGCTGATGCATTAGCAAGCATCAGAAGTAATCATAGACAGGAGCCTAGTATGGCTCTCCTCTGAGAGTTTCCACCAGCATCTGACTAAGACAGATGCAGATACTCACAGCAAACCATTGGACTGAGCCTGGGGATCCCAATAGAAGAATTATGGGAAGGACTGAAGGAGCCGAAGGGGGTTGGAACCCCATAGGAAGAATAATATCAACTAACCAGATCCTCCCCTGAGCTCTCAGAGACTAAACCACCAACAAAAGAGTACACATGGATGGGTCCATGGCTCCAGATACATATGTATCAGAGTATCAACTTATCAGGCATCAATGGGAGGGGCGGCCCTTGGTCCTGTGGTAGCTTGATGACCCAGAGTAGGGGAATGTTAGAGGGGTAAGACTGGAGTGAGTGAATGGATGGGTGGGGGAGCACTCTTTTAGAGGCAAAGAGGATGGAGGATAGGATGGGGGTTTGCCAAAGGGAGATCGGGAAGGGGGACAACATTTGAAATGTAAATAAAAAAGACAGAAAAGAAATTATTTTCTGGGCCATTGAACTGGGACTTTTCTTCTTCTTTTATTCCTATTATTCTTAGGTTTGGTCTTTTCATAGTGTCCCAGATTTTCTGGATGTTTTGTGTCAGGACTTTTTTTTTGGATTTAACATTTTCTTTGACTAATGCATTCATTTCTTCTATCTTCTATCTCTATGATATCTTATATGCCTGAGATTCTCTCTTCCATTTCTTGTATTCTATTTAGAGAAGTTTGCCTTTGTAGTTTCTGTTTGAATCTCTAATGTTTTCATTTCTAGAATTCCCAATTCCCTCAGTTTGTATTTTCTTCGTTGTTTCTACTTTCATTCTTAGGTATTGAGTCACCTTATTACTTTCTTTCAACTATTTTTTCTTGGCTCTCTTTAAGGGATTTACTCATTTCCACCAATTGTTTGTTTGTGTTTTCCTGGATTTCTTTAAGGGGTTTATTAATTTCTTCTTTAAGGAGCTCTATCATCTTTATATAGGTGAATTTATAGAATTTTCTTATCCTCCAGATATGTTGAAATACTTAGGGCCTGCTGTGATAGGATAGTTGAATTCTAGTGAAGACATGCTTTCCTGGTTGTTACTGATATTTTTTATAGTGGCATCTAGGATTATGGGTTAGGAATGATTATTAGATTATCTGGATTGGTGCTGATTTCTGAGAGTTCAAATGAGGATTGTCTGTGTGATTCTCAGGAGAAGTAGAAATTGTCCAGAGGCTGCAGCTGGGAGGAGCCTGTGGGACTGGGTCTCCTGGGGTAACAAAGAAAGCAGTGAAAGTCTGAGGTCAGGTTACCTGGTCTTTTGGCAGGCATAGCCTATGGTTGAGCAGGGAACTACTTGTGACATAGCAATGAGTCAGGGGAAGGAGGGCAGGAGGGGATGATCTGTGGGGTACTCAGGAGACATGGACAGGATCTGGAGGCTGCAGCTGGAAAAAACCTAAGGGTTTGGATCTGCTCAGGGTACAGAGAAAGCAGAGAAGGTCTTTGGGCAACTTAATGGACTTCCAGGGTTCTCAAGCCCTTTCCCCCTCATGGTTTTTATATGCAGTTAATACTGCTATGGGGAAGAGACTTTGACTGACTCAGTTGCCTGCAAGTCACGCATAGTGATCCAGTGATACAAGTCTTGTTGCCTCAGCAGGAAAAGTCTCATAACATGTATGTGTGTATGCATGTGGAAGCCAGAATATAACCTCTGCTTATCATGTGTCACCTGCCTTGTTTTTTAGGCATGGTCTCTCACTGGCCAGGGATGCTTGAAAAAGGTAACTTGGGCAGAACAGTGAGCCTTGGGGATCTGCCTAAAGGTGTCTTCGGTGATGGGCTTACATTTTTAAAATAATCACACCTAGCTTTGAAACAAAACAAACAAAGCAAAACAAAACAAAACAACAACAACAAAACCATGGGTTTTAGGAGATTGAACACAGATCCTCATTCTTGCATGGCACATTATCACCAAGCTTTACTCACTTCATTCCTTATAATAACTTTTAACTCTTCTCAATTGTGACTTCTTATCATATTTTATTGGAAACAGATGTGAATTTATTCAACTTGCACTCTTGCAGGGGGGAGTAGTGACTGGTTTCAAAAGTAATTCAATTCAATATATGTTGTTTTTTTTTTCCCCACAGACTTGAACTACCTGGAAATCAGAATCCAAAAATTTCCTAGTTCTTCATCTCAGCATCTAAGAAGAGAACCATGCTAAATATTCACCTCGGAAGGATGACAGATCCATTGCTCTTGAGAAAATGCTATTATATCTTCAAACTTAGGTCTAGATTACTTGCCTGTGACACACTTATATTTCACGAAGGTACACTTATATCTTAAACCTTTAGTTTTGTTTTTGAATCTGAGCCCAAGTTTTAGATTAAGTCCTAGCACCAGTAATCTGACTTGGTGGTCGGAATACTTCCCAGTGCACTTCCACTATCCTCTCTCCCTTTGGAACAACATTCTGTTCTTTGAAGTGAACTAAGCCATGGTTATTCTATTGCTGTGGCAGGAGATGAACTGAATTGTTCAATGGACTACGACTCTCCGGAGACATTACTGGGATTTAAGGGAGAATAATTCTTCTTTATGTTAGTGAGTGTTAGAGTTATTTGTCTGATGCTATAGATAGATGAAGAATGAAGACTCAACACCACTACCACCAAGGTCAATAGAACCCTTCTATGTGAATTTTTTTTTTTTTTTTTTTTTTTTACAGATTTTATGTAGTAAATTCATCCTGCATACTAGTATGTGCCAGGTACTATATTAAATATTTTATATACAGGCTACTCTTTAAACCCTCAAAACACTCTGAATGTAAGTCTGACAATAATTAATAATAATACACATTTGACAGAAAAGAAGACCAAGGCTCAGAGACTCAGGTCATGAGACACAGATTTGAACTTCCAATACGGACTCTTTTCTCCTTCCAACATGATACCACCCTTTGACTGTATGTAAAGATTTGTTTCTCATAGGAAACCTTGCAATTGTTTTAGCACAATTTCTGGCACATATATTGGAAGAAATAAAATGCCAAATGATTATACCACATGTAGAGGAAAAGAACCAGTGGAACCAAGAGTCACCTTGCTCAGATTCAATGTTGAGCTTTATTTCTCCATACCATTCTAACTAGAGCTAAAGGGGGCTAGAGAGCAGATTGACAGAATACCAGCAAGCTTTCTGTAGGCTGGAGGCTCAATTTGGCCACAAGTTATAGCTAGCATTTTTCTGTGCATTACTCCTGTCTATGACACAGCTCCTCTGTGTTACTTTTTCAAATTTCAGCTGGTGCTAACCACATTGTATGTGGTTCTCCCATAGGAAGCAGAATTATGTCCTACTCCTAAACATACCTACATCAGAATCCCTGAAGCCTTGGAGTGTGTGATTTTATGTCAATATAGAACTGATACTTCACAGGATGGCATAAGACAGGGAGATGTTCAATGGGCCAGTGTGATCACAGAATCCTTCAAACTTAAAGATGGAAGGAAGCAGAAGTAAGAGTTAGAGGTACTTGAACATGGTCTGATGCTCTGATACAGTCTCTCAGGGTAGAGAGGTCATAGGCCAAGGTGTGCAGATGGCTCTAGAAGATGTCAAAGGTAAGAAGAATTCTACCCGACAGACCATCTGTTTTCAAGAAAGGGGCCTTGAAAACATCTTAATTTTAGCTTAGTGTAACCTAGTCCAGAGCTTTTACCACTAGAATTATAAGACAATAAATTTTTATTCTTTTTAAGCATGGGATGCATAGAAACTTGTTACACTGGGAAGAGAGAACTCTATGGTACACACATTTTCTGCTTCTCCTTTCTGTTTGTATTTCTCTATTAAAATGTCATTGCTTAAAGTAGGATTTCTACTTTCAGGGCACTAGGGAATGGAACACTAGTAGGTGGCTTTGATGGAGATTTTCCTCTCTCCCCTGTGGGTTTTCCTCGTAGGGAAAGAAAAATGTAGCTACTCTTTAGTTTCTCCCTTTTCATCAGTCTCTCTAGCATGGGATATGGCATTGGGGGCTCTTTAACTTTCCCTACTACAGCTTGTCTTTCTTTGGGGGCAGGTGAGGACTCCACAAACATTTATATGTACTGCTAGCCTGGTGATGCTGAACCAGCAATTAACAATTGAGAACGGAGGGACACAATTTTTCATAGCCATTAAATGCAATATTTGCGGGTCATCCCAACAACCAGTCCCAGAATTGGCACTTTTCTCCCCTGAGAAGGGTTTCACTGACGTGAGTTCTTCCTTCTCCGTTCATTTTGGACTGCTGTGTCATACCCCATGTCCTCTATGTTTAATATGTTTTTCACCAGTTGGCTTTCTTTGGGGGCTGGCAACCATTTCTATTCTCACTGCATTTTGGTGTACATCAGAGAACCAAGAAAAAATTATGGGATGGTAAGAAACAATTCGGCCAATAAAATGCTTACTGTGCAATCATGAGGACATTAGTTTTATCCCTAGAACTCAGATGAGTAAATCTGGGTGTTGTAATGTGGGCTTGTAATCTCAGTGCTGGGGAGGCAGAGACAGGTGGATCCTCAGGGTTCACCAGCCAGCTAGATAAGCCTAACTGGCGAGTTATAGGCCAGGGAGAAATCCTGTCTCAAATCCCAGCACCTGGGAGGCAGAGGTAGGCGGATTTCAGAGTTCGAGGACAGCCTGGTCTACAGAGTGAGTTCCAGGACAGCCAGGGATACACAGAGAAATCCTGTCTTGAGGAAAAAAAAAAAGAAGAAGAAGAAAAAGAAAAGAAATCCTGTCTCAAAAACAACATGATGATACACAAGTAATTACACTCAAGGTTGACCTCTGGCCTCCACATGTACCCACAATAGCTAATGTGTGCACTGGATTCTGGAAGACCAAATGGCCTACCACACAGGAAAATCAGCTAATGCCATTTTCCCTCAGCTGAAATTCTGACACAGAGCTAACACTCAGTGTAGCACATAGACTTTTTATGTGCCTAGTGAAGATAGCTGAGGGATGGATATGCACAAATACAGAAATCTTAAATACACCTCTACTTTTCTTTTATGAAAGGAATTTCTTTCCATTTTAAAAAGTTGGAAAAATGGAATCAGGTAAGAAATTGATATTCTACCTTGATTGATATGGAATTTATATTCTATGAATATGCTGGAAAGTACAAACAGTTCTACAGTGAAATGAATTGATAACCCCAAAACATTTTCAAGATATACATGGACCCTCGTCTGGGTTACTTTAATTTTCCTCTCTGTTTGCAATTTTTATTTTAAACTGTGGTAAATACACATGACATAAAATCAACCAGTTAAATAGTTTTTAGTGTACAACTCAGTGGCCTCAATTAAATTCATGATGTTGTGCTAACATTATCACTGTCTTCTTTCCAAAATATCCTTATCATTCTAAACAGAAACTCTGCCATAAGCAATAATTCCCCACTCCTGCCACCTTGGCCTCAGATATTTTCTAATCTACTTTCTGCCTTTGTGAATTTGCTTATTCTAGCTATTTCATGTGAGTGAAATAATATGTTATTAGTCTCTTTATACCTGAATAATATTCCTTAATATATTGTACCATTATATTCCATTCCTTTTATGGTCAAATGCTCTCTCTCTCTCTCTCTCTCTCTCTCTCTCTCTCACACACACACACACACACACACAGACACAAACACACACACATTTTGTGTATCCATTCATCTGTTGAGCTGTTTCCGACTTTTGTTAGTGGCACATAATGCTTCAGATGAATACAGGTTTACAAATATATTTAGAACTTTATTTTCAGTTCTTTTCAGTAAAATGGACCAGCTGGCTAGTTTTATACTCCATGCCCATCAAGCTATTTTCCACAGTGGTGGCACCATTTACATCTCTACTAGTAATGTACAAGGAAGAGCCTAAATTTTAAGATTTTAAAAAGATTTATTAATTTTATTTTATATGTGAGTATTTTGCTTGTATGTATGTGTGTGTCCCATGTGTGTGGTTTGTGCAATTTCCTCAAACTGAAATTACAGATGGTTATGAGTTACCATGTAGGTGCTGGGAATTGAACCCAGTTTCTCTACAAGAGCAATAAGTGATCTTAACCACTGTGTCATCTATCCAGTCTAAGCCTTGACTTTAAATATATATCCTTTCCCTTTTATTTTATCTTTTTACTGTAATCATTGTTAATTCTATCAGCTATCACTCCAATTTCTTAGAGTTCTTTATGTGCATATATATTTGTAAAATAATAGTTTTGTGTCCTTATTTTTACCAAAAATGTAAACAGTGGCTGAAGACACAAAAAACCCTGTCTCTTCCTCTCCCAACAAAGCCAAGTAAGTGCTGGTATCATGAAACTTCCAAGGTCCCCATAGAGATGGGATCACACTGAGAAAGGTGTGCCTCTGATGATGGTACATTTCAAGGCTTAGTTCCATTTTCACATAGTTTTTAGATATCTACAAGACAAAGTAGTTCCTTGATATGTTTGGCTATTCCTAGATTTAAAAAAAAATCTAACACAGATCACAAGGATCCAACAAGAAATAATAATAGAAAAAATTTATTGCAGGCAATCTAAGGTTTGTTACAATCTTGATAGGGCAGGTAAACCCCTCCTGACAACCCCCACTCCAATCTTACATCCTAGGATACTAGCAAAGCCATCACAGAGATCATACATGGCAACAAACTAGAAAAAAATAAGCAAGAACAAATTGACCCTACCAGGATTTCTGGGTCTAACTGTCTGAAAGACACGTGCTGAAAGACAGGGAAGACAGGAGAGAAAGGATCTGGATCCAGATTATGGAGAACAGGAGTTTTGGACTTTGCCCAGTAGGAGACTATTGATCATTATTTTGGAGAAGCTAGTCCGTGTGTACTGTAGTAGGCTTTGTCATAGGGTAACAAAGTTTGGGGCTATAAAACCCAGTCTGAGGGTTCTAGAAATAATAGTGATGTATTCAAGATAAGAAGAGACAGAGAAGGAATCTAAATACCTAGGTGGATATATTAACTGAATGTGAGGCTGGGAAAGGTGCATTTGTGGGAGATACCAGGACCTAGTCAAATAGAAGGGATGGCATCAGAGAATGTGGGACCAGGATCACCTTTACTGGGGTGGTGGTAGTGGTGATGATGATGGTGATCTCCTGTGTCCTGTTCCCTGTGGAGGTCAAGTAGATGGTTAGTAATGCAGAAATGGTAGCTTGGGGAGGAGAAAAGATTCATGATTCCAAAAGGAGCCAGGTGTTAGTTAGGGTTTGGACCCTTGTGAATTTAATCAAGATCTTAATGGGGGTCCACAGATTACAGCTCTACCCTTTGCGTCCATGTGGGGAATCATCATTTGACAAAAGCTTTTTTTTCCATGCCTAAAGAGTTTTGAAAGCCCAGGATTTAAGTGTGTGTGTGTGTGTGTGTGTGTGTGTGTGTGTGTGTGTGTGTGAGAAACCAGATTCATGAACTCAGAGGCAGCTTTTCAGCACTCCTGCTTCCAACACATGACCTTAGTACTCCATGAAAAGAGAGGTCATGGTCTTGACCTAAGAAATAGACCAGAAATTTGACCAAGTTCAAACAAATGATTTCTAGTCACACCATCTGCTTTATTGAATAGCTTCCTTTTTTCTTTCCATTCCTTCCATTTCTCCTCTTCCTACCAGTCTTGGTTAACTATTTCTTTTGTTTTGGGATTTTGCTTCAAAGATACAGAAAGACCACATCTCTGCTTTCTAGGGTTCCCTGGATCTAAATGTAGAACAGATAAAGCAGGAGATCCCTGATCTACAATGTCAGAAGTTCTGGAATGAAGGAAATTTAGGACCATCTGGAGTCCCATTGAGTCCTAGAGGAAGTGGGGCTCTGGTTGCAGACTCGGAACCATCTTTCTACTCTGTCACTGTTTCCCAATTAACTCACCTATCTTTCTGACTCCCTACCTTCTGGAAAAAAATTGGGAATGGCTGGCTCTCTTTCTAGAGAACAATGGAAAGATTCAGGTGTGGGACCATCCAAGAGCACTGACTGAGACACCACAGCAAGAACTAGCTCAGAACCCAGAAGAGAAGAATAAAATTCACTCCTGGTTACTCTCATGGCAATTTGCTTATGGATTACTATTCTACACCAGTTTCACTATCATGCTCCTGAAATTAGGGTTATTCTAAAATAGGGGCTATACTCTTCCTTCTCTTTTTGGCAAATTTGAGGTAATCTTGTGTCATGCTCACAAACACTTGGGGATTTATTGGCCACACAAAGTTCTCTCTCTTTTTTTTTACCCCACAAAAAGGGACTGCAGAACCTCATAACTTGTTTGGGAGGGAAGGGTACAACAGCAATTACCGGAAAGGAGGGTTTATAATTCTTCTGTTGTTTCTTGCTCTAAAAAAAGTTAACCGCGGTAAAAGTCACATAACCCAAAGTTAACCTAGTGATGCAAGATTCAAAGGTGTTCATTTCATGTAAGCGCTATTTATAGATTACCTTTCTCTAGTTTCAAAATAGCTTCACCACCCACAAAGGAAACCCTGTGTTGTGTGACTTTCCCTGGTGAAATGGGAATGAATGTCTATTCATATCCCAGAGAAAGGATCACAGTGATAGACTGAAAAACAAGTTACCCAAGTCTAGCTTAATGAACCAGTGAGCTTGTAGGTGCTATTTACAGGAACATGGGTAAGACGTTATTTATGGAAACATGATTGGCTCAAAGGCAAGTCTATCACTAAAAAGCCCACCCCAGCATGAGTGAAGGCTCACTAAAGCTACATCAATGTGTAGACATCCCAGCCTGTCAAAAAGTCTCTTCTGCCCAATGTTGTTACTGCTTGAATAACCCTGGGAAAGGGACTTGGGATTATTTAAGTTTCTGGACCTCTCTGAGCCTTGTGAGTTTTATTTACTTCCTGAACCTTTCTGGAAGAAATGGCCATACATACTCTTCTACCCAAAAAGCTACCGTTTTTTTCCAGTATTTTCCCCCTACCCTAGTTGTGGTAACTCAGTTTTCTCTATGGGCTTGCCTGTTATGGGTATTTAATATTGGAGGGATCACAGGTGACTGTTACAGGCTGATACCATATAATAAAGGACTCTGATCTCCTCTTCTTAAAATGATGTCAGTCATATTGGATTAGGTCCACTCTAATGACCTCAATTTAACTGTAATTATCTCTGTAAAATCCCTTATTAGCAAGCCTAATGCTTACTAGTGACTTAATAACAAGTCTTTATTTTTTAAGAGCTGGCTTACGTTCATAGAAAAATAAGTGAAAGATAGAAATATTTCCCATATACCTTTTTCTAGCCCACCACATGATCGTTTATAATTGTGGGATGTACCAGAACCTCTTATTTCTTGTGTGTGTACCTCTGTGCACATGTATGGACGCTCAGGGTTGGGGTAGGGGACAATGACTCCAGGTACCCAGTTCTACCACTCTCCACCTATTTCCTTGAGGCAGAGTTCATTGTTTTTCTATGTTGGTTGGCCAGAGCCCAGCAATTCTATTTCTGGCCAACTTCCACATCATGCAGAGCTGGAGTTACAAGCATGTGTGGCTACACCTAGCTTTTACACATTGTTAGGGATCTACACCTGGGTCTTCATGCATGTGCAGCAAATGTTCTTGTCCACTGCCCAGCCCTTCATTCTCATCTCAGCCTGTATAATACTCCATTGTATGCTAGATTAGGTTAACTGAGGAGAGAAGACTTACCCTAAATGTGGACAGCACTTTTCCATTGGCTGGGTTTCTAATAGAATAAAACAGGATAAAGTAAGCTGAACACCAGCATTCATCACTTTCTGCTTCCTGGCTGTGAATATAATGCCACCAGTGACTAGCCACCTCAAAGTTCCACTGCCATCACTTCCCTACCCTAGCGGACTATATCCTCAAAAAAATGAGCCAAATTAAATCCTCCCTTCCTTAAGGTGTTTTTGTCAGGTATTTTGTTATACAGTATCAAGGAAAGTAACTAAGCCGGGGACGGAGTTGAAGTTCTGCTAACTTTCTTCTAATAAAGATCCCTAATTCTTCACATGGCTCACAGAAATCAAGCTGTTTGTCAGATGATTGTCAAAGATTCTGGTCAGAGAGGCAGAGCCAGAGACATGAGTAGGTTCTGGAAGTGACTACATAATCTGCACACATTAACATTTGAAATCTTACCAGGCACTGATTGTCTTGGTGTCAGGCTCTAGCACTGGACCCAGTGATGGGCTGTGAGGGACATTCTTTGGGCAGTGATGGAGAAGCTGAGAGTCCTGGGTTAATGGGACACCCAGGTTCACAGAATTCTAATGCCATTAAACACAGGCAATTGTGGCTGAGCATGGAACTAGAGGATTTGAAGTGAAATGCAAAACAGAGCTTTCTGGCCTCTGGGGATCTAAACTGTGAGAATGGCTGCCCAGGGAAAGCTTTACAGATGCATTCATAAAGCCCAAGCCCCAGAACTGGCCTGGAGAGTACCCTTGTTCAACCCCCTTTTCAAATGTCTTGCTTGCTGTAATACCTCCTTCACTAGAAATGACAGGAGGCTCATTATTGTCACCCTTTGGCCAGATTTGTTCTGCTGGCCCAAGCAAGCTCCTAAGCTTCTCTTTTTTATAAATAGCACACTTCATTTTTTTTTCATCATGCAGAAAACAAATTCTGACCTTTGATGATGATCACACTGTTGAAAATAAGCCACATAGCCCTGAAGATACACTGGGTTCAAGTCTACCAGGTTTTGGAGGGGAGAGATCTAGTGGCTTTTGGCATCTAGGCCCAGCCCTGAGATACTCTGATCACAGACTGCTATGCTACAGATATGTTCTCTTATTAGTGCCAGCAATCAAAGCTGACCCAGGAAACGTTTGCCTCAAGGTGAGGGAGGGTAACCAATCCCTCTGTCTCTTCTACCTCTAGCTCTAGTATCTGAAGAGGACAGCAGGAACCCACTTCTTATTCAACCACAGGAATGGAACTTCTAGCACTCAGAATCACTGACTGTCCTACCTTAAGGAGCTAGGAAATTCTGCCTTCCATCACTTCCTTTGGCTGTACACCTCACACAGCCCTTTCCCCTTCATCGTGGTCTAGGAGCAAGCTAGAACTCCTGATCTGCAGATTCTAGCATGTTGCAGACATCTCATAATAATAATCCAGAGCATCTCCTACATGATATGTGCCAGAGCAGTTCTTGTACCTCCATCAGACAGGGTGTCATCCTAGATGTGCTCTCACCAGAGCAGACACATGGTTACCTGCTGCCTTTTCCATTGTAACAGTTACCAGGCCCTCCTGGCACAGCCTATCTTGGCCACTTTCTTTCATCTGTACCACTGGAGTCTGGATCTGAAACTATTTTGAGGCACACCCTCTTTGCTCACAATCCCTTCATGGCTCTCCATTGCCTTGATTTTAAGTTCTCACCTATCTCTTGCACATCTTTCTGGCCTTATCCAGTCTCTTTTCTTTTTTATTTAGGTTCTTTGCCAGTTTGAGCCACTAGTACTCATTCATTCTGGAATATGCTTCATGTTGCCTTTTCTCCAAAGGATGCTAGCTTCTCTCTCTGATATGGGCCTTATTACAAGCACTTAAAAGCCTACTCGGGTTCCTTTCCTTGGAATCTTCTTCAATATAACAGATATATTTATCACTCATTCATTTATTTCGTCATTCAAAATTCTAATGATTGTCCACTAAACCTTTGATCCTTACCCCCACAAACCTTGGAGTTAGGTGAGACAACCCCCCATCCCTCATGATATATGATAGAATAATGAGACTGCACAACACACTGGTGGATGTGAGTTATGGGTATCACTTAGCAGAGGGACCTGTGCATCCCTTAACTGAATAAATGATACTTGTGTTAAGACCCAAGTAGGATTCTACCAGGGGAAAGACACTGTAGATAGAAGTCTGAAAAGGTCTCAGGGCAGAAGGGGTAGTGGTGCATTTAAGAGTATGATATGGTTATATTCATCCATAATATGTTATAGAGGGGAAGATGAGGTTGGAAAGAGGTGAGAACCAGACCATGAAGAGAGGAGGGTACCGGGCTTAGGGTGATGCTTTGTCTAGAAATGAGTATGCAGGATATCTTTGGCAAATCTGCCTTGTTTGGCCTTGGTTCGGAATGAGAGACTGAGAAGGAAGAGGTCATGCCATGTTCAGTGAGATTGGCACAAGAGTACATATAGTCTGTAAGCAGAGTCGTGGGAGCTGAATCCCACACTGAGAGCATGAGGGGCCTGGGAGGGATCTAGATCACATATGTGAGAGACCCAGAAGGAGAAATGAAGTGACTGTGGGTCTCTGACCTGCATAGTCAGTTGGTGCTCTGTACTATAGCTATTTGACTTTTAAAACTATAATGTTTTTTTCTGGCAGACACCTACATGACCTTGATAACAAGGAGATGCTTCCTAAATGTCATGGATGTGAATAAGACCAGATTAGTCCCTGTGACCCCGGGAGCATTCAAAGCTTACCAATTTCAGGTGACAGGGGCCTTTGGCTGCCTTTCACAAACCTCTTTTCATCTCTACTTCAGTTTCTGTTTATTCTATTAACTAGGTTTCTGTCCCTTTCTACCATCCTATTTCCATTTGCAGCTTACAAAGATTATCTCCTGTTAGGCTTTCTAACAAAGCCATTTAAGCATGATTCTCCTCCCCCCATCTTCCTTAGCAGCACTTGCTCTTTAAATACTGGGGAACTAATCTCCTTGGAGGGTTTCTGCCCACCCTCAGCTGGTCCTAGCTCTTGCCAGCCCTGTCTCCAGCTCCAAGCACTTAAAGCAACTCTTGCAGAGTCAGCAGTACCTGATCTCCCTGTGCAGGAAGCACATACTTCAGCATTTAGCTTGCACTTGCTAATGTGCTCCGCTCCAAGGTAATTGTTTCCAGAGACCAGGAAGTGGGGGTTGGTGTGGTAAAGACAAGCTTGGATGTCAAGCCTAGGATTCAGAGCCATTTCCATCCTTTTGAGGAACACAGCAATAAGAACTCACTCTGGGTCTTGAGGGCAACTGTGAAGGAGTGAAAATCATTAATGTCTGTCTTTCAGAAGAGCAGTAGAAGTGGCCATGGATCAATTGAGGTGTGTGAATAGAAGGAGGAGAAGCAGCATAAATTCATTGCTTCACTGAATGAAGTCCCTCCCAGCCCACTTAGGACATGCCTTTCCACAGGCTACTTCCCTATCTTTGCAATACAGACAATGAAGGTCTTTGACAGGAATAGATCAGGAAGAAGATTGGTTAGTGCTCAAAAAAGTAGGTGCTCAGTAAATGGGGTGGGTCAAGCTTTCAGCTTTGTCCTTGGATAGCTGTATCATTTTGGGAAAGGTACTCAATCTCTCTGGATCTCAGTAACCTCATCTGAAGAATAAAGATTGAAACCTCATTCTTATAATTTTCTTTTTGCTGGCTTAGTGAGTAGAACCAGATGGACACAATGTCTGCCTGCACACAGGCTATAGCTTCCTTAGAATACAGTTGGACACTATACACACTGGGAACATAGCAGTTTTTCTCTAAGAATATGTTGTAAGAAAAGGGCCTCACTCCGTGCCCACATGGGGCCATCTCTAGGTTCCTGCAACCTCTCTTGGGCCAGCGCAAGGACTTTGGCATCAAAGACCAAGCAGAATATATCTTCTTGTTCTACTATGCTTTGCTGGTTCCCTTGTGTTCTTTGGCTATTTGAGAGGTTCACACCTGTCTCTAGGATGCTCAAATCACTATTCACACTTTACTTGGTCCATGAGACCCTTGTGGGTGCTCATCACTATTTTGCTTCTCAAACTCTACTGCATCTTGTCTCCATTTTGGTTAAATTGAGTTTTTCTTTCTCTTCCCTGAAACGTAAAGGTTCTTTGGAAAGTCAGTTGTGTTGTATGGTGTTTTGCTGGAGCAAACATGTGAAGGAGTGAAGGGGCATTTTGCTGAAGCAGACACAGGAGAGAGGATGTTCTGCTAAAGCAAGCACGTGGAAGGACACGTGATGAAGGATTCTTCACTAATAACACACATGTATTGGTCTGCTTTATACTTCATAGCTGAGTTCCTTTTGTCAGGATTCCATACAGAGAAATGTGGTGTGCTGTGGCTTCTTGGCATTTCTGTGGACTCAGGTCAATTGGCAGAATGTCAGCTGATAAAGACTCAGTTGAAGGTTTGCTAAGTCAGACTCACATGCTGAGGCAAGACCCTTGGAGGACACGTGGTGTTTGAAGGGAGTATAAGTAGGACTCAATGGACAGTGAGAGGGAGGGCTAGCCTGTACAATACTAGCTGGTCTTGGGTCTTCACTGATCTTTGCTTTGAGAGAGAGGCACAGCCAAAAACTTCTGATGTTTCTGTTGGCCCTGGTCCCTCCTGTAGACTTGTATTAATTCAGCTGAGGGCTGGTGGTCTCTGCTAGGTTGTGCCACTACTGTTGATTCATGTTTGCAATTCCACTCTAACAAACTGGACTGCTGGTATATATGTGAAGTATTTGCAAGTGGATCAAGCTGCCCCGGCTGACCTATGAACTGAATTGCTGATTTCCTGACAATTCAGATGGGATGGGATTTGCTCCAAAGAACAAATTTTAACAGGTCCACTTCCCCCATATCCTTTCTTTTCCACTACCTCTGTTGGATGGTGGCCTAGAAGGGAGGTTCAAGCATTTGAGAACCATTAAATGTAGGCTTTGAAAAGATTAAAGTTGCACATCCTCTTTCCATTTTTTGCCCTTTCTGCCCTCTCTGGGTCTTGATTTCCTTATTCTTAATATGGTGAGGGTCTCAGTGACAGTTTACAGGGTGAAACAGAAACACGATATCTCTGTGCAAATCGGCCCTTGATTGTGCTGGAGTCTGGTTGCCTTTAAGACCAGTGATACTTTCTGGAGACTCTTGGGCAAATATTCCTTCCCCTAAGTGTTTGATTTAAAGAGCTTGACACAGAGGACAAAACAAAGTAAAGCTACAGCTTTTTGTTACGTATTAATAATATACATAAGTGGGGGAAGGCACGGGCTTTCTGTCCAAAGGAACTGGTCTTTGGAGCACCCAGCCTTTAAAGGAGTTTCATTTATTGGAAACTGGGCTATAAATGGAGGAAAATGAAATCTCTCTGCAGGCAGCATGATAAAGACATGATAGGCAGCATCCTGGCACATGGGCTAGAAGGAAGAGGGCTGGTGTCCTGGAGAAAGAAAGGGAGAAAGAGCTTCACTTACTCCCTCATTCATTCATTTATCTGCTCTTTCAGATCTCAGGAAAGTTTAATATTCACTCTGACCTTTCTCCCACCCTGGTTCCTCTGTCTCCTCTCCCTTCCTTTCTACTTTTGCCTGTGGCCTGTATTTCTGAGGAAAGCAAAGAAGGAACATTGCCTCTACTGTAAAAATGAGAAGTATGAGCCTTGCAAACTCCACACCAGGAAAAAGTGGTGGGTAGGAGTTTTCTGGGGACCATGATCCACATTAAGGCAGAAGGTGTGTTACCTGTCACCTTAGACCAATATCATTTCAAAAATAACAACTGATACTCCCTTTCTTCGTTTTTTCTTCCTCCCTCCTTTTCTAAATCCCTCCTTGTTTGGTTGGTTCCTATGGTTACCTTTTGGGATTCCGTAACTGGAGAAAGAGCACAGTCTTTATTTATCTTCCTTGCTGTTTCATAGGAGACCATAGACTCGTTGGGAATGGAGGAAGAACCTCTATGGGTGAGGTTCTGCCTGGGAAGCAGAGGGGAACTTGGCAGCCTTTCCCAAAGTCAAGGGCTTCAAGGATGAAGTTTCTCTACTGACAGACTGAGAGGCTCATAGAACTAGCTTGCAGATACTCAATGGGTTCAACTCTGTCCTTTTCTGATGTTTGATGGACTCATTCTGCCTGTCCATCCTTACCAACTCCATTTCATTGACCTAAGACAATGATATATATCACAACATGATCTCTGAGGGGTGATCCAGTATGGACTCATTATGCCTAAATAATAATCTAACATCTTGATAGACTCTACTGTCATAGGTAAGTCATGAGAAGCCAAGGATACCTGTTGAGTTTCCACATAAACAGCTTGGTCTTTGACTATGTTATTGGCTAAGACAAGAGCCATGGATGAAGAGGACCATGATAGCTAGTCTCACTTTGGAAAGGCAGAATTTGATGCTCAGGTAGGTGTCATGAAAAGTCTGAAACCATAGGCATGGAAACCAGGAGAATGGTCTCAGATATAGGTACAGATTTGCAACCCATGACTCCAGTGATTATAAGGGAAGATCTAGAAGGGATAGACTTCTCTGATAACAGTGAATAGCATAAAACAAAATGAACCCTGTGTATAAAGGTAGTCTCAAAGGTCATAGTTCTCGATAAAGAAACCGAGAAAAAGTACTGTGTGCAGGAGCTAGTTCTCCAGTGTCTCTTCCAGTGTAGGTAGAAGTGAGATCTTATCACACCTGACCTTCTGAGATAGTTAACTCCAGTGTCTTTTCCACTGTAGGTCAGATTTCATCCTACCCTTCTCTTTAGCCCAGATAAATAGATAGGATGATTCCAGTGCTAAAGATCAAGATGCAGAGACCCTGGATATGAGTCTACCCTCTAATTGTCCATGCTATAGGCTGTCCAGCCAGTATTATGAGAAATATGTGTTCAGAAGGCTGTAGACATATCCACTTGGGGACATGGAAGATGGGAGAACTCTCTGCTTGAACGTTCTTCAATAAAAGGAAGACATGTTCAATGTGCTGACAATATTACCTGGGTACAGGGAGATCTCCCCTCAAAATCAAATTGATAACAACAGTTTCCTTCACAGAGCCTGATTTATTTGCCAAGTGGATATCTTCCCTGTGTGACCACATTGCTACACCTGTCACCCCCTACACCGGGACTAGACAAATACCCTCTCTGGAATTCAGGTACTGCTTGGAGAATGAAACCATAACTCACTTTAAAAACCAGTGATACATATTTATATTCTGACGGGCATGGGCCTGAAAGCTCTTCACTGTGCACTCCCTGGCTTTGGATGGGCGTCAATCTTCTCTGCAGTTTATTAACACAGCTGCCACTCACGCCAGATTTACCGTCACCTGACTGACTGTACCGAGACAGTTCATCATGAGAACATTCGCTTAATTTGCCCCATCCGAATTGTTCCCTGCAACGCGGATGTCTGATATGGCTTCATAAATGACATTTCTTTTCTGTTGGAAAAATCTTTCTGGCCCTCTTTCTTGTATCCTCCCCAGCTTCTTATTTAAAGGAAGCAATAAATGTCAAAACTATCTATAGCTCTTGTGAAGGGAAGTTGACATATAAGGCCAAACAAAACCCATGTAAACTGCCTTTGCCCTATACAGAAGTCTGGTTTAATGAATGGTTATAATTTCTTTTTAGGAGCCTTAGAAAGTTTAGTTATATAGAAAAACAAATAAACCAACCAACTAGCTTACTATTTTGTATTTTTCCTGGGGTCTAGTTTCCTACCTTTGTGCTTTCTCTCAGGGACTCAGAGTTCATTTCTTCTTTCTCTCCTCAGACTGACTCACATATCACTTATAAGCATTTACTCTGTGCCAGACACTGAGATAGACATTTTCCACTGTATTTTTCAGCTTAATGATTGGAGGTGAATGTAATTATTCCCATAGACATTAAGAGGTGTACAAGCTTGAGGGATTGATTGAACTTACTTGGATTCTTCTGCTTGTGAGCCCTTGAACATTTTTTGTTCTTCCAAGGTGTAATTACTCATTTAACACCAAGAACAACCATGGTCAGAATGTTAAATTTCAGGGACCATTTTATAAGCTGGGAAGTGGAAGTCTATAGATGTGGGTAGCTTGTTCAAAGTTTCTTAGCTGGTGTTTTAGTTGGGGTTTTACTGCTGGGAACAGACACCATAACCAAGGCTACTCTTATAAGGACATTTAATTGGGGCTGGTTAATAGGTTCAGAGATTCAGTCCATTATTATTGAGGCAGGCAGGAACATGGCAGCATTCAGGCAGGCATAGTGCAGGAGGAGCTAGGAATTCTACATCTTCATCTGAAGGCTGATAGAAGAATATTGATTTCTAGGAATCTAGAATGAGGGTCTAAAAGCCCAGTTCCACAGTGACACACCTACTCCAACATGGCCATACCCACTCCAACAGGGCCACACCTTCTAATAGTACCACTCCCTGGGCTGAACATATACAAACCATAATAGCTGGTGAGAGCAATGGAATGAAAACTCAGGTCTTTGTGGCACCCACGGTTGTGGGTGTCCCCCTTGAGTTCAAATTTTCCCACTGTAATTATAACTCTTATAACTCTGAGGAGAACGATGTCCTGACAATTGGGAGCCAAGGAATACCACAAAGTCACACCACACAACAAACCTCACATGATAGATTTATTAGGAAAAGTCATAAAAGGGTGGCTTCCTCTGCTGAGGATAGAAGCAGTAAAGAACTAAGCAGGAACAGGTTTTATATAAGGTTTTGTGGTGGGTGGAGCCTTCCAGGGTAGCCTGGGATTGGTAGGATTCTGTGGCCTTATCTTGGGCTATTTTCCCCCTCTGTGGTAGAGAGCTTGGCCATCTTCATCTTCAGGGGCTAGACCTTTCCTGTGGAGTATTCTGGAGACTGGGGCCTGGCCATGCATGTGCCTTGAGGGGCTGTGTTAGGCTATCAGAGTGATCTGGAGGGGCAGCCCAGGGTTTGGAGGTACTCAGGGGTAGGGCATGGGCATTTGTGTGCCTCAAGGGCTTATACTTATTGGGGTTTAGGAATTGCTCACAAACCATACAAACAAACATGCATCTCAGTCAGACAGGGATAGTTTATTGAACATATGCCCCAGCATTGGCCAACCAGGGCCATGGACCACATTTTGGAACTGAACCATGGCCCTAAGTTAAGATCCTACAGGGTTTTAAGCCCCAAGCCCACAAACATCTGTGCCAAGTTATTTCTCCAATCAGGATTTGGGGAGTGGAGATTTCCTTAGGAACTTGTCTTTGTAGTATATTTATCTTCCTCCCATTGGTTGGGGTAGTCAACTGTAGCAGGAGATTTGTCTAATTGTCATGTCCTAACTTTTCTACTGGGATGGGACTTGTCTAACATTTCTGTCTTACCTTGCCAACCGGGATGTTTCCAACGGGTTCTTGGGAACTTAAACTTTACTGGACCAGTACTCAATATGGAAGTTTTATTCCAAACAGTTTCTTATATTGGTGAAGGTGTCTCTGTTATATTGGGGTCTATTCCAGGGGCAGCTTATACCATAAAAGCTTATACACAGGTTCAGGAAGTGGTGTTAGGTGGTTGGTTTGGGTCCAAGTTTATTGTAAGTAACTATACAAAACAGTTCTACTGACTTTTTATCATGATTGGTTTGCAAGGGCATAGAACATAACAGAATATGTAATCAATCTTGGCATTAAAAAGTTTCCTAGTAGCAGCAGAAATATATAAGAAGGTTCCTTATAATGGCAGGCTAGCCAAGTAAATGCTACCTATACTTTATCATTTTACCTAAGCCTTAACACTTTACCTAGGCCTTACCATTACATCTAGGCATTAATATTTTACCTAGGCCTTAACAATAATAACCATAAGTAAGCTAGTCAAGAGCCCTACAGATTAAGGTCACCTCATGGCTGAAGAGATTATGCAGAGGAGACAGGATAGATTCTTCTTGGAGGGAGCATATTCCAAGTCACTTGCAGAATTTCTGGCAGGAAAATTAAATTTCTCTTAGTTGGGATTCATAGGAAATACCCTACTGGGAGCTGGTCAACTCTTGAGGGATGACATCGAGGAGGTGCATACAGGTATGGTGGAAGTTTTAGAATTGAACATTTCACAGATACTAGCTGAAAAGACCATGTAAGGAGGGGGTAATAGGGCCTGGTTTGGCCTAGAAAGATGAACTACTCATTCTATCAAAAAACTATAATCGGACACAACCCTATCTAGCACTTTCCGCTTCCTTAAGCCATGTATAATAAGGATTCCTCTCTTCCGTATATTCTGTCAGCACTCAGCATGATCTTCATTGAGAGTCCTTTCCATGATCCTGACTCCCAAGGCCCTTTCCTACTCTATTTGGTTATCTCATATCCTCTTCTAAAGGAGCTTACTCTATTCTCAGGGTGTTACCTCTTCTACCATATAGACAGTCCAGCACGTAGCTGCTTCAACTTCCCTCTTGGAAAGCTCCACTAGTTCTCCTTGTGGTTTAAAAAAGCCATGCAGGACTGAAGCTGATATTGTGATCCTGTGTTCAGACTCAGTTCTTCTCTAGGCTCCTGCCTTATCAAGAGATATCATCTTCTGCTGACTTACTTGAAAAGAGAATTGTGTCCACCTTCCTCATGTCTGTCATCCACTACACATTTAATTCTAACAGAAAATCTAAAGGAACAGTTTACATAATGTGGATGAATGAACCAAGGCACAAAGGAAGTATATGACTTCTCTAATGGTAGAATTTGGATCTAAGCCCAATTCTTTGAAATCCAAGTGCTTTTGCACCGCATAATGTCATTGAAAAGAAGTGGAGGAGACATGGAAAAGTCAAGACTGCTGCACTAGCTTACTGTAGCAACTAGAACAAAATGTCCAGGACTGCTTATTGTAAACAACAAATATTTATTACCTCATTGTTCTGGAGGGTAGAAGTGGTACCCCAGGTAACATAAGAGTTGTTTGCTTTCTGAGGACATGGTGCCCTCTCTTCTTGGCTTATAGGTGGTAAGATTGTCTCTCTGTATTTGCTCTAAATATCTTTATGAAGACATTGCAACCTAAACCAGATGTTAGGACTTGTGTGTGTGTGTGTGTGTGTGTGTGTGTGTGTGTGTGTGTGACAGAGAGAGGGGGGGATACCTGTGTAGGATAGAAAATAACCCTTAGATCACAAAGCACATTAAAATGATGCTAGAAATAATGATACTGGGCACAGATGAAGTCTAGAGACTGATCCTAGAACATTAGGTAATTTAGTGTCAGTCATGTGATATTTGAAATGTGCATAAATGGTATTGCTTCTACTCAGTGGTAACTGGTGGTATAGGGAGAGCAGGCTATATTTGTACTTCATATATTATGCCAAAATCAATTATAATTCAGCAAAGACTTAAATGTAAATTATGAAACCACAGAGCACTAGGCATGGTTAAGATTAAGTAAAAAAAAGAAATAGAGGCATGGCAAGATGTCTCACTCTAAGCATTTCATAAAACCGTGAAGTCAAAAATAGGAGAAAAGTGGGCTGGGATGTAGGTTACTTGGTAGAGTGCTTTCCTAGAATGCACCAAGTCTTCGGCTCCATCCTTAGGTCTCCATTAAACCTCCATCCAAGCAGACATTGGAGTAAGAAAGATGGCTAAGAGTGCCTGTTGCTCTTGTAGAGACCCAGGTTTTGTTACAACTACATTTAACTTCAGTTCCAGGGGCTCCAGCATCCTCTTGTGATTTCTGTGGGCACCAGGCAAACAGGGAGCACACATACATACACACAGGCAAATAATCATAAAAATAAAATAAATACAAATAAAAAATAAAACACATACATATAAAATGAGATTAAAACCACTCATGGTAGCACATAACTGTAATCTCAGCACTCAGGAGGAAAAGGCAAGAAGATCTTAAGTTCAAGGTCATTCTTGGCTACATAGTGAGTTCAAAACCCTCCTGGGACACCTAACATCTTGTCTCAAAAGAAAAACCAACAAATAAGCAAACAAAGCCTTACCAAATCTGGACCCCACATGGTACAAAGAAATAGTTGACTCTTGAAAGTTATCCTCTCACCTTATATGCATGCTGTCCTACAAACAAATGAATGAATTAGCAAATAAATGAATGAATGAATGAATAAAAGTAATAATAAAAAGTTGAAAAAGGAGTAAGATAAGCAATTCAGGCAATTTAGTAAATTTCTATTGGCCAAAGTGCTGTAATCCAAAAAGCAGACAGTGAACTAGTGAAAATGTTTATAACAAATGGTAGCAGGAACATTAACTCATCAATAACAATTCTGAGAGAGTCTAAGGGTGGTATGAAAGAAGAAAGTAGGTAAAAAGCATAAGTGGTCCCTTTCTAGACAAAAAAAAAAAAAGTAGATATAGCTGTCTAATATGAGTTCACAAGGTATATAGCCTCATTTGGAACTAAAGAAATAATATTTAAAATACAAATTAACTTGCTTTTGAGGTACTATACATTGATATAATTGGGCATAGGGAAACTAGCAAATCCAACCATTGTTGTGGTGTAATGATGGTGCGATTTGTCTGAGAAATTTGGCAATGTTCAATTCAGTTAAGCAATACAATTTCCCCTTCTCACCACCCCCTTTCCTACTCTCTGTCTTAATTGGAGCTTTTACTGCTGTTATAAAACACAATAACTGTAAATAACTTGGAGGGAAAAAAAAAAGAGCTTATTTTGGCTTATATCTCTCAGGTCACACTCCATTGCTAAGGGAAATCAGGGCAGGAACTCATACAGGGCAGGAATCCGGAAGCAGGAGTAGATGCAGAGGCCATGAAGGAGTGCTGGCTTGCTTCTCATGGTTGTTCAGCCTGCTTTCTTATAGTATCCTAAGATCACCTACTGAGCTGTAGCCCTACTCAAAATGTGCTGGGCCCTTCTACATTAATCAATAATTAAGAAAATGCCTTACAGATTTGGCAACAGGCAAATCATATGGAGGCATTGTCTTATTGGTCAAGAGTTCCTCTTTCCAATGAGTCCAGCTTTTGTCAAGTTGAAATAAAACTAGCCAGGACACCTCCTTCCCGATCTCCCTCCTCTTCCTTCTTTGCTTTTTTTCCTCTGTTGACCTCCTCCTTCCCCGTCCAAGTTCGTGGTATATAGCTAAGTCTGGTGGTTTGAATGAAATGTTCCTTATAGTCTCTGGCATTTGATTACTTGGTCCCCAGTTGGTGGCACTCTTTCTGCTGAAGCTCAGAAGGTATGGCCTCAGGAAGTATGCTACTGGGATTAGGATTTGAGAATTTAAATACTCCCATTCCTAAATTATTCTTTCTGTTTCCTGCTTGTGGTTTCAGATGTGATCTCTCAGATTGCTACTCTCAGGCTATCCTCTTCTCCCAAGTTCTGGGATTACAGATGTTGCTTTCTAATAGTGCCTTAAAATCACCTGCTGAACTGTGACCCCACTCCCACCTCAGGTGCTTCATCATACACTGCTCAAGAAATTCTATCTGCAGGTATCTTATAGAGATTATCCTAGTTTAAGAACAAAATTTGTCTTATTTTTAATTGTGTGTGGTGTGTGTGTGTGTGTGTGTTTATCTGTGTGTCCATCTCTCTCTTCCTCTGGTTCTCTCTTTATGTGTGTATGTATGCACATGAGTGCAGGTACACTGCTAAAGTTGGAAATATTGAACCAATTGGAGCTGGAGTTACATATGGTTGGTTGTAAGCCACTTGGTATAGGTGCTGGGAACCACACTCAGGTTCCCTATAAAAACACTATGAGCATTTGGCCTCTGAGTCATTTCTTTATGCCAAAGATTATCCTAGGTTTGCACCAAGGGATCATGGACAGCACAAAAAGAGTTTCTGAAGTTCATGACCTGAGTAGTTTTCCACAGTACCAAGTTAAGGTTCTAGGAGCAGTATATCCATCATTACTCTCTCTTCTCTTATACCCATTACTGTCCAGCTGGAAAATTTTTACTAATTTGACATGCAAAAAGGGACCTTCTTTTGCTTTGCATTTCCTAACTAATAACGAGGTTGGTTATCTTCTGGCATGCTTGTGGTGGTCATTAGGACTCCTCTCCATAGAACTGTTGGATAATACCTCTTGTCAATTTTTCTCTTTGGTTGTCTTTGACTTGTGAGAGTTCTTAATATACTTTGCATGCTAACGTCTTGTCAGTTAGATCCATTACAATAAGTCTTTTGCATCTGTGCCGCATCTTTTACTTTTATACAATACAGTCTTTGTCACACATTAATTTAAAAATTTATATGCAGTCAAATCGATCAACATTTTTGTGATTGGTATCTTTTATGTTTTAACAAATCTCTTCCTACCCAAGGTCAAAAACACATTTTCTTTTAAAACTTGAAAAATAGAACTCATTACTATGACGAATTTAAAATATACTCAAGATTGAGAAAATAACATTTAAAGCTTTCCCTTCATTTTAACAACAATCAACTTCACATCACTTTTGCTTTATCTGTTTTTTCATTGTCTCTCTCAGACTTTTCTGGAACTTTAGAAAAAAATCCTCAGATTTTATGTCATCAAATCAATATTTGTGTGCTGTTTTATATCAACTTGACACAAGCTATAGTCATCTGAAAGGAGAGATCTCAACTGAAAAATTGCTTTTATAAGATAGGGATGCAGGCAAACCTGTACAGTATTTTAATTACTTATTGGTGGGGGAGGCCCTAGCCCACTGTAGTCCTAGGTTCTATAAGAAAGCAGACTGAGAAAAGGCATAAGGAGAAAGCCAGTAAGCAGTACTCCTCCATTGCCTTTGCATCAGCTCCTGCCTCAAAGTTCTTGTCCTGCTTGAGTTATTGTCTGACTTCCTTCAATGATGGGCAATGATATGGCATAAGCCAATTAATACTTTCCTCCCAACGTTGCTTTTGGTCATAGTGCTTTATCACAGCAATAGTAACTCTAAGACTGAAATTGGTACCGGGGGTGGGGTCATGTGTTTGGAAGAACTGTTGAAGAATTCTGGAACTTTGGGCTAGCAAAGCCATTGAAAACTTAGTGTTTAAAGCTTGGTGAGATGTTTTGTAGGCACTTGGAAGATAAGAGTGTTGAGAGAAATAAGGATGGTGGTGAACTGGCTTGTAAAGTTCCAGAGGGAAATTTGACAGTCATTTAAAGACTCTATTAAATCCATTATATATTTTAGTTAAGAATCAGTGGTTCTGGTTAGCTGGGGCTGAAGAATTGTCTGTGGTTAATAAAGTACCAGAACCACTAAAGTGAACCCTTTGCTTAACTGGAAAAAAATCATTACTGGTCATCTAGAGCTGAGAAATAGCAGTGATTAAGAAGGGATCAGCATCACTGAGGTGAAATCTTGTAGAAAACGGTTCCTCATAGCACACAGAAGATGTGTTCTAGAGGCAGCCAAGTTTCTACCATGTGCTGGCAGCCAGACTTGGTAATGATTCACACTGGTGGTCCTGGTTTTGAAGGCATGAAGGTGTCATGGAAAGCAGCTGAGGCTTCTCACTGTGTGGCAGTGTTGGGGTACCTGAAGAAAGTCCTAGTAAGACTATTGGTGAAAGTACAACCTAGTTACATTTTGGAGATGTTAGTAAAATGGGGTAACCACCAAGGACAGAAGCATCTATGAAGTGGATCCAGCCAAATCCTAGAAGACAAGCTTCAGGTGCTATGTATGTATGTATGTCTAAGCCTTTTGCAGAAGCTCAGAAGATTGTAAATGAATCTAAAGCAGTGGACACAGAGATGTTTACACTGTTGGAGTTTGTTTGTTTGTTTGTTTGTTTTTTTTGCTTTGTTCAGATTGTGACTTCCATACTGATGTAAGAAAGTGTTTAATTTATATTTTATTTTACAGGAACCCACAGAGGAGAGACTTTGAATTTTTTAAAAGAGATTTAAGAGTTTTAAAGAGACTGAATTTTAAAATGTTCAAATTTGTAAAAGGCTGTGGGCTTTTTAAAGTTTATAAAATGTTTTATATTGTAATGTTTATATTAATGTCTGATTTGAGGGATGAACAAGAAAGGATATGTTATAGATTAATGGTCATTTGTTTTACAAAGTTGGCAAGGGGTCAGTTGTGCTTGCTAGGTTAATGCCAAATTGACACAAGCTATAGTCATCTGAGAAGAGGGAATCTCTTGAGTAAATGCTTCTGTAAGATCAGGCTGAAAGCAAGCCTGTGGAATACTTTCTAAATTAGGAATTGATGTGGAATGGACAAGCCTATGTCTGGTGGTCCCAGCTTCTATAAGAAAGTAGGCTGAGCAAGGCATAAGAAGCAAGTCAGTAAGCAACACTGCTCTATTACCTCTGCATTGGTTCCTACATCTAGGTTTCTGCCACACTTGAGTTTCTGTCTTGTCTTTAGAAATGAGCAGTGATTTGGAAGCATAGGCCAAATGAATCTTTTCCTCCTCAAATTGCTTTTGGTCATGATTGTTTCATCACAGCAGTTGTAACCTTAACTAAGACAATTAGTTTATGAAAAATATTTTAAAACAACAAACTTGCCTTTTGCATCTAATAATCTATCTATTAATTGGAGAAGATTAATTATTTGAGATTCCAACATAAAATGTATGTGCATATTCTAGGGTTATTAAATTTCTTTGCTTTATTATACATGGAAAATCTGAGAGAGAGAGAGAGAGAGAGAGAGAGAGAAAGAGAGAGAGAGAGAATGAATATGTGTGTGATGTGTGTGTTTATGCCTGCTGAGACCAAGGGAGACTCTCAGATCCTCAAACCCCTGGGAGTTGGAATTACAAGAGGTCGTGATCCACCTGACATGGGTACAGGAACTGAGTCCAGGTCTTCTACAAGAGCAGTGTGCGTTCTTAACTTCTGA
Source organism: Rhynchomys soricoides (assembly GCA_019843965.1). Classification (NCBI taxonomy): domain Eukaryota; kingdom Metazoa; phylum Chordata; class Mammalia; order Rodentia; family Muridae; genus Rhynchomys; species Rhynchomys soricoides. Next base: position 1,371,891 of record JADRCH010000117.1, read on the forward strand.
TCCAACTTCTCAGCTTCAAGGTTTTAAAAACACATTTACTTTTTAATATCTGGCTGAAGTTATTCTCTTAAAATATTTTGACCGTTTTTGACTTTCTATTGCTCCATGTAAATATTAGTATGAAATTGTTAAGTTCTAAAACAACAACAACAACAAAGAATTTTTAAATTCTGTGAAGAATTTTAATTTTTATTTTCATTGAATTTCCTGGAATCTCTAGATTTAATGATGCCCAGTTTTTATGACATTGTATCTCAAAATTTCTAGACTATGTTATATTTCTTCATGAATTAAAATATTTCAGTGGTACCAGTAACATGATATTTTTTGAAGATCACAATCTTTATACTTCTTGTCTCTATTATGAACAGTGACTTAAAATTCTACTTCCCAAATGGGCATCATGATGAAGCCTATAGCTCTAGCACTTGGGAGGTTAGATCAAGAAGATTAGTTGAGCTAAAAAGTCTGGGACCAGTCTGAATATGAGAGGCAGGGGAGGTGGAGAGAGAGAAGAAGAGAAAGGGACAGAGAAAGAAAGAAAAGTGAGAGTGAGAGAAAAAGGGAGGGGCAGAAAGAAAGAGAAAGGAAAGAATGAAACGGTCTAATTTTTAAAATTTTCCTTTAATTGTATGCGAAACTAATGATATTTTTGTTAACTTTTTGTTTTTATGTTCAGTATACCAATAGAACAGTAACGTTGATATTTATTGGTAGATTACCTTGAATTGTCTGTGTAGAGAAATACCTTAATGGTAAATAATGACAATTTTGTTTCTTTTTACTATCTTTATCTTGTCTTACTGCACTGGGTATGACCTTTTCAGTTCAGGTTCAATAGAAGGTATGATGGTGGGCTTTTTTCTTTGGCTTTGAACTTTAAAAGAGCTATTTCTAATGTTTCACTATTTGTAATATTTACTGTATGTTTTGAGTAGAGAGATATTTGACAGCTTACAGAAATTTGCTTATTTTGAGATGCTCAAGTGTTTTATTTTTAAAATTTATGAACACACAGTACTTTGTAAACTACTTTTCTCTCTGTTTAGCTACACTGCAGCTTAAATGAAAAAGTGAAATAACTCAGACTGTCTGGCATAGCTCACTGCCTCCCCCTCAGTTCCTTGCCTTCTTTTCTGTACCCCTTTTACCCTGTATCCCCTCTTCTACTTTGTTTTATTGTTTTTCCCACTCTGCTTTTATTTTTTTCTTTCTGGTTTCATGGTCCCGTTTCTTGCTTCCAGGTCTTTACCCATATTTGCTTCATCTATGAGAGGTGTACTGTATCTGTATTCATTTTGCTAAGTCTGGGATACATGGCCTAACATAATGTTCTCTAGTTCTATCAATTTTCCTGAAAATTTCATTATTCATTTTTTTCTTGATCGCTTGTTTTAGTTTCTTTTCCTATTATGTGATAAAATGCTTTGACACAGCAACTTAAGGGCTTATTCTGTATCTGAGTTCAATCTATCATAGCAGAAATGTCAAGGCAGAGAGGCTCAAAACAGCTGGTCACATCTCATTTATCATCAGAAATCAGGAAGAAATGACTACATATAGCTGCTTAGTTCCTTTTCTCCACTTATATAGTTTAGAATTCCATCTAGGGAATGGTGCCATCCACAGTGGGTAAATTTTCTCACCTCAATTAATATAATCAAGGTAGAGCTCCAGTGACCTGTCCAGAGTGCCATCTCCCAGGTGATTCTAGTTCCTGTCAAGTTGACAACACTAATCTTCAACTGACTGAATAAAGTTTCTTTGCTTATATGTTGAGGAGTATTATAGCCAGGTCATATGGTAGTTCTATGTTCAGTTTTTGTTTGTTTGATTTTTGTTGTTTTTATTGCTGTTGTTGTTTTGAGAAGCCTCCACACAGGTGGCTTTCCTAATTCCCAGTGGGTAAGGATTCCCCAGTAGCCATTATTGTTTGCTGTCTTTTCATATGTGGTGTTGTTTACATTTTTAACTTTTATTTTATGTGTATGGGTGGTGGTGCCCACAGAGTCCACAAAGGGCACTAAATTACCTGAGACAAACGTTATATATAATTGTTAGTTGACATGTGTGTGCTGGGAATTGAACCTGTGGATTCTGGAAGACTAGCAAGGGCTCTCAACAACTGAGCTATCTTCCCAGCATGTTGTGTGTAGTGGCCACTTTGATTTGGGTGAGATAGAATCTCAGAGTAGTTTTACTTTACATTTCTCTAAAGGCTCTGGAAATTGAATCCTTTAAAACCTATTCAGCCACTTTGATTTCTTCTTTTGAGATGTGTTTGTTCAGATCATTGCCCAAGTGTTTTGAGTGGCAGCTTGTTTTGCGGTATTTAATTTTTGCACTTCTTTATGTATTCTAGATATTAACCTCTTGTATGAAGTATAGCTGGGAGATCTCCTATTCTGAGGGCTGTCTGTTGCTTCTGTTGATAGTTTCTTTTGTTATGAAGAGCCATTTTAATTTAGGGAAGACAAATTAGGAGCAAAATTTTAAAAGTTTTAGAGATTAAATCATTCTTAAACCATGAAGACAAACACTGCTCGATGAAATCGTGCTAAAGGGAAATTGTAATTTAGCTAAAATCTTAAAATTTTAGATAATGTTGATTTTTTTCTGATGTGTTTATATTTTATGCTTTTGTGAAATGAATTTTGTAATGTATGTATTTTTCAAGGATACTGTTCATTTTTCTAAATTATTGCTATAAAATATTCCTTATTTTCAAAAGTTTTTGGTAAAATCTTGAGTCAATACAGTACACTCCTCTGCACTAATATTCTCAAAGTAATTCTAGTTTTTTGTCTACTTAGTATGTGAGAGAGATGCATTGATATTTCTGACCAAGACTGGACATTTATAGATTTCTTCTTATGACTACATTAATGTATGTATTCAAAATTATTATATAATCAAACTAATTTTTAAAATTCCAAATACATCTCTTATTCTGGAAAATAGTTACAGAAAATTTATTATGGCTAATATTTCACTGTGCATCCTTTTTTACTACTTTATCACCATCTTTTGTATTACTATAGCTTAGGTGTAGCTAGTAGAGTACTTCATCCAATTTAAGCAAGTATAATTTGAGAATTTCTATTTATTTCAAACAGTGTAATATAGTCCATTAGTACTGTCTTAGTCAGGGTTTCTATTCCTGCACAAACATCTTGACCAAAATGCAAGTTGGGGAGGAAAGGGTTTATTGAGCTTACACTTCCATGCTGCTGTTCATCATCAAAGGAAGTCAGAACTGGAACTCAAGCAGGTCAGGAAGCAGGAGCTGATGTAGAGGCCATGGAGGGATGTAACTTACTGGCTTGCTTGCTGCTGGTTTGCTCAGCTGGCTTTCTTATAGAGCCCAAGTCTATCAGCCCACAGATGGTACCACCCACAAGGGGCCCTCCCCCCTTGATCACTAATTGAGAAAATGCGTTACAGCTGGATCTCATGGAGGCATTTTCTCAACTGAAACTCCTTTCTCTGTGATAACTCCAGCTTGTGTCAAGTTGACACACAAAACCAGCCAGTACAAGTACTAAGTGAGAATGATTTTTAAATTTGTTCTCATTCATATTTCCTGATCAAGTGAATTGTTTGTTTATTCTGATCTGTCTCCTTTACTATCTGCTATTTGAATAAGGTTGTCTATAGGCTCTTGGCTTCCGCTATTACTTTGTAATCTAATCCTGGGAAAGTAGGAAAGATTCTGCCTTTGCCATTTGCTCTGCAAGTAATTATAATTAATCGATTGGTTTGCTGGCCAAACCTAGTGGGACTGTACAGAAGCTAATGAGTTGAAAGCTTAATATGACTGTATTCAGTTTTTCTTGCTGTGCAACAAATTACTACAAACTAAGTAGCTTTAAAACATCTATTTATTGCCTCACAGTAGGGCTTCTGACAGGCCCACCTGGGTTTTCTTCTAAATGTCTCATAGGATTGAAATTGGGGTGTGTGAAGAATGGCTCTCATCTTGTAGGTTTTCCTTTTGAGCCATTCAGCTTGTTGACAGAATACAATTAGGCCAAGGTCTCTCTCAGTCTGAGCATGTGACCACATTCATCTGCCCATCATTGGCTATGTATCAAACCCCTTGTGTTTTGAGTTTCTACCTTCCTCTCCTGCTGCATGCCAGTGAAAACCTTGCTCTTTAATGAATGTGTGATTTAGCTAGATTCACCTAGATAGTCTCTACTGCACATCTTGCAGATTAGGCTCCTCTGACATATGCAGAATTTCATTATAGCAGTTTCTGGATCAGCAGTTGGGTGACTAGAGCTTAGAAATAGGCTCAGCACAATGATGGGGAGACCAGACAGATGGACTGATCTCAAAAAAAAGAGGTAGGGGCATTTTGTTTGTTTCTGAGAAAGAAATGAGCTGCCCTGGATTCTATTTTCTTCATTTTTCTCAAACCACCTATTGGGCAGAGCACTGGGCAGAGCATGGCTGTCACTGTTAGTGTGAGAGTGGACTGTTTGGCAGTCAAACCTAGCTTGCTGCCACCCAAAATCCACCCTCAGGGTCCAGTCATTTACCGTATTGTGTGTTATTTTCACGGTAATATGGGAACAATCTAATCTTGTGAGGTCCTAAAAGCAGCTTCTTTCTTATGAAAGCCCACATTCTCAGACGGTATCCTTCAAAACATTTCAACAAGAATAAAAGGAGTGTAGGTTTAAAGCACTGTAAACTCACAATTACTTATTTTCATGTAGTAGCTTAAATCGTACGCATTCTTAAAAATAGCTCTAGAGATGACTGTGTTATTTCACATCAAAAATAATAATTTGGTGGACTAAATCAGATAAACTAAATTTACAACAATACTATTACATATTAAAACCAAGTGTTAACAAAAATAAATGACAGCTATCAACAAGCAAAAGAACAGGGGAAACAATTTCAGAAGAATGTGTCTTTTAAATGGAACCTCTGCATCCCCATGTCTTACTCTTTTTGCAATGTTGTAACAGCATACCACAGACTAGGTAATATATACAAGCACATGGTTATGGGGGCTGTGAAGTTCAAGATGTTAGCGTCTGACAAGAGCCCTACCATTGAAGACACTGATGGAGACCTCCCTATTGTATGGTTAACTCACTTCTGTGATAACAGCATGAGTCTATGAGTCCTCCCTCATGGCCTGATAACTTCACATCAGGCCCCACCTCCCAACAAATTGAACTGGGCATTTACTTTCCAACATATTTTTTTAGAAATACAATCAAATCATTGTGCCTATCTATGGCAAAATGGTCTCTTTAGGACATTCAGCTTCTCACTTATCCATGGTTTTACTTTCCAATATTGTAGTTATCAGTGCTCAACTGTGGTCTGAAAATTTAGACGCCAAGTTCCAGAAGTAAAACACTCACAAACTTTAACAACTTATGTAGGTATACAGGCATTTGATGAGTGTGTGTGTCCATGCTTGAAGGTACTATGTGTACCATGTACACTTAGCACTCATGGAACCCAGAAGAGGACACCAGAGACCCTGAAACTGGAGTTACAGGAAGTTGTAAGCTTTCTGTTGTGTGTGCTGGAAACCAAGCCCAGGTCCTCTGGGAAAGCAGCCAGTATTCATAACCACAGAGCTGTCTCTGCAATTCTAACACACAAAGTTTAAATGGCATGTCATTCTGAGTAGAGTGACAGGATTTCAAGCCCGCCCACTTCAATCCACCTGGGTCATAAAACATCTCTTTATGCAGCATCTCCACACAGGATTTGCTACCCACGACATTAATTATGGTAGCATACTGCTTGTATTTATGACATCCTTTGTTTATGTAATAACAGCCCAAGGTACAAGATAAAAAAATGCTGCAATTTTATTATAGTATGTCAATCTTTTTTATGATAAGTTATAGTCAAGAACTTAACATGTATAACTATTTAAATTTTATCATAGATATGCATAGGAAAAGGCAAAGCATAGACAAGGCTCATGGTACTATCATGACATGTACCTCTGGCAGATAAAGGTGACAACATGGTAGAGGCATTTAGCTCAGTACCCAGAACATAAAATAATAATAATAATAATAATAATAATAATAATAATAATAATATCATCATCATTAATATTCACTTTCTCATCCAGCTCTTGCAGCTTTTCTTTATGGGTCACCTTTCTTTTGACATTACCCTTTTGATATTATCTAGGTATTTTTATTTCCATTTTCTAAAATTAGGAGCCCATTCACCCCTCCCTATAATCAAGTTGGAGAATGTACCTGGGAGGCGGCCTACCTATGATAGCTGCTCAGATATGTCTATCCCTGCTACCCAAGCTCAGTACCTGGTGTTGTCCTAGCCCTGGTGCAGAGTGAATTAAGCTGACTTCTCTGAGGTAGTGGTTGCAATTTCTTCCTCCTGTGCTCCAGGCTTGTTTTTCAGCTTCACTGGATTTTAATCAAAGGCCATTTTCAGAAGTGTTTGTGATCCTGGGGACCTGACGGATAATATGACCAGAGGGAGAGGAAAGAGCAGCCCAGAAGGAAGCCAATTTAATTATAACCATACTGTCAGGCTTATGTTCCTTGGGGATGTCTATGGTCTGCCTGACCAGGGCACTGGGTAGCTTTGCAAGGAATCCAAGGAGTAGGAAGAAGCTTTCATTGAAGGGATTGAAAGTCATATACCTACCTTAGATTTCTGAGAATGAGTCAAAGCTTGGAAAAATGTGGAAGACTTAGCTATGGCTACCCTAGGTCTGGAGAGACGTTCAGTCTGAGCTTCAGTGGATTTGCCTTGAGAGTTCAGATTCCATCATCTTTGGAAGCTCCATGAGTGTCATCCTGGGGATGCCAGGCTAATGAGAAGACCTGGGTTCCAGTGGAGATGGCCAGGTACTCTGAAAACTGTAATGGCCATTTTATATACAAACAAACGAAACAAAAAAAAAAAAAGAAGAAGAAGTTCAAAGAGCTTATATGTCATGCCAAGTATCATATAGCATGTAAACAGGGAAGCTGTATATTGCTTTTTAAAAAATATTTCATTATAAACATTTTTCATGGTATTTCAAATAGACAAGGACTTGGAGACAAACACTCTTATGGCTCCCAAATAAAATTAATCATAATTTCTTAATTTATTCCAAATCTCTTTATTGTTCACATTCCCAGGTGTCTTTTTTCAGTTTGGTGCTTGAATTGGGATCCCATATTGATAGAGGTTGACATCCTGATTTTTTCTTCTCTCTGTAGATTACTTTCTCCCATCAACTTTCTATTATTAGGATTTTTTTAATCAAACCAGAAAATTACTTCTGTCATATGTCTCAGAGTCTGGATTTTGTGGATTTTCCTGACATTTGAACCCAGTTGATACTCTGTCATATCCAGCTGTCAACATTTTCCATCGTACAGAACTTAACCTCTGGCTTATAGGTGGCAATATTGCTCTCTCCTACGAAGTATGCCAGGAGTCAGATGATTGTACCTGCTGGCCCACAGCCACCACTAAACATGCTTCCAGTTTTCTCAACTGCCTCCAAACCAGCCAGGGACCCTCACACCTTTGAGGACAAGGAGTCTAGTCACTCTTTTTGATATGTGTCTTACCTCTGGCTGTTATTTACCTCTGCATATTCCTTCATTCATTTATATTAGCATATGAATGACTACTTATTGAGATGTTTACAACCAGAATAGATGCTGGTTTTACAAGCATGCACACATTACTTCTGTGTTTGCAGTGCTCTGGACTGACTTGGGAGAGACAAAGCTTTAGGTGGCCTGAGGCATGCCTTGCTTCACAGTATCATAGTCTTGATCTCTGCCCTGGCCCTGGTGGTCACATAATACTCTCCTGGTCTTTACGTCTGTTTCCAAATTGCTTCTCTTATAAGATTCTATAAGATTCAACCTCTAACCCTGGCAAATGTGGAGAGAATAACTCCCTTCTATGTAAAGGTCAAGAGGAATGGGAGTTTGTCCAAGAGCAGGGGACAGGGCCTACAAAATCTAATGGTAAAAGAGGACAGAGCATGTTACAGAAACTACAGGTTGTCTGGTCTGTCTGGGAAAAGGGGTCTGACTGAGAGTGGCTAAGACTGTTCTAGATAAATATTGCAAGCTGTAAGGAGTCCTGAAGTTTGTTTGTCTTAGGACACAAGAGCTAAGGAAATGTTTACCGGGGGCACATTGATTTGAGCTGGGATAGAGCTCTGGCTGGGGATGGGGCCTGAGCTGGGCATGGAGGCAGATATATCAAACTGAAGCACATGAGTTTCATGAGATTTCAGAGGGAGGCTGAACAGGTCTGGGGGTGAGTTTTTTTGGCAAAAGTGAGTGGAATTGAGGGCTTTGGGACTGTGTTCTGATTCTAATTTGTCTGAAGTCTCATGGGGCTACCAACCACTTGAGGTGACAAGAAGAGTCTGATACTGAACATTCCCTTGGCTCTCACAGTTCTCCAGACTTACATTTCTCTTGTGATGGCATGCATCACTTTCTGGGAAGCAGTAGCTGGGAAGAGGGGTTGTTGGTCTGTACAGTGAGGATGGCACTAATGGGGTACTTCTTTGCCCTTTGTCCCTCCTGTGATCTGTCTAAAGAGAAGGGATGGGACAGCCAAAAGGCTGAACAGCAGATTCTAAGAGGGCATTATTTGTTGCAATGCTAGGGTTGACTCAGAATTAGGACCAGCCTTGAAACCTGGCATTCAGGACCCTTGAAGGGTCTCAGCCTTCTTAGTACTGCAACCCTTTAATACAGTTCCACATGTGGTGACCCACAATCCATAAAATGATCTTTGTTGCTACTTTATAACTGTAGTTTTGAACTTACATTTATGAATCATGATGTAAATCTCTGTGTTTTCCAACGGTCTTAAGCAACCCCTGTAAAAGTGTTGACACACAAAGGGGATATGACCCACAGATTGAGAACTGTTGGTCCAAAAACTTTTCCTGGGTCATCTCCACAGTAACTTCCCAGCTACATGGAACTCCCATCGCTCCTTTCTATTTCCATCCCTTCACTTCTGTGATCTGCCCACCTGTTGACCAGTGATATGACATGCTCTCATATCTCTGGATTTTGAAAGCCCCTCCCACCATCAAACTATCAGATGAGTTCAAAGGGCACATCTTCTGAGATTGTTCTGAGTAGCTTAGTTTCTTGCTTCTGGGGCACTCAGAGGTCACACCACTGTTTATCACTGGGGTATTATATCTGTTGTATAAGGTTTGATTTTGATGATTATACCATAAACTTCTTGATGTCAGGCACAATATGACTTAAGCTCTCAGATTATCAAGTATAAGCATGCAGACAAAACTAAATTCCAGTTACTAGATGATAGGCTTTATGAAGAAGGTTATATAACCTTTATTGCTTCTAGGTGTAGCCTTTCACGTGACCCCATTTATGGCAGAGAATGCTATGCTTAGGATGAGGGAAATGACTTCCCCTAAATAACTTGATAAGAAGTGGCAGAAATTGTCTTTAAAAATTAAATTTAAAGCATCTTTCTTTAGGTTTACTTATTTTATTTTATGTATATAAGTGATTTGCCTGAATACATGTATTAGTGCCAAATCTGTGGCTGGTACCTATGTTGTGAATGACTGTGAGCTACCATGTGGTTAAAGGGAACAAAATCCATGTCCTTTACAAGACCACCAAGTGCTCTTAACCACCAAACTATCCAGCCCCAATCAGAGATCTTCTGGAATCTCTGATGCTTTTACATCAGTTTGTATGTAATATATTTTGATCCTATTCTTTCTCCTCTTCCAACTTCTCCCATACTCCCAGATCCTCCTCTACCTACCCATACTACTATATTTTCTTCCCCTTTCTTAAAAACAAAAACAAACAACACAAAAGAACAAACAAACAAACCCAAAATACCCAGCCAAACCAAAACAGAAAACTCATACACAAAAAACAAAACAAATCAACAACACCACTAAAAACCCAAACAACAAACACGGGAGTTGTTTTTGTTTTGACCTGCCCTGGAGTGTGGATGATATACCCAGTGACATTCCTCAGCAGAAAACCCATTTTCCCTTTCCTAGTAGCTATCAACTGCAAAGCATTTCTTGGTTGGGGTGGGACTTTGTGCCTATCTCTCCCTCACAGTGCTGGTATTTTACATGGTTTGAATTTGTGCAGCTTTTGCATGTGCTTTTACACTCCCTATGAGTTCATAGGTGCATCGACCTTGTTGTGTCTGGAAGATGCTCTTTCCTTGGAGTCAGCCATGACTTGTGGCTCTCAGAAACTATCTACATAGTTTCCTGAGCCTTGAGTGGATGGATTAGATAAATATTTAGATTAGATTAGATTTGTCCAATAGAAGACAAAGAGTTTCAAAATTTTTCACTCTCTATACACTGTCCAGGTACATGTCCCTATGTTAATTATTTTTATTTCTTATTTTTAGTTCCTTCCATTTTATTTTTCTGACTTTTCCTAACATCTTTAGGATAGGAATGTAAGTAACAGATATGGAGCCTTTTTCTTCTTCAGCAATTAAGGCCATCTGTTTCCCTCTCTATATACGTTTAGCTTCACCCGATACAATTCTCCATGCATTGTTTTCATTACTATCCAGTCAGACTATATTTTAACTTTCAGGGGTTTTTTTTATCTAAGAATTATTCAAAAATGAATTTCTTTACTTTAAAGTGTAGAGGATTCACAAGCAAGTATTTCTGTCTAGGTATGAATTTCTTGCTTGCTTTTTCTGTGTTTTTCTCTGCATGAATAGATGAATAAAAATCCATTAATTTCTAAGAAGAATATACATGTTAAACACGAGAGAAGAAGATTTTTGTTTTTTGTTTGTTTGTGTGTTTGTTTTAGAATTAAACAAAGCAAAGAGAGAGGAATGTATCTAGTACTGAACAAAGGGTAATTAGGAAATCATAAGCCACTGACTAACTGGTCTGTCCAATTGGAGATGTTATAAGTTTTCACTACATCTTGCTGTTGTCCTGATTTTATCCTAAATCAAAATGGCACAGGGCTGGAAAGTAAGGATGATATTTCATTCTTGCTTGCTTTTTTTTTAAAATTGTAAAATATTTTATTTTTTTTAAATTTCTTTATTTTTCATATTTTATTTACATTTCAAATGTTTTCCCCTTTCCAGATCTCCCCTTTGGAACCTCCCCATTCCCTCCCTCCTCCCCTGCCTCTATGGGGGTATTCTCCTACCCAGCCACCCACCCACTCTCATAGTCCCTCCTTGGCATTCTCCTATACTAGGGGGATCTAATACCCTCAGGCCCTGATGTCTAACAAGACCCTCCTTTGCTGCATATGTGGCCCAGCACCATGGGTTACTCCATGTGTATTCTTTGGTTGGTGGATCAGTCTCCAGGAGTATCAGGGGGGTCAGGCCAGTTGCCACTGTTGCTGCCTTTCTGGGATGCAAAGTCCCTCAGCTCCTTCAGTCTCTTCTCCAAGCTTTTGAGAGATGGAAAGAATATGACATAGGATAGGTAGGGTGAGATGGATCCAGGAGTTTGGTCCGTGAAATACGTGCCATGACTAAATGAGGTAGGAAGGTGGGAAGATGGAAAGCCAATAACATTTAATTAGCAATTACTGAGGTTGTTAGTCTTCAATGAAACATTTCATATCTACATTATTTCATTTAGCATTTAAAACCTTTTCTGAGATGCCACCACTATTTTACAAGGGTTTAGAGAGGTTGAGTTATTTGATTGAGATTACACAGCTGATTTCCGAACACCATGATACTAAAGCCCAAGGATCTCCACTCCATTACAACATTCTCCTAGGTTATTGATCCATTCAAAAAATATTTGTTAAGTGAATTTGTGTGCCAATGAAGGTCTATGTCCTGAAGAGGAGATATAGGTAATAAACAAAGAAACTAAATGTCTGCCAATAAGTAGTAAAGCTGAGGGGAAGACAGTACTGAGCAGAGGCTTCTGGGTTCTAGTTCTGTTCTTCATGAATGATTGGCTGACCTTTAGCAAAGCACCTCACTTTGTTGTGCTTCTGTATCTCATTTGCATTGTATTATATGTATGAGAATAAAAATTTTCCATAGTCCCAATATTCTATAATTCTAAACACTTGGAAAGTTCTGCTCTCTTACTCATTTCTTTATAAAGAATGCTATGTGAAATTGCCACAAAAATCCCCAAATCAGTCCTCAAGGAGCATCAGATATGGATGCCTGGTGTCTGAAATTCAAGTACTAAATCACTTCAAGTCTGAGGACCTGGACTGTGACTTATTTCCATTTACCTCTATGGATTGAGGCCTCTCTGTTTCAAACAGGTCTCACATGATGAGTTCTGAACTACTTCTGGGAGTGAGGTGGGTTTATTGATCAAATCAAGCCTCGCCAGGGAAACAACTCTGTGTTTACACCATCCTCAGATTCTGCAAATATTGTTCCTATCGTAGACATGCTCGAAAGTAAACCTAACTTTGAAAGGTCTGTATTATTGCAGACTTTCAATTCCAAGACTCCTAAAATCTCACCAACAACTCTTCATGTTCATGATTCCAAACTTGGATAGAAGATTTACCACAGTTGACTATCCCTTTCTTATTAAAAAAAGAAAACCCACTTTAGATGGTGTGAGCATTGTATGCCCCATGCTGAAATCAGGGCATGGAGTAAATAAGAAAAACAGCTTCCCATAATCCCATCTCCCTGAGATAAACACTGTTAACATTTTATTGCATTTCCTTCCAGACTTTTTATGGTCTTCAGAGTAGTTGAAATCATACTTTATAAGCCCTTTCTATTTTGCACTTTTACTTAACATTATGCCATTAAGCATTTTCCCACATTATTAGGAACACTTTATAAGCATCATCTACAGTGACACCACACCACAGTCTTCCATCTTGTGGAAGCAATTCAATTTACTTAGCTATTCCCTGAAATGTAACATTTATAGATTTAAAAAATAGTTTTTTAATGTTACCAACAGCATGGTATGGAGTATATTTTGAATGCAAGTCATTGTCTACCTGCCAGATTATCTTTTCTAGAAGTGATGCCCAAATCTAAAACTTTCTAGTTTGTTTTCCAGGAATGTTGTACACAAGCTTTATTCATTGTGTCCATATGTATTGGTTTCCAGTGTCCCCATTCTGTTCACAAGGGTAGATGATTTTATTTAAGGGAATCTCATCTAATACTTGAAGAGATATGCATTTCAGTTTCACCTTACATTTCTTTCACTGGGGGTACGGTGAAATAAAAAAGGACATTGTTAGTAGCTACTTACATTTCCTCTTCAAAATAATTTGTTTGTGTTTGATCTTCCTTTGTTTTCTAATCTCTTCTCTTTGGATTAGTATCTGGAGGCACAGGTTCCCCAAATTAATAGCAAACAAGGAAAACACAAGAGCAAAGACCTGGGATTGAATCAGGATGTCCTCTGATGGTCCCTGTATAAAAGACATCTTGATAATCTCTTGCTATTTAGTAAACTGCTTGAAAGTTTTGTGACTTGACGCAGATATTTTATCTTGTTCATTATTTAGGGGCCAGGAATTTGTGAAGGGCTCACCTGGGTAGTCAATCACTGACCAACATGCCACCTAGTGGAATAGCTAGGGAGCAGGAGTCCATTTCCAAGATGGGCCACTCAATGGCATGTCTGGTGTCCTGGTAAGGGTGGTTGGAAGTCTGGACTCAGCTCAGCTGAAAGCACCCACAAAATTACCTGCAGTGTTCTTGCCAGTGTGGTGGTATCAGGGAAGTCTGTAGTGCTTCTAGACACAGTGGTTCCAGACATAGCACACAGTACAGCACTTGAGTGGTGGAAGTTCAAATTATTAGTGGCCATCTTGAATTTGCTATTATGTTATAAAAGCTTGAATATATTATAAAAGCTTGAATATATTATTATGCCAGTTTTAAGGCAGTACTGTTTAAGTGAATTAGTGTAGACATAAATACATGAATGAATTCTGGACAAATACAAGTAATTCAGCTTGTGGAAAGTCACACAGACGACTGCTAGGAGAACTCAGATTCAGGCCTAAGGCTGTTATTTCTTGTGTGTCTTTCCAGGGACATTTCCTTCCTCAGGGGAAGGGTCTTATCTTGGCTGTATGTATGGAGGCTTGCTCTTCACGAAATGGCATAAAGGTTCTCAAGTGAAGCCATATTTCAATCATCTCTTTCCGTTAGCTTCTCTGGAAATAACTGTTCTCAGGGGCCAACTAGGGGGAAGCAAATTAAAAATCTCTCTCCATGTCAATAGCATCTGTGGTAGATTATACATGCTAATGTGCTAAAATTAAAAATCCTTATCTTTCTTCCCCAGACAGGTGACCTGGAGTTATTAGCAGAGCTTATAATGTTAAGTATTAGGGACTGAGATTGTGGGGCATAACAACATACTTGTCTCCTGAGAATTTAGACATTTTCCTGACATGGTGAGCTTGACTTTCCAAAATCTCTGCATAAGAATTGTCTAGAATTTGGGAAAAGGACAGGAAGGACCCGTTTGCTACATGACCATGTCTTATTCTAAATCAACAAATGACATTGCTCAGTCTAATCCTCCCACCAATGTGTTAGCATACTCAGAAGGGAAGGTTCTCATTCACTCATTTGCTATTTCACTTATTCATTTAGTCAACAAGGATGTCCTGAGTACCTACCACATTATATAGATATCCATTAGTGAACAGAGTACATGGAATCAGAGCACATGGAAGTCCCTTTAACAAGAAGCCTCAGGAAGAAAGCAGTGTTCAATGCTTGCTGTGCTCCAGAGAGTGCTTAGCACTTTACGCACAAGATCTGCTTTCCCTCTCTTTCTTAGTACAGGCCTTTAAGAGGAGAAGTAGCTGAGTCCCAGGCAGATGTGTGATTGATTGCTGTCAATCATCTCACTAGTTACCATTAGAGTTGGAATGGAACCTGATGATCTATCTGCTGTTAGAGCTAATGCCAATAAGTTCAGAAGGAGGATAGCAGTGACTTTCTTATTTCACAGATGTCTATACTTCTTACATTTGAGACTAAAGAAATGGACTACTTTATCAACTTGCATGCATGGGTGTTCTTTCATGGAAGTGTAGTCTAAGATGGAGCAGCTGGTTATGGTGTCAGGAAACCAGGTCTGTCTGATCATAGCAAGCTTTTCTTTCTTTAGATTTGGTCTATGTTGGACAAGTCTTAAAGTGATTAATTACCATAATGGGTCTGAGCAGGCAAATGGGACAGGAGGATGGTATAGAAGAAGTATATTCCAAATCTGGACATTTGGTTCTTGAGAGAATCTAACCTGGGATGGACCTGGAGGTCCATGGAGCAGGGCTGGATCCATTTGTGGATCCAGTGAGGTCGAACGTTAGGTTGTACACCAGCTGAACATATCAGAGAGGGAGGGAAACTAGACTACAATTGTCCATTGAGCAGTGAGACATATATTATATGAAGTTTATGTCAATTGATCTGACAAGCAATTATTCATTGGCAACCTTGTGCTCCTTTTACTCTTGAGAAAAAAGAGGTGGAGTTTCCCCCCCCCCCCTTTGGTGCTTGTGGAGAAAGTAAGAATCCATGAGGAAACTCACCTGGCAAACTTTGACTTGTGATAAAAATCATAGGGGGCATGAGCAGTTGGGCAGGCATGCCATTCTGTACCTTAGTACTGGAT
This sequence comes from Rhynchomys soricoides, assembly GCA_019843965.1. Lineage (NCBI taxonomy): Eukaryota > Metazoa > Chordata > Mammalia > Rodentia > Muridae > Rhynchomys > Rhynchomys soricoides. The sequence continues at coordinate 1,387,537 of JADRCH010000117.1, forward strand.
GGGCTCAAGGGCCCAGGTCACATTAGAATTTGTATCAAAGAAATAGCTACCCCTTTCTAATCCAACTTGGCCTCTGTTTTCTCTTCACCAGGAAATGTGTGGGTACGACACTTTCTTGATTTTTCTCTATGTTCTTACAACACTTTGTGTTCGAATGTGGTGCATGTGGAAACCAGGAGACAACCTTGGGTGTTGTTCCTCAGATGCCATCTCTTTGTTTTTGTTTGTTTGCTTTTTTCTTTGTTTGTGGTTTTGTTTGTAGTTAGTTGCTTACTTTGATTGGAACTCACCAATTATGCTGGCTGGAGAATGATCTTCAGGGTAGCACCCATTGCTACCATCCTAATGCTGTAATTACAAGCTTGTTCATCTACATCTCAGCTTTTTCTATAGGTTCTGGGGATTGAACTTGGTTCTCATTCTTGTGCAGCTGTGCAGCAAACACCTGTACCAACTAAGCTATCTCCCAAAGTTCCTGCCTTTCAAATTGAACTTTTATCCTCTTTTAAAGTACCTGAACCTTTCTCTCTCATTGTTTTCTCAAACAAATTTTTTTTTTGTTTTTTGTTTTTGTTTGTTTGTTTGTTTGTTTTTTTTTTGAGACAGGGTTTCTCTGTGTAGCCCTGGCTGTCCTGGAACTCACTCTGTAGACCAGGCTGTCCTTGAACTCAGAAATCCACCTGCCTCTGCCTCTCAAGTGCTGGGATTAAAGGCGTGCGCCACCACTGCCCAGCTCAAACAAATTTTTAAAAGCTATTTTTCATTCATTGTTTCTGGAACTCTTACATGGATGTTAGTACATCTACTTCTGGATGTAGCTTATTCATTTACCTTAGGTTTTTTTGTTGTTGTTGTTGTTGTTATTGAGGCAGAGTCTCACTATGTACTCCAAGCTATCTTGGAACTCACAGTGTTTCTTAGACTGCACTTAAACTTGAGACTCTTCTGCCTCAGCCTACTGAGTGCTGGGATGACAGACATAAGCTGCTCTGCATGACTTTTCATTAATTTTCTTTTACTTAAATTACTCACAAATGAGTTTGTCCCTTCATAGAAATTTCCCTTCTCTATTGACTAATTTATTCTTCAACCAATTGTCTCAACTGTTCCGATCATTTTATAAATAATTTTGTTTCTCACATGCAATATTTCTTCTGGGCCCCCTTGTCTTTGTTTTGTTTTTCTTCTCTCCAATTACTAATATCTTCTTGTTCTATCTTGTATCATATGTTGAGTGGGTTAATTTGAAATTCTTGTTCATCTGGTCTAATATTTACACATCTGATATAGTTTGCATTTCAGAATGCTGCTGTTATTTTCTCTTGGCATAGCTTCATGACTCAAATATCTGGTCATGCTCTCGTGTAAGCGTACTCCTTCTAAAATGTGGGGCCATTGGCAAACAGTAAATGTTGGGGCTGTGGAGGGTGAGGGAGTTCAATGCCATGAAATAGACAAGTCATAGATTAACAAACCATAGCCAATTGAAGCATCACCCTTTGCCTCTATAAGAAAAATGACTTAAGAGAATTGTAGAGAAGAAAGGTTGGGCAAAATACTCTTTGAGGTTAGTTAGCCAGTTCCTGACATTTTCTTAATCTATCTTAAGCATAAACATCTGCATGTCCAAGATTTACTCTTGAAGATCTGAGTACCTGGATGTGGTGAAGACAATGTCATTACCAGTGGTGGTTGAGAAGGAGAGTGGAGCATCACTTGTTTTATCTCTCTTTGGTCTGCCTATGGTCTATCTAGGCTGGCTCCTGACTCAACTCAAAGACAGCCTTCATACTTATTCATAAAAGATCTCACCCCAAGAGGTTTATCACTATTCCCTTGCTTCCTAGAGACTTTCCATCCTAACTCTTTGAAAGAGGAGCTTCCTTCATGGAGACAGATCTGGAAATGTGAAGCTCTGTGTCTTAGTTTGCTCCATGTCTATCCAGCATTACTGTCACTTTCTTATAGTTCTATAAAAAAATCTTTTATTCGTTTTGACCCTCTGGGCTTGCCTATACTGTTCCTACAACAGAGTTCCTCCAGTGGCATGTCTATCTAAACTCTGTTAGGAAACCATCTATTCACAATTTTTAATTCAATAATTTAATATGTCTGCTTTGCTTTTTTTTGATATAATTGTAATGCTTGATATATATATATATATATATATATATATATGGGAATATAAGGGGATATAAGGGAATATATATATATTCCCTTTCTAGGTCATACTAAACACTTGTCATGCATTTCTTACTTAATTTGAACCACAACCCTAGTGTGGAGGATTAGTTTTCTTGTACAGGCAATCTGAGGAGCCAGTGGTGGTGTAGAGATTCAGCTTTCAATCATTACCAGAGCTTATGTGCCTAAGCACTTCATCCATTGCCTTTCGGTTTTTACAGTGTTTTTCTTCATACATTATTGTTATTTATTTCTATCACCCTCTTTCCTGTTCAGCTGAGAGTAAGTTTGTTCCCCACCCAATACATCATGGCCTGGAGGTTGCTGAATGGATGGATTACTCTACATGTCCTACTCATACTAGATACCTTTTGAAAATGAACACTGGATGCTTTACATATGATAGGAACCAACTCATCATCTAAGTCACTACACACTAATACGTAAACCATCCAACTGACCAACCCACCAAACCATCAACCAATTAACAAGCCAATGTTCTAACCTGACAACCAACCAAGTAACTCACCAGTTCATCAAACCAATGAACTGACCTTATAACCAAACAACCAATTTACGTACCAGCCTACAGTCAACCAATCACTCAACTAACCAACCTTCAACTGACCAAGCAACTCAATCAACCTAACAACTCAGGAAAAAAATAAAATGCCTAATTCTTGCTATAGCGTATTTAACAGCACTTAAGAATTAATAAATTCAACCAACACTTAGTAAGCATCACTATGGGAAGTATTTTTTGGCACTATAGATTTCTTCCAGAATTTTCTCTGTTCTGTGGTATTTCTTCCCACAGGAGGTGTCATATTCCCCCAGGGACAAATATGTACCATTTAATTGACAGCTAATACTCAGACTCTTCTTTTGATTCAAAATCAAGAGAAACAAAAACTCTGGATCTTCCAGCTTTATGAACAAAAGATAAAGTATTCATGAGCAAATAGCAAAACTAAGTAAGCATAATACAAAATTAATAAGACATACCTTTTAGAGCAAAGTAAAGGAATTAATAATAGACTACTATTTACCATTGAGAATTCAAATTCCCTCAAACCTGTTTGGTGATCCTATGATGTCATTGCTTAAGAACCGACTGTGTTTGTTGAAGCAGGTCTCTCTTAGGTCTTGTTCTTTCATTTCTACTTATGTGTCTTGCTGCAATTTAGAAGCATGGGCCTTACATAAGAAACATGGCCTGCCTCATCTACATAAAACTTTTTCTTTGAACTAAGGCCTTGTCTCCTTTTTCTTTTTATAGCCATATATAATATAACTGACCTATTGCTTTTATTTAAAACAGCAAAGGCCACTTTTGGCTGGGTGTTGAGTTCTTCCTGTTGATTGAACCTTGATTTTTGTCGGGGCCAGTGTTTCTAGCATCTTCTACAAACAAATACTTATCCAAAGCATCATAGTGATGTTATTCTTTTTGGCTAAGGTCACGTAAATGAGGCATGAAAGGAATCTCCTAGGCAATCTCAGAAGGATAGCCCTGTAGCAAGAGAGCAACATAAAAGATGAGAAAGCCATTTCTCTAATGATTTTGCTCTTTCTCATGTTGGCAACTATCCAGTAAGGAACATGAGCTATTTCATCTCTTCTGAGGGCTTGATGGAAAGGCTGATATGAGTCTCAGAGGGACTGACTGATCGAGAGCTCTAACATTGCTGAGATATTGGATAAATCAACCTTCAAATTAAATTTAGAATTCTTGACACATGAGTTGATTATGCATCTTTATGGTATGTTACTCACAACACAAGGCATGTATGTCTGATACAGTGGCCATGCCCTGGTTTCTCCTGAATGTTTGAGTCCCAGAGTAGACTACATTATGCTGTATTTTACTATGTTAATCTCATCACTCAGTTTTTATTTCTCTCTTTTTGTCATCTCTCCATAGTATTTTATTATTTCCAATGGCATTATTCTCTCTGTTTAACAGATTAGAAGTTGGCTTAGAGAGTAACATTTTTCCTGGTAAATGAGCATGGTATTATGCTTCCTGAGCTTTAGTTGCTCTGACTTGACCATTCAAGTTTGTGCTTCCATGAGAAATATGGCAGTATACTTTTCAAATACCTTAACATGCGAGAGAAATCTTAGGAGCTGTAATGGATACTTTCATATAACTATTTGACTACTTTGCACGGTACCTATATATTTGAAAAAATACTAAATACTTCTATGAGAATATTAATACATGATGGTAATATTTAAATCAATGGGCTGAATAAAATGTATTTGTCCTTGCTAATGTAGGTGTGGTTCATCCAACCAATTGAAATACTAGATAGGACTGAAGACTGCTTCTCTACTGTATAAGATGGAGTAACTCTCTTGCATCTGCCTTGAGCTTGAACATAATATTTTTTGGTTGTTTTGGTTTTGGACTCAAGCTGAAACAGGATTTTTAGTTGCCATGGTCTTCAGCCTGGGGTAACATAATCGGTTTTCCTGTGTCTCTGGCTTGCTAACTGCTGACCATGGGCATTGTTAGCTTTCATGAACCAATTTGTTATGATGTGTCTCTCTTTGTACCTAAATCCATTCTAATAGTTCTGTTATTTTGGGTGTACCTGACTCATACAGGAATTATATAGAGCATTCTGTGTGCATTTTCAAGTCCAGGTATGGGCTAAGTGTCACCACACAGATCTCAGTTTCCTGAAGACCTACAAGGATACTCTTGCTTTCCCTGATCATCAGTGTAGGAAAGCAAAATTCAGAAAACTGAGTTCTTGCCCAGGGCCACTCAGACAATAAGAGCATGGCTGAGATTTGTATGTTTTCTGTTAGATAAGACTGTCAGGGTCATACTGGAGAACACTGGTGCAAAGCACATCTTTTCTTCCCCCCCCCCCCTTGCTTATTTTTCTATTGATCTTTAAGAGAACTACCAGCTCTCTTATTTGAACTGGAAACCCAAATCACTAACTTAGCTCAGGGTTCCCTCATTGTTCTCATTCTCTTGAAAAGCTGAATAATTTACAAAGGCATTTCCTTGGCAGGGCCAGAAGACATTTGCAGCATTTCCAGCCAAATGTAGACAATTTATTTTTACCTTAACAGGAGACTCTTCTCTCTGCCCCACAACCTTTTTTTCCCTTTTTCTGTTCTAGTGTTAACCTCCCCCATCTTATTCTTTCTACCTATGAAAGCAATTTTAACTCCATGAAACTAATTAAAGTTTTATGGGCCTATGTTCTTTTACTGGACTGATTGTAGATCCTGCAGATTGAAATGGAACCGGGCCAAGAGGAAAAAAGTCTCTAGGACATTCTTATGATTGGGATATTGGGTACATTTGTGAGGTCACTCATGATGGTAGACTACCTTAGATCTGGGAGCTATGGTATTTAATAACAGAATACAAATGAATCCAAACTAAAGCCATGTAATAGGGAGTTCGGCTGATACTGTAGGTTACAAAGAAAATGTTTGCTGAGTGAATAAATAGTCCAATGAAATGAATGCAGTAAAACATGGTAAATACTAAAAAATACCATTGATGATGAATAATGCTTATGTGTACATTTCACATAAGCAGGGAGTTTGTAACACGCTGAACAGCTGTCAACCTCATTATCTCCATAAGAAAATTTAAGGTGAGTCTTATTTTTCTGAATTTAAAACAATGCAACATAGACATCGAAGATGGGAAAGTACAGAATAAATTGGATTCAGAACAAACCATTTGACCCTAAATCTGAGTGTGTTCTGTTTACAGTTGACCACTCCTTTCTTTCCCTATGGCCAGAATATCCTTTTCTACCAGTGATGCTGGAAATGGCCAGGTATATAGCATATAGCCTAGCATATAGCTATATGCTAGGAAATGTGAGCTATACACCATTGAGTAGAGATATTGAATAGTTTGGTGGTTAGGCTCTGAGATTTGTGAATTTATTTTGTCTACATTGAAAATAGCATGTCTTGGAGGAAAACAAGATGGCAGAACAGAGCATCATGAGCAGGTGAGAGAAGCAAAACAAGGGATGTTGAGAGAAGCAGAACTAGGTATACCATGTAGATGACAGGTATGAGAGTGTGGCTATGGGTAACAAAGGAGCATGTCACTGTCAGAGTACGGCTGGAGCTCGGGCTGCTGAGAGGATCAGACCATTGCTAGGATGTCTCACCCTTTCTCACTAGCTAGCTTAATGTGGTTGCCCAGCCTGCAGACTGTATGGATCCACTGATGCTGCCTCTGTTGCTGCTGCTGCTGCTGCTGCTGCTGTAGGTGCTCACTCTGCTGGGAGGAGGAAAGCATGGGAATTCAGGCTGCAAATAGATATCCGAGATGAAGAATGGTTCATTTCTAGATTAAGTATTCTCAAAAGACTCTGGTGATCTGTGCTGCTACCTAAAACCCTATTGATGTCCATGATTTGTGGTGCACGAACCATATGTAATCTATGATCCATGTTGCCACTGACTACCATAGGCAAGGATTCTTCTTTTGCAGTGGTATCAGTGACTGAGAATGAGAGACATTGGAGGCTTGTATGTCAGTCCCCCTCTTCCCACTCCCCCAAGAAACAGTCCAGACAGGAAGCTATTGAAAGAGTCCTTAGAAATTATGGTAAAGATAATCAAGTGTAGCTCTTCACAGTAGATGGATTCTGGTGTGTGTGTATGTGTGTGTATGTGTGTGTGTATGTGTGTATGTGTATGTATGCTGACCAGTGGGAGTTTGACCATGCTCCAGTAAATATATGGGAAACATAAATTGTACTTGGTGAGGTTTTGGGGGGACAGCACAAGGGTAGGAAGGTGGACCAGGGAGGAATCAGAAGTCAGTGTGATAGGGGTTCATTGTATGAACTTCACAAATAACTAATAAAAATATGCTGGGAGAAAAAAGAAAAGAAAATACCATGTCTCTAGGAAAAGTTTGTATATCACCTTGGTCCCAGAAAGAGAAAACATATGGAATAAAACTGAGAAGAACCAAGAAAAAGACAACATAGAATTTATTCATCAACAGTACGTGGCCTTTCAATTATGTGTACAAGGTAGGGGTAGGTGTATTATAAAACATCAAGATTGGAGGCTGCTTGGAATTTCAGCAAATGTTGACTGGTATAGGCAGTCTTTGTCTCATGGAGACTATTGTGTCTTGTTTCCTCAAAAATAGAATATTCAGTTCAGAAAAAAATACTGTTAATTTGGAAAAAATACATTCTAGAAGGAAGACTGTGAATAGAGAAATGGGTATGGGAAGAACATGAAAATATGGATTCAGTGAGAAAATAGACCAATTAAAGCTCATTAGTGTAAAATAGGAAGATAGATGGAAAGTCAGACCTAAGGAAGCAGTGAATAAGCTATGGGGATAATGGATACTCTCTTGAAGGCACCAGAAGTAGATCCACTAAAGCTTTATGAGAAGGAAGATGAGGTATTCAGGAATCTGCCCTGTTACCCTGTCATGTGTGGCAAATATTGCTGGTCACAATTACATTGCTCTAACACCTTCCTGGTCCCAGAAACCCATTACTCCAGTTACAGTTCCTGTCAGCACCCAGAGACTTGCACTCTCTGTACCCATATATCCAGGGCCAGAGCTCCTGATTTGCTCAGTTGAGGAGCAAGAGGCAGATCAGCATTCCTGTCTTTTGCAACTGGCAAGGCATGGGCTCTGTTCTCCCATGCCCAGACTATCAGGGCCAACTATCTCATACTTCCCTGGTGAATGGTAGAGCCAGCTCTCCTGTGCTCACATACTTGAGACTGGCTCCCCTTTACCAGGGTCAGCTTTACTGTACATTCCAGGTAAGGTGGATGCCTGCTTTCTGGAGTGCTAGAGTTGGTTGGAGGGTGGGCAGTTCTTTCATATTGTCTAGAAGATGGTGGAGCCAGCTCTGCTCAGCCCTTGGACATCTACATGACCCAGGAAGCAGCCCAGATGGCCTTTGGTGATAATATGAGCCACAGACATTGACACAGACCCCTGGTGCTACAGGTCCACAGACCCAGACATGGCCCTCAGAGACAACATAGGCCAGAACTTCACCATAGTCTCATGTGGCAGTGCAGGTACTCACATCAGGCTGTTCCTCACCATCCTCACATCTCCAGCTCTGCTCTCTTCAGAGAATGAAAACCATTTTGTTTCTCTTTCTCTCCCGTTTCTCCATCACATATTTGCTCATCATAGTGACACCTGCATGTGCCATGCAACATTAGCAATGACATCTACTTTTGAAAGATAGGGTGCTGAAATGTTTGCCCAACCCTAAGATGCCAAAGGAAACAAATCCCTGGCCAAAGTTAAACACAGCACAATACAACTGATTTTCAACATAGAGTCATTCGATATCATGGTTGAACTGCCACCACAACCAACTTGAGAGAAAAGGATATAAGCCAATAATGAGAAATAAACAGAGCAGGGACATGTTGAATCAGCTTTCATTCTCTACTCTGCAGGTACTGCTATTCTTCCTGGGCTAGGGTGCAGTTCTGGGAGTCAAGGTGACTCATACAGTGGTCAGTTTTCTCAAAGGAAGAAGGTATATGTCCGGCTGCACTGGCATTTGTTATAGGCTCTACTGATGGGCAGTGTAATTCACCATTTCCTAAGGAGCAAAGACAGCAACCATCTTCATGTCTCCGGTTCTCTTTCTTTTCATAGTGCTCAAATAACTTGGCTTCTCTTTGTCTTCCACCTCTCTACCACCTATTTGCTTGCTGCTTTGTCTCCCATCACTTCACCATCTACTTGCTCACGTCTCATGGTACCTATTCCAGCAAGGTCTGGCTGAAGTCCACAGTGTTCTCTCAGCACTTCCCTACTTACAGGTTTTAATTCATGTGATTTTATTTATTTATTTGTTTGTTTGTTGGGTGATGGAGTCATGCCATAGCATGCATGTGGAGGCCAGAGGAGAACTTGCTGGAGTCATTTTTTCTCCTTCTACCATGTGGATGCAGGGAATCAAACTCAAGTCATCAAGTTTGGTGGCAAACACCCTTAACCCACTGAGTCATCTACTGGACAAATTCATTTAATTCTAACAGTCCTATACCTGGATTATTAATCCAGTTTCATTGTTATGGAGCCTGAACAAAGAGTTTAGGGGATTTTCCTTCAAGTCACATTACTGGTATATGATTATATTGTCTCCAAAACCTTCTCCTTCTTTATCTGACACAGTCACAGAACATTGTGGTTTTAAAGCACTTTTTTTTCCATATCAGTTTGAGCTTTCCAACAGTCTGGTGAAGCTAAAACCATTAGTCTTTCTGAGAGAGACCTTCAGGCAGTGGTTCTCAACTTTCCTAATGCTGCAACTCTTTAATACATTTCCTCATGTTGAAGTGACCCCCAACCATAAAATTATTTTTGTTACTATTTCATAGCTGTAATTTTTCTATTATTATGAATTGTAATGTAAATATCTGAGTTTTCTGATGGTCATAGATGACCCCCATGAAAGTGGTCAACCACCAGATGAGTTTCCACCCAACAACTTGAGAACCTCTGCCCTAAGGCAAGGCATACAATGGGAGATCAATAGTCCTATAGCAAATCAGCATTGGCATGAAGCTGGAGCCAACTTTAGTCCAGAGCTCCGTAAAACATTGGTCAATAAGGCTTAGTCTTCAAATTAGCTCAGTGGAGGCATATGAGAGTCAGAGTTCTCAAGAGTTTCTCATGTTTCCACCTGTCCTCTCATTTCATAGAAACTCAGAGCTTGTAGATCCTACTCTGAGTTAATTGATGGTCAAGATGATGGAAACTCCATGGTTATTCTCATTAAATTCTTCCTGTTGGAGGTGGAAGAGCCATGGCAAAGAGAAGGCTAGTAACTAGCAGAAAATCACATGAAAATTATGGTAGATTTTAGTATCTAGTACTGTACCAGGTACTGGTGATATGGAGGGGTATGGGACAGATCCAGCTTCTGACTGCTGGAAGAGCTAGAAAAAAGACCCTAAGCAGCCAGCACTCACTAGGCATGGCTACCAGCAGGCTGAGCCTCATTCAGTAGAATCTTCTGGGGAAGACCTGAAGTGTTCTCTTCAAGATGCTGCTGCTTTCAGGACAATTTGCATAAGCTAGGTCTTATCCTGTTAGAACAGCAAATTAATAGCTCATTTTATGGATTCAGCAATCAACACCTACAGCCCATTAAATTTAACAACAAACTCAGATGATGATCAGGCTTTCAGCTTGGCCCCACCATCAACTCATGTGCTTCCTCTTCCTTCCTTCTGACCTTTTTATTTCCTTTCATCTCCTATCTCATGAACCCTCCTCCTAGACCCTCATTTTCTCATTAGTAAACACAGTGTTCATTTACTTCCTTAGGATCTTTTCCATGCTGAGGCTAAAAGGTCTTCTGGGTCCGCCAAGTGGCTTCTGTCATTTGTAGGGTGCCCTGAACTCCATCAGTGCACATGCTCATTTTGGGGTCATTGGCTGGGCCATGGCAATGAACAATCAATATTTTATAAAGGCGTTAAGGTGGTAATAAAAAATGCATGAAGTGGTGTGCAGGGAGGAGCTCACGGACAGAAGAGTAGATGGCATTATAGCTAACCTTGGTGGCTATGACATACGTGGATAGAATTTGCTAAGGAAATATCCACTCTGATCCTCCCAAATAAAGGTGGGAAGGAAGCACTTTCATAAGAAGACTGCCAAATTCATAGTCCCTTCAACTTCACTTTCCTTCAGAGATTTCTAATTGCTTTAGATTCGTGGGTTATCTGAGTAAGTGGATGAGGACCCAGATGATATGGTTAACTAGACCTCCATTAGCTGTGGTTCTCATGCATTTTGCATGCCCCTCTAGGTAGGAGCATTTTGAGTTACAATTCTGTCTTGTTGACTGGGTCTGGAAGGAACCTGGAGAATCTACATAAGTAAGATACTACATGATAGATTGGATTATTGGTCTCAATCACTGCACTGTAATATGATGACATGTTCTCATATCTGTTCAACACTTCTCCCTTTGTAGAGTATGTTAGGCTATTAGAGTGTGAACTTTTTTGACCAATGAACTCTCAGGGGACTTAATATATTTGTGTAGTTTGATTTGGACTTTTGCTGTGCCATTTTCCATGAGGACAACAAATTTCTTGTTTCAGGAGACTGAGAGACATGTGAAGTGATTGAGTAAACCATTTCCAGGCAACCTTCATTAAAGTGAAGGCTGAAGATAAGCTCCATTATGGGATCCAACCAAGTCCAATTTCAGTCAGCCAAACCTCAGTGACCTATGACCTATAGCCATGCTGATTTGAGCCACTGGGCTTTGGGATACTTTGGGATAACCTCCTTATATCACTGGAGGTTTCTTTCCTGCTTGGTTCTTCAAGGCTTGTTTTGCTATGGCTCTTCACACACTGCCATGTGATAGGAGAACTCTGAGATTCATTCATCAGCTCAGTCCTGCTGGCCAGCTTGGACTTGTTGTGTACAGTTTCCTTGACACTGAAACATTCTATCCTGTAAGGAAGCTCCTTAAACAGGAAGGTAAGCAACTCAAAATAGCCTCAAGACATCCCTGAAACTAAGCAGATTCACTAGCCCCTCCTTTCTAAGAGGAAACAAGGCAAGTTGCAAAGAATCTTATGCCAGATGAGATGCCTCGAAGAAACAAAAACTAGTTGAGCTACCCAGAAGAGGTTTGAATCAGAGTCTCTTAGAAAGCACACTCTCCAATGTATTGAGCTACCTGCAGGTTGTGCAGTGTTCTCTATGTTCCCAGCTTTTGTGAGTTTTGTCACCAGTATAGGTTTGGGCTTTGGTAATGCCACTGTCTTTGAGTCAGTGCTGCTCCTGTAAGGAACACCTCACCCATACTCCTGAAGATAACCATTGTTTCACCAAGGTGGACTTGGGTAGTATCCATTGTTTGGTTTGTTAGTGGGCTCCCATTTGGGGTGAATAGATATGTGTGTTGAGTTTTCCCAGGAATACTCTTGTCATACAAAATGGCCTTCTGTGCTCAGCATCCAGAGTTATTCCCATACTGTGAATGTTCATCTTCTAATGCAGTTTTTGGTTTTCAGTTTTACTTTTTCTCTCAGCAGAATTGAAGCAGAGCTTTCCTGGCTGTGATTTGCATTTCCTTCCTCATCTCTCTGGGTAAGCTTCCACCACCTCCCTGGCACATATGGAAGGAGATAAGAAGGAAGGAGCAATTAGATCTCCCAGAATGAGGGAAGAGGCTCTTTGGATAGCTTTACTCTTTCAGTGAGGCCAGCCACATACTTAGTGCTCCAGACAGAACCCTCAGCTTTCACCAGCCATCATTTTCTTCTCTGTGTGAAGCTATGAACACCTGCTTTGTAAGATCCCATCCTGGGAATTCACAGGAAAACCATCAAAGAATCTCACTATCAAAGAGCTCACACTAAAGGGGAGGCTTTCTTATGTCCTCCTTTCTCTCCTTCAACATCCAGGGGTCTTAAGCTTCAGAACTGAGTCCCCATTTCTACCTCAATCCTAATACATATCACACTCATTCTTGGCCTGAGCCATCATACTGCCCCACTTTCCACCAGTCTTTCTATTTCTCTACCAAATTGATGCCCAACCCAATCTTTCTAAACAAAATCAAACAGTGCCACTGTCCTGCTTCAATTCTATGAATGGCTCCCTTTCCCTTATTGGATGTAGTCCATCGGTTTCCTCACATCTACGAGGAACACCTTCAAGATTGAGTTTGAGCTAAATTTACTGGACTGAATTTCTTAGTGTCCTCACTTTTCACTGCTGGCCCCAGGTAATTTTATAAAGCTGCTTCTCACATAAACTTTCCAGATCATTGCACTTAGTGTGTGCCCTTCTTTCTTAATGTCATATTCTTATCTAGTGTTTCCTGTTCCAAAACATCCTCCTATTGCAAGATTCACCTCAAATATCTCCTCTTGGAGATATTTCCTCTTTGGAGATATATTCCTCCAACTCCCTTGAATGAATTGAAAGCATCCTTCCTTGTTGTTTCAGTGACTTGGAGCATCATTTTCTTTGCAGTATCTACAAAATTATTATTTTTATTTCATAAACACTTCTTTTTTTACTGTTCCAGATTTTGTATAAAGAGATTAAATGAAGTTAACATGTAGGTTTCTGACCTGTTAAGAACCACTATCTGTTCCTGTGTAAATGAAGCCACACATAGTCAGAGTCAAGTCAAGGAGCATACGTGGTGAAAAAGGATCTAGGAGGAAGTTTAGGACAGAAGTTAATGTTGGGCCCCAGGAGGGAGGAGCCAGTGTTTGATGGAAAACTTTCCAACAGAAAGGCAGCTGGAATAGACGTAGGAAATCTAGGGATCCCATGGCAGGAGTTTATTACATCACTGTAAGAAGTGCAATGCTTCTCCTTCACTTAGTTCTCAAAAGCTTCAGAGGTTCTGTACCACTCACTAATGCTTTCAAGTGTGTTGGGGATTTCCTGAAGCTCATGCTCTTCTTTTTTGTAGCTTTAGTATATGAACAACAAAAAAAGCCTTAGGTCTAGGTGTAGGCAGATGAATACAGGATACTGACTGTCTCTAGACTGAGAAGCAACCATAGGAAAAGCTTTATGCTCTCAGAATGAGAACATCTGACCCAGGACTATATCCCCAGGGCTGGCAGGGTTCATCTGCCATATTAGTAACATTACTTTTGATGTTTATCTCCTCATCCAAATAGCTCTAGGGAGGAACATCCACAGAATTTATCAGCATTCTTTTCCTTGCAAGTGATAAAACTCCCATTGGGTTAAGTGAAAAAAAAAAAAGAAGGAAGGAAGGAAAGAAGAAAGGAAAGAAAGAAGGAAAGAAGTAAGTAAGTAAGGAAGTAAAGAAGGAAGGAAGGAAGGAAGGAAGAAACTATTGTGCCACATAATTGAGAGGTTCTATGAGTCCTTGAAGTTCACTGATCTAGAGCTACATGTCTCAGGGACTCTGGTACATTTTCTGCTTCTTGTCATATTTGTTTTATTCTTGAGGTGTGAGGTGGTCCCTCTATGGGACAGACCTAACAATGTGATGATTCTTTCTTAGCCATGTAGCAGATAAACAGCTTCTCCTTCCAATTCCAGGTGCTGAGACTGGCAGGATAAGTTTGGGTCATGTGTCCATTCCTGAAATAATTGCTGTGACCCAAAGGATTGGACAGATGTGAGTTGAGTCTCATTTTTGCTGAAGGATGGGACAGGGGTTGAAATTCATTCTACTTGGGTTACCTGCACTGAAATATATATCTTCATGAAGGAACAGGAACAGACTGGTTCGAGGAATAAACCAGGCTGGGATAGTAAACTGCACAGATAATCTTATCCATAGATCAGTCATCTCTGTATAATGCTTGAAATAGGAGGGAGGCTGATAAGTGCCAGTACATTTGGCTTAGGACAAAAAAGAGAAGTCAGTGTTTTCATACTTTTAAATTCTCCCTGTCAGTAAGAATCACTGAGATAAACTATTATTGAATATCGCCACCTTTGAGGTACAAACATGAGACAGTTCTTTTCTTCTTCTTCTAACATCCTTGCATGTGTTCTGCAACCTCTCACACCCTTCACTTTTTCAAGGAGCTCCGGCTGATGCTGTAGATTTTCAAACATGCTTCAGACATTTTAAGCTTGACTACTTCTTTTGGTTTATAGAAAATTTGAGAGGACAATAGTTTTCTGTTTCCAATACCTCTAACATCTTACTGTAAATGACATTTGTTGTAATGAGTCAGGGTGGACAAATTATCATTATTTAATCTTTTTTTTGATGTGCAACAGTTCTAGACTCAGATAGAAAAAAGTCTAGATTGGAGACTGGGGAAGTGGCTCAGTGGTTAAAAGTGCCTACTATTCTTGAATTAGATTCCCAACAAATGAATAGGGTGGCTTACAACCACTTGTAATTCCAGCTCCAGGGGATCTGATGTCTTCTATGGGCACCTGTACTCACATATGCACACACTACTACTTTTTTCTCCCCCAGCACAATCCTCATTTGTGGTGAAGGATGGGAGTTGATGTTAATTGGCTCACTCATTCCTTCTCATCTTTTCTTCCACCTCTCTGTTCCTCTATCAATGGAGTCAGACCTAGGAGAGAAGATATTCGGGAAGAGTAAAGTCTTCCAGGGTTCCAGAACCAGTAATACTGGAACTTGACCCCTCATGGCTCTTACTGTCATAGACTGTCTATCTAGGATGCATTTGTGATGCAATAAAAGATGTGCTAAAAGTCTACTTTTTTCATCCCCCACTCTCACCCCAACCCTTGTCCTTAATACATTGCTTACAGCTTTTTCTTGCAGAATATTCTTATCTATCACCATCAGTAGATGAGCCTGCCCCTTCTTCCTAGTGCTGTCTCTATGAATTCTTCTATTTCATTTTCTACACAGAGATTCTCAGCTCTTTGGAAAAATTCTTTCTCATTGTTCCTTATGGTCTTTGGTAAAAGACTGCATGTTCCAAAGATGATTTTTAATATTAGTTCTTGTGTCAGATATTATCTAAGTTCTAGACTCATTCTATTCCTCCTTTAAGACATAGGACTTCTTGTGATTCCGAGATGATTGTCATGGGTTTATAGTTGGCATTATGTGGCAGAAATGATGTTGTGTATAGTCTCCACTCAGCTTACTGTAAGCTTGGATTGGGGTCCTAATCTTCATTTGAGCAGGGTAGCAGTCTGGTGGCTCTAAGCTTAGATGAAACCCAGAATAGTCAGTATATATAGTAACCTGGAAAAACCCTGAAGATTAAAGGAAAGGAAAAAAGTGTTCTATGACCTGCTATCCACTCTAGTTCCAGTTATGAGACAATTACCATAGAAGAGATTTGAAGCCAGAATTACCTGAAGGTTTTCTGAATTCATGATTCTTAGGAACCATGAGAGAAAATAAATGATATTTTATAAATCATAAAGCCATGGAATGGTGTATACCAAGATAATGCAAACTGTAATAGCTTTAGGTTAGAGGTGGTACAATTATGGGGTTGGTTCATGGTGACTTATAGCTCTTCCAAAAGTCCTTTGTAGGGGTGGGGGCAGCATCTCATTCTAGCATGAAGGCTCCTGGTTGTCTGTTCTTGGCATTGGAGCCCTAGCTGGAATTCCTGGATGATGAAATCACTCCTATGGGCATGCTCAGTGGACCAGAGACAGACATGGCTGCTTGCTAGTAGTCCAAGAGTATAACAGAAATTGGAATGAAATAACTTTTATAGCAATTTGATAAATCAATTGACTCTAATAGTAGACATTTGGGTCTAGGATGTTAAATTTTTATTTTACCTTTATACCAATTCATTTTTATTGGGCTTAACAAAATACTGGTCTGCAATGAGATGGGAATAGAAAAATAACACAAACCAAAATAAAAATAAAATACTAGTCCTCCACTCAAAATAATTGATGAAGTAAGACCTGCTCTAAAATGTTTGCTTCATAGCTCACTACATCTCACTAGTACCCACTGGACATAGGCACAGGAAACAAGAGCCTGCTGACTATAATCCAGTCACTGTGCTGGAGTCTTTGACCATCACTGTCTCATTTAATAATTATTACGGTTTTATAAAGGAAGCATTATTTCTATGGTAGAGGTGAGGTGGTGATTTGAATGAGAATGGCCTCCATAGGTTCATCTATTAGAATGCTTGGTCCCTAGTTGGTAGAACTGTTTTCTGAAGTATGAGCAGATATCGCCTTGTTGGAAAATGTGGCCTTGTTGGAGGAGGTGCCACTGAGGGTAGTTCTAAAAGCCCAGGCTATTTCTAGTGAGCTCTCTCTCTTTCTGCCTGATGGCTGTTTTCTTATCACTTAAACTCTGCTGTATAACCATGCCTGCCTGCCTGCCTGCCTGCTACCACGCTTCCAGCCATGTTAGTTGACAAGAGAAGCACACAGACTCAAGGCCACATGGAAACATGCACTCCAAATTAAGTTCTTTTATGAGTTGCCTTGGTCATAGTATGTCCTCATAGCAATAAAAATGTTTCCATGATAGATAAAAATGCAGAGTCCAAGTTTGGATGGCTTACTTAAAGCAAGCTCCCATCACCAACTTCATTATTCTAACAAGTACCTTTATCAGCACCTCCATACCTGTATGATTATAGTGTCATAAAATGTACCATGCAACTTGTCTGCAGCCTCAGGGCAGACCCCACACTGCTAATTCAGCATATGAAAAATGACCCCCTGTGACTAGTGGAATCTGGGTGGAAGGTCAGTGACTCAGTACCTAACTGAAGCTCTTAGAATTTGCCCTTACTTTCACTCTGTGGTTCCAGTTGTATGAAAGTTATACACATGTTGAGGTCACTCTTCCAGTCTCACATAATGGACTCCAGAAGGAGAGGACAGATGAACAGACACAAAGCCACATGTAACAAGGCTGGCCTTCACTCATTCTTTTCATTAGTTGCTTCTTTTTACTTAAAGTTTGAATATTCATATGTCATTAATTGTACAAAGAAGTTTTACTATGGCATTTCCATGCATATATCTTATATACTTCATTCATATTCATTCATTATTCTTTCTTTTGTCTCTCATTCCTATTCTCCAGTCTACTACTCTTCTTCACCCCTTGTAGATACTATCTTAGTTACAGGTCCTTCTCTCCTCCCAGATTCCATACAAGATACAAAACACATGATATTTGTCTTCTTGAGTCTGGCTTATTTCATTTAACAGGATGACCTCTGATCCCACTGTTTTTCTTGCACATGCTGCAATTTCATTCCCCTTTACAGATGAATACAACTCTGTTATGCATATAATATATCTTATTTTTTTGTATTCATTATCATGGATAATGATTGGCACCTGGATTGCCCCTTAAGTTACTCACCTCTGCTAGACCATTGTTTTTCTCAAGGGAAGCCAAGTAGTTGTGACTTTGCATAACCAGAACTTATTATGTAGTAGGTAGTTCATGAGTGATTATTTAAGCTCAAGAGATTAAATATTACTTGAGCAAAGGTAGATTCAATTATGATATATAAAATTGGATTATTTGGGTAACACATGGTTTTGTTAATAGGAGATTGTTTTAGAATCTGTGACTGTAATTTAGTTCTGTTTGCTTAAAGTATTTTTAAAAATTGAATCATGAAAATATACTTGGTAAAACAAAGTTTCAACCAGAAATCTTACTATACAAAAAAAAAAAAAAAAACCCAAACACCTTTTTCTTCAGTCTGTTCTTTGTCACTTTGTTTTGTAAGTTGCTCTGTGTCGTATTCTTCAGCTTTCCATCACTGCAATACAACACCTGTGACAAACAACTGATACAGAGAAAAAGAGGATATGGGTTCAGAGGTTTCCATCCACAATTGGTTGTCTGTGACAAGGTGTCACAATTTGGTTGTCTGTGACATCATGGTGGGGGGCATGTGGTGAAGAAAAATGCTTACTTCATTACAGTTCAGAGGCCAAGAAGTGGGAAGGGAAAAGGTAGGGAGGAAAGGGCAGGGGAGGGGCCAGAGTATGAACAGTTTCAACTCAACCTTTTAGGCATTAATCCTACCCACGCAAGGTTCTCCCTCTAGACTGTACCTATTAAGGTTTGTTTCCACTTCTCCAGTGTCAGGCTGATGACCAAGCTTTTAGGGGCTACTCCTCAATACATTGCAGCATGTATAAGAAGGGTTTTTTTTTTTTTTTAAACACAATATTTTAAAACCATGCATATGCCCAGACACTGCAATACACAGAGGACCCTATTGTGTAGTATTACGCATGGTATCTCTCAAAAATGTATATTAGAAGTGCCCTCCTATTAGCATTGGTAAAGCTATGTAATTCTTTGTAATGGATATGTGGCATTCAGTTTTGTGCGTGCTGTATAATTTGTATAGTCACTTTTATTGGGACTTTTAGGTTCTTTTCTGGCGTTTAACAATGTTAAACTATAAATATTTGTCCACGAATATTTATGCATTATTTGTTGCCTAAATTCCTCAAGGTGGAATTACTAGATCAGGAGTTGCATGATCTCATACTCATTGTTTTTATTTTTAAATTATGGCATACTCCCTAAGTTACTAATGTAGAAAGAAATGACTGCTTCACCCTTTTTCCATAAGACAGTGTGTGTGTGTGTGTGTGTGTGTGTGTGTGTGTATTTCCTTCATACATGACTTTAAAGAACTAAAATGTCCCAGGTACTTTTCCTCAAGTCTCTCAAGAGGTTCTTAAGAGGACCTATCCTTCTATGTATGCCATATATTATACTATACATTACATATTATATGCATATCTAATACATATTTATACAATCACATACTCACATATATGCATGTGTTTGAATGCTTATGTCATTTCTAACAGCAACATATAATATGGTTTGGAGGTCTCATACCTTGAAAGAAAACATGATTATAACATATTATTTGGCAATTTTTTTCTACATATTGTTTTGTGGTTGAGTTTAGCTCTGCAGATTCTTGGAGGTCAGATGTCTGTTATTTTAGCCATTTTAATTATTTTTTTGCATGTCAGCCATATCAACTCAGCAATGTCAAGTCTGTTGAAGGATCATTCAGCTATTTAGCTATACTATTTGCCTTTGTCTGGGTCATTTTGTGCATGCAAACTACGTATATGTACATTTAGGCACACATATTTTTAGTACATCAACCGGGAAACAGTGTTGCTGAAACGATGTGCACAGCTGTGGCTTGCTAAATGCTGCCAAATTGTTCTCCCTAGTGCTCATGCCAATTTATATCCTCAATACCAATGAGTGGATACCTTGCTATTATATCCTTGCCAGTATTTTGTGTTATAATACTTGTGAAAAAAAATCAACCTAGCAATTAACCTGGTGTGAAGCGCCACCTCACTGTTTTAGTTTAATCATCTCTACAAGTGTTTATTGGGCATTTGTGTTTTCTCCTCCACAAATTACCTGTTTGCATACTTGGTTCACCTTTCTATTGGAATCTTTATTTCTTCTTGAGTTTTAATTGAATTTTTATTGTCATAATTAAAGATTACTAAAACTTATAAGAAATAATGTGGGAAAATCCTCTGAAAATTGTATTCAGTTTCTACATGGGTAATGCCTTCAAAATAATAGTATAAGATTGTAACCAGAGTATCTACATTAATATAATTCATTGAACTTATTCCCTTATTCCTTTTGTCTCTCTTTCCATGGCACTTGTGTGCCTGTTTGTGATTTTCTCTCTTCTCTCTCTTTCTCTCTCTCTCTCTCTCTGTGTGTGTGTGTGTGTGTATTTGTGTGTGTGTGTGTATGAGAGAGAGAGAGAGAGAGAGAGAGAGAGAGAGAGAGAGTGAGAGAGCAGTGTGGGGAGTGTATACACTTGGTCTTCTTGGTCTTTGTTAGGTAGACATTGAATTACTGATATAGCTGCATATCTCTTCTGGTTTTAAAATTCTTTTCAAGCCCATTATGATTTTATATATTTCTGGAAAATTGGAAAATTTCCAATAGTTAATAGAAAATAGTTAATTATTGTCACAATATTCTCAAAAATTCCTGTCAGCCCAAGGATCTTACATCCCTAAGTTGTAGTGTCCTCAAGACTCACATACCACGGCACAGTGTTCTTCACCAATTATTGAAAGATTCATCTTGTTAGCTATGAGTGTTTTGTGTGGATCATGCTCACACAATACTTATTTAAAAATCCCTTCTCTGTGCAATATGGGCAAATCACTTACTCTTTCTATGCTGTGGTTTATATATAATTTGAATATTATGTGTATAGTAAGTATCCATCAGTTGTTCTTCCCAAATCCATGCAGTATGTAAGAGCATTATGCCTGTTCCAGGTGATGAGCAGAAAAAGTCAGGAATGACACACCATGCCTTGCACCTTGTAGACACATGATGGTGCAGGTAGATGTTGAACTCAGTCAGTGTAGAATCAGAGGCCATCAGTACAGATTTGGTGAGGATTAAAGGGTACACTGTACAAAGATCTCAGCAGAACACCTGGGACACAGTGAATTCTCTGTGGGAGGTGCAGATGTGTGTTCTTTTTAATAGTTCCACATGGTTCTCCTTAAACCTTTCTTGGGTTCAGCCACAGTGCTGTTGGATTGGGCTCATGACTCTTCACTCTGCTTCGTACCCTGAGCTTGATGATGAAATGTGTGTAATAACAAAGTAGTTTTAAATCTTCTCCCTGGGTGGAATGCACCTTCCCCAGGTAGCCAAGGGACGTAGGCAAGCCTAGAAAGCTTCTAGAGTTACTTTTTGCATAAGTCTGTGTCTTAGGGAAATAAACTTTTAAACATAACTTTTCTCTCTTTACAGAAGGTAATGTTTCATGGGTAGGAAAACCCTGTTCAAATAGTGAAATAGATCTTCTGTAAAAAGGACAAAGCCATGTAAGGGCATTGTCATTGTGTCTTCCAATTTTTTGTGTCTTTTGGAGATATTGTGGGAAGTAAAACTGAGGAGCTAGCAGGGCAAAGTTCTGACCATGAATCATGCATCTATCCACCCATCCATCCATTATTCTTTCACCACTCATCCCTCTATCAACCATCCACCCTTCTACCTTCAAACAATGTTTCTTATGTTATGTTCCAGTCATTGTCTCAGTGCTTACTATGAATATTAAAGAAGGAGATCAGTCTAAGTCAGTATTAAAAAGAGATCTCTGAAGGCTTTCTGGCTACAAAGAGTACGTGTATACAGCACAACCATTAGAGTTTGTGGTCTGGTGAGGAGGAAGAGTATGGATAAATGCTTATGCATATGCATATGCATGTATGTTGATTGGTAAGTGAATGGAAAGAAAAGGCTCTGAATTAGATGGGGATGATAGAGCATTGGTAGTCATAGAAATCCTGGATATATGTGTTTCTGGAAACATTGCAAATGACTTTGGTGGTTATACATGTTGGGGAACCATGGCTGAAGGCTAGGCTTCTCAGTTAAATATCTCTTAGAGGTGTTGAGAGTCTCTGCCTGGCCTTGTACTGGCCAGCAACTTTAGAGGCACCCACTTCTAACAAGGAGCAGCTAGCTCATCTATGTATTTCATCAGTGGTATCATTTTCAATATGGCCCATGAAAGGTGGAGGCTATAGCTACATGAAGCCACTGAAAATTGTTAAGCAGAGATGTATGGTCAATAGCACCTTCTAGAAAGCTCTGATGTCACAGTGTGGAAATTATGCTGGAAAGAGGGAGAGTTGGGGGAGATTTGGTCTATAAGAAGGCTGAAGCAGACCCATGGGAAATACAGGGGGCTGAGCTCTAGTTGTAATGGTGGTAATGGTGGCTGGAGAGGAGCAGAGTGTTTTAGAGTCAGAGGGCAGTGTTGTTGACAGTCCCATCAGGAGAAACTATCCTGGGTTGGTCTGGGCTGGGTAAAGAATTAAGCTTAGGATAAAACAGGGACTTCTGAAGTGTCCAGATTGTGAGCCTGTGATGGTCTTTTTAATGACAGCAAAGAGCCCTTGAGCACGAACCATTCAAGTGGACATTATTCCTGAATCAAAACTTTTGCCATCTGCTCATCTCTAAAATGTGGAAGCAGAGAGAACTTATTTCCTGATGAGACTGGTAAAGAGAGGAGAAATGCTCATATAGTGAGTGCAAGACATATGTTCTTCCCTCCATGCTGTATTTGCCTGGAGTGCTCAGCTTAGTCCTGGAGGACACAAGAAAGGAGAAAGAGGAGGGAGAACTACAGAGACAGTCTAATTACTGAAGAACTTCCTTAGACTTTGAGGTCTTGGAAAGGTCCCCATGGTTGTCTTGCTTCTCCAAATTTTCTGTCTTCACAGTCAAGATCAAAGGTCAACTTTTCCAGGATATCTTCATGACCTAGACACAGACCCAAGTGGTGAATCTACTTTTTTTAAGTATCATCACTTTGATCTCTGCTTTTTAGAAAATTAAGTTTGGGATAGTGGCTCTCAAATTTGGGTAAATAGTGGTTTCCACAACATAGATTCCAGAGAACTTTAAAGTATGAAAACATCTGGTCCTATTCCAAAGACTGAGATGCAACTGTTTGAGAACTCCTGGGCATTGTGATTTTTTTTCAAGCATTTTCAGAAGACAGGAATGAGTCTACATCACTAAAACTTAAAGTCTTGCTTACTGCTTTTAGCCAAAATGGTACTTATGGAGATTAAGTGGGCAATAGATATGAGTTCCAGGATGAGGGGCTATGGAACAACTGTACCTCACATGACTAGCCTGTGACTTGCTGCTGCAATGTTCTTGTTGAAGAGTATCATTTTCTCAGAAGACAATAAGGAGTAACCCCAAGACTGATGCTCATACAGAATGAAGGCCTGCACACTCAGCTCCTAAGAAGTTGTATTCCATAGTCATGGATCTGAAAAACACAAGAACCATCCTGTCTCTACCATGCATTAGTTGTATGTGTGTGTGTGTGTGTGTGTGTGTGTGTGTGTGTGTGTGTGTAAGTCATTTAACATCTCTAAGCCCTGGCTTAACTAATAAAATGAAGAACTAGTATCTATTCCTCAACAGTGATTATTAAGGGAGAAGAAATCACATACATGAAATGTTTTTAGACCATATTTGTTTGTACAGATGAGCTCATTTCAACATTGCGACTGCATATGCCAAGACTATCTTGTATCAGCTTTTTCTAGGTCTTGGGTGTGGTTCTATACAAGACTGAAACTTGAATGTAGTGTGGTATCTGGTCATCATCTATTTGAAGGGTTAATGTCTCAGTCCCAGATGAAAATTAAGGTCATTAATCCATACCAGTTACCTTTTTCATGGTTATGACAAAGCATTTGATAGAATCAATATAAGGAAGAAAAACTTGTTTTTGACATATAGTTTTAGAGGGATTTTATCCCACTATTGTAGGCATGGTGGGATAGATTCTTCTTGATAGGAAAGGATATGATAGAGTGAGTTGCTCAAATTACAGTAGGCAATATTCAAAGAATGATAGAGTAGAGCTGAAGGTGGTTGGGGAGAACCTTCAAAGGCCTGCTTCCAGAACATACTCTGCTAGCAATAGCCTGCCTTCCTACATGTTCCACAGCCTTCAAAATAGCTTCGGAAATTGAGTACCAAATATTCAAACCATGAGTCTTCTGGGAGACATTTCACATTTCAATCATAATGGAAACAGGACAGGTTTAAATTAGGTTGGATATCATCAGAAACACTAGGAGAGCTTTTAACATTCCTAGGCTATACTCCCAAATCAATGGAAGTAGAATGCTGAGGGGTGGACCCAACTCTCAATACATTATTTTAAAAAGTATTCTATGGTATTATAATTTTGCTTATAAGCCTAAACTTTAATGGCTAAGCCATCTCTTCTATCTCAGAGGACTGTAAAAATAGCTGTGTTTGAAAACACTTCATCTGAGATTAGTGTGGTAGCTCATGTCTTTAATCACAGAACTTGGGAAGCACTTAAAGGATACTTTTCAAGGAACTCTAAGTTCAAGGCAAGGCTGGTCTATAAAGCAAATTCCAAGATAGCCAAGCAATCACGGAGGAAACCCCTCCATGAGGAAAAAACGAACAAGCAAACAACCAAAACCCCAACAACCAAGAAACCAAAAAAACTCATCAAACACTTCATCTTTCTAAAGCAAATGTTTTTAGATATCTTTATATATCAGTATTTTTTGGAGTACAGGCCTTTGTGAATAACATTAATGTGAACCCCTCCTGTGTGTGTGTGTGTGTGTGTGTGTGTGTGCATGATATATCTGTCTCTGTCTCTCTCTTAGAAAATACCTTAAAGGTCAGGTCTCTTTCTTTGAATACTGGTGATTAGAGATCCTTGGCAACTTCCATTTTACAAGTGAAGGCTTGGAGATAAGAACATGTTGGCCAGGGTCACACAGCAAACTGAAGAACATTGTTCTCTACTCTTCCAATGGTATCCATTTCTCTTCTATCTAAGCCTAGAGAGGAAAAGGACAGAGTGGCCAAGTTGACAGATGGTCCTTTCTCTTCTGCTGCCTCCTGGTTTTTGGTTCTTTGTTTTCTGCTTCTCCCTTCCCATTTATGCCCCTCTCCCATTTATGGGTCTCTCCCATTATTATTTTTCAAGAATCTCAATGTCCTTGATCCTATATCTTCCCAGTTCAATTTCTGGGGTAGCATAGCTCAATAGTAAACCCCTGGCACCTGAACACCAGAGATACGTTCAGTTGCTAAAGATTGAGGGGGATAAAGGCATTGGTCTTCAGAGGTCACTAGTGGGATCAGGTAAAGATAAGGTTCATCTCAGATTGACTTGTGCTCACCATCCTCCTTTGTGGATTCAGCTGGCACATCTCCTTTTTGTTATATCTGGAAGTTGACATAGGGAGCAGATGACTCATTAGTTGTCTTACCTACAATGAAGTAAGGGAGTCTCTGGTACATTTCAGCAATTAATAAGGTATGCTAAGTGTGGGTACCTTGAAGAGAGACAACAAGCAATGGAAACACAAAAAGGGGAGAGAGAGAAGGTGGAGCCAGCACTATGAGCAGACTATAAGTCAGCTGCATTATTTGTTCACTGCTTCATTCATTTAGTTATCACAGCCTAATGACTTATTAGTTAGATAATTAAGTCTCTAATTTTTTCAATCCCAAGCCTAATTGTAAAGGTAACATCTGTGGCATTTGACTTCAATATGAACCTCAGTGGTCTTACTTTTATGATGTAAGGGAGAGGTGATATTACGGGGGATTGGAAAGGAAAAGACAGGGAAAAACAGAACCTTATTATCCAGACTAGGGAATAGTGAATATTCAAAAGAGAGAGTTGTTTTAGCATTGTCTATGAAGGAAGTCCAAGACCACCTTGTTGTGGCTTTGGTCTAATGCTGCTTGTGTTATGTTAATCTGGTCCCCAAAATTGCATGAGAATCCACACATCTGCACATAAGGAAACCCTGTCCCAAGTTGGTTTTGATTGGTAAATAAAGTTGCCAATGGCTGGGCAGGGAGACAGACGTGGGGTTTTGAGGATTCCCAGGCAAAGGACCAAAGAGAGAGGAGAGAGACAACCATCATATTGGGGAAGGAAGAGAGACACCAGGCCTGAGTGGTACAGAAAACAGAGAGATAGTCATCATGTAGGTACAGGGAATGAAGCTGAGAGGGCTACAGGTCTTTTTCCGGGGCAGCAAAGATGGAATATAGATTTTAGTAAGTAATAATTTGGGAATATTGGAAGAGGGTACATCAGCCATGTGGAGAATAGAAAATGGCCCAACAATTGAGCTGTTTAAGGCATATCCAAATATAAAGGCTGTGTGTGTGTGTGTGTGTGTGTGTGTGTGTGTGTGTGTGTGTTTCATTTGGGAACCAAGAACATTGGGGTGGGTAGCAAGGTATGTATACCGCCACCTCCAGGATTGATTTGAGTAGGGTTAATTGGATTCAGTTACACATGTGTCTTCTGTTTTAGAGGTTATCTAAGTATATGTTACTGATTTAAAAAGAGATTCTGCAACATGTAAGATTATCATGGAACCCCTAGTGACTGGGGTATCTTGGAAACCCAAGGACTTTCTGAGACTTGAGTTCCATTCTGAGATGTCTTGATTTGGTTTGAGCTGTAGATGAGATATGCACAATGCCTGCTGTGAGATTCATTTTCCCATGCTATAGAAATTAAGACTGAGATGAAGGGAGACTGTGAAATACTGGCCAGTATCATAACTGTAAATAATAATGGGGACACTAAGGCTCGGGACCTGGTCTTTAGACAACTGCAGACAACAATGATCACTTTGTTTTCCTTTAGTGTGACTAGTGGGCCTCACAATTTATGAGAACTCTCTATTAATATACTTACTGTGTACTGCCATTTACTGGCTGTGTCACAAACTTTCCATCAGCCACTAAAGTTTTTCACGAAGTGATATGGTATGTTTTTCTCCTATAGGCAGCACAAGACCTGGCATGTACTAGACACTTGGTACATATTTGATGAACTAAATTGAACACCAAGTTCCTAGGACCACTTTATTCTTACACAAATAATGATAATAATATTTATTTAAAAATTGTTCCTGTTGTAACTTACAAAGAGCTTGCTCTTTGGCAGTCTTCAGTCACAGCTCTGTGTGTACATGTGAGTATGTACATGAGCACATAAATGTGCTCACATATGCAAAATTCTAGTCACTCTCTACAATAACTATTCAGGGTAGATTCTCTGATGGAGGAGGAAAAATTGCATTCAGGTTTGTTGGATTCTGTTAACCTTGAAGATCCTGTTTGCCAATCTCCAAAGAAGGTAGAAATAGAAGTATTTTTTCTTCCATTAAGCTTGCTGCACTTCTGCAGGGCCTTGCTTTGAGACCCTTGACTTGAGAGTTCTCAGCCTTCTATGTCTCATTGCATAGAAAGTGTCTTAAAATATTCTCTCATGAACAGCTTCTTATTAATTCATGACATAACCTTAGGTCTAATTTAGTCAGTGAGTGAAAGACTGCATTCGTGTGTATTCATGCAGATGTACTTACGTGCATTATGATTTACATGTTATATGTAGATATATTGCACATCTGTGTGTGGAATGTTTAGTCTCTTAGATATCACAAAGACAAAGTCACAAGAAGTAGTTCCCAAGATATACTCACTTAAATATATTCAGGTTCTAGAGAAATGGTTCAGCAGTTCAGGGCCCGTGCTTCAACACTCATATCAGGCAGCTCACAAGCATTTATAACTAGCTCTATGGGATCCCAATGCCTTCTTCTGGTCTCTGTATGTACCACATACATGTGCACAACTCTCCAACCATTAGAATTAAAAATAAATCTTTAAAAATTAAGAAATAAAAACAATTTTCACTCTCAGATCTACTAACTAGGTGGTGGGTCTAGTCCCAAGTAATCTGTATTAGGACATTATGAGGCCAAGAGTCACCCCATATTCGGGAGATCATGTGACTTTCTTGCTCACAGAGAATAGCCTACTACTCCAACTCAAACCCATTTAGAATAAAAGCCTTAAACTTTCCCTCTTTGCAATAAATAATACTGTGATTCCCTAGAGTATCCTGTTATGTGCATCAAGAGACCCATCTCTAAACCCATTCTCTGAAATTTCTTTCCCCCTAATGGGTTTATTAATGGGGAACTTTTTCTCACATCACATAAAAATATGGAATGTGGAATTCAGACCTACCCCAAAATGTCTTTCTGGTTTGTCTGCTTCCTATTGCTTCATACTTTATGCCAAAGTTTATGAGTCTATAATTTCTTGGAAGTTTATATAGCATGAAAGAAGGGATGTGATAAAATATGCAGTTTAATTGTAAAAACCACGTACTAATCTCGCTAATGTGCTAGATTAAGACTGTAATTTGAGAAGCTGCAAGGTGGTTAAACTGATTTAGAGCAAATTGTCCCCTAAGTCTCTTTGTCTGTGCCCATATTTCATGCCACCCAGAACTAATAATTTACTTCATTTAGTTTATTGATTTAGAGTCCAAGAATAATAATGTCACATTGGGCTGTACATTATTTAGAATAATCTCCTCTCATGCTGAGCTGCATGAGCCTCCGAGACAAATCCTGCTTACAGCAGTGTCCCTGCCAGAGGCCTCAATTTTGCTCAAAGACTACAAACATCCCATTTCTGAATAATAACCTAGTGGCCCAGGCTGGCTTCTGCAGCACTGTTCAGGAATTAAACATTGACAGGAAGGGCCACTATGACTGACCTTCACACAGTACCCTCAGATAGTGAGATGCAGGGATTTGAGGCCATGGGACCAGTTCAAAACATTGAGTGACTATTGTCCTACTCTCTTGTCACTCTAGATCTTTGAGCTGATGTTTGGGGATGGAACACGTCACTTGTCAGCCCATTCTCACAAATTGTGTGAGAATCCAGTCATGTAATATACCGAGTTCAGGATCCTTAGCATCTCCTAATGATGAAGTATATGAGAGAAGGGGAGGTACTTATGAAAGATTTTCAAATACCAACATCTTAAAACTTTAAAACACATAGTCATCCTGAAGGAGGAGGAATTCTAATTCTGGGTATTCCAACTTAGCTAGTCCTCCTCTCCTAGAAATAATGGTGACATTCTTCTGGCCAAGGAGGTGATAGAACTTTCCAAGAGGCTAAAAGAGCCATAAGTAAATAGGTCAGTAAATAAATAAGTTCATTAATTAATTAATTAAAACGATAATCAAAAAGTCTTCAAGTGTTTCTACATAGTACAGCTGTCCAGAGATTGGGCTCCATTATCAAAACTCTCAATTGACATACATGGAGAAACAAACATATTCCATAACAAAAACAAATTTACACAATATCTTTCCACAAATCCATCCCTACAAAGGATAATAGATAGAAAACTCCAAAACAGGAGGGGAACTATACCCTAGAAAAGGCAAGAAAGTAATCTTCTTTCAGCAAACCCAAAAGAAGATAGCCACACAAACATAATTCTACCTCCAACAACAAAAATAACAGGAAGCAACAATCACTTTTCCTTAATATCTCTTAACATCAATGGACTCAATTCCCCAATAAAAGGACATAGACTAACAGATTGGATACGTAAATAGGACCCAGAATTTTGCTGCTTAAAGGAAATGCACCCCAGGGACAAAGATGGACACTTCCTCAGAGTAAAAGGCTGGAAAAAATGTTCCAAATAAATGGTCCCAAGAAACAAGCTGGAGTAGCCATCTTAATACAGAAAAAAAAAATGACTTTCAAACAAAAGTCACCAAAAATATAAGAAAGTACGGTTCATACTCATCAAAGGAAAAATCAACCAAGATGAACTCTCAATTCTGAACATATATGCTCCAAATGCAAGAGCACCCACATTCATAAAAAAAAAACTTTACCAAAGCTCAAAGCACACATTGTACCTCACACAACAATAGTGGGAGACTTCAACACCCTACTCTCATCATGGAAACACAAACTAAAGAGAGACACAGTGAAACTAACAGAAGTTATGAACCAAATGGATATAATTTATATCTATTAGAACATTTCATCCTAAATCAAAAGATTCAGCACCTCATGGTACCTTTTCCAAAATTCACCATATATTCTGTCACAAAAACAGTCTTCAACAGATATAAGAAGATTTAAATAATCCCATGCATCCTATCAGATCACCATGGACCAAGGCTGGTCTTCAATAGCAACAAAAACATCAAAAAGTCCACATACACAGGGAAGCTGAACAAAGCTCTACTCAATGATAACTTGGTCAAGGAAGAAATAAAAAGAGAAATTAAGGACTTTGTAGAATTTAATGAAAATGAAGGTACAACATAATCAAACTTTTGGGACACAATGAAAGAAATGCTAAGAGAAAAACTCATAGCTCTGAGTGCCTCCAAAACAAAACTGGAGAGAACATACACTAGCAGCTTAATAGCACACCTGAAAGCTCTAGAACAAAAACAAGCAAATACACCCAAGAGGAGTAGTCGACAGGAATTAATCAAACTCAGGGCTGAAATCAACCAAGTTGAAAGAAAAAGAACTATACAAAGAATCAACAAAACCAGGAACTGGTTCTTTGAGAAAATCAACAAGATAGATAAACCATTAGCCAGACTAACCTGAGGACACAGAGTCAGTATCCAAATTTAAAAAAAAAAAAAAAAAAAAAAAAAATCTGTAATGAAAAGGGAGACATAACAACAGAAACCAAAGGATTTCAAAAAGTTATTAGATCCTACTACAAAAACCTATACTCAACAAAACTGGAAAATCTGGATGAAATGGACATTTTTATAGACAGATCCCAGGGACCAAAGTTAAATCGAGATCAGATAAACCATCTAAACACTCCCATAACCCCTAAAGAAATAGAAGCCTCCATTAAAAGTCTTCCAACCAAAAAAAGGCCAGGACCAGATGGGTTTATCAGGCCTTCAAAGAAGGCCTTATAAAGAAGCCTTCAAAGAAGGCTAAATAGTTTGAATATTCTTCAAACTATTCCACAAAATAGAAACAGAAGGAACTGTACCCAATTCATTCTATGAAGCCACAGTTTCATTGATATCAAAATTTCGTAGAGACCCAACAATGAAAGAGAACTTCAGACCTATTTCCCTTATGAATATTGGTGAAAAAATACTGAATAAAATTCTCACAAACCAAATCAAAGAACATATCAAAACAATCATTCACCACAATCAAGTAGGCTTCATCCCAGGAATGCAGGGATGGTTCAATACACAGAAATCCATCAATGTAATCCACTACATAAACAAACTCAAAGAAAACAACCCCACATGGTCCTTTTATTAGATGCTGAAAAAGCATTTGACAAAATTCAACATCCCTTCATGTTAAAAGTCTTCGAACGATCAGGAATTCAAGGCCCATACCTGAATATAGTAAAAGTAATATACAGCAAATCAGTAGCCAACATCAAACTAAATGGAGAGAAACTTGAAGCAATCCCACTAAAATTGGGGACTAGACAAGACTGACCTCTCTCTCCCTATCTATTCAATATATTACTTGAAGTTCTAGCTAGAGCAATCAGACAACAAAAGGAGATCAAAGGGATACAAATTGGAAAGGAAGAAATCAATATCACTATTTGCAGATGATATGATGGTATACTTAAGTGACCTGAAAACCTTCACCAGAGAACTGCTACAGCTGATAAACAACTTCAGCAAAGTGGCCGGATATAAAATTAACTCAAACAAATCAGTAGCCTTCCTATACTCAAAGGATAAACAGGCTGAGAAAGAAATTAGAGAAATGATACCCTTCACAATAGTCACAAACAATATAAAGTATCTTGTGACTCTCACCAAATAAGTGAAAGATCTGTATGACAAAAACTTCAAGTCTCTGAAGAAAGATATTGAAGAAGACCTCAGAAGATTGAAAGTTCTCCCATGCTCATGGATTGGCCGGATTAATATAGTAAAAATGACCAACTTACCGAAAGCAATCTACAGATTCAATGCAATCCCTGTCAAAATCCTAACTCCATTCTTCCTAGACTTAGAAAGAGCAATTCTCAAATTCATTTGGAATAACAAAAAACCCAGGAGAGCAAAAACTATTCTCAACAATAAAAGAACTTCTGAGGGAATTACCATCCCTGACCTCAAGCTCTACTACAGAGCAATAGTGATAAAAAACAGCATGGTATCAGTACAGTGACAGGCAGGTATATCAATGAAATAGAATTGAAGACCCAGAAATGAACCCACACTCCTACAGTTAGGAGTGTCAAAGTTAGATCTTTGACAAAGGAGCTAAAACCATCCAGTGGGGAAAAGGCAGCATTTTCAACAAATGGTGCTGGTTCAACTGGTGGTCAACATGTAGAAGAATACAAGTTGATCCATTCCTATCTCCCTGTACAATGCTCAAGTCCAAGTGGATCAAGGACCTCCACACAAAACCAGATAAACTGAATCTAATAGAAGAGAAAGTGGGGAAAATTCTTGAACACAGGGTCACAGGGGAAAAGTTCCTGAACATAACACCAATGACTTATGCTCTAAGATCAAGAATTGACAAATGGGACCTCATAAAATTGCAAAGCTTCTGTAAGGCAAAGGACACTGTCAATAGGATAAAATGGCAATCTCAAAGATTGAGAAAATATCTTTACCAATCCTACATCCAATAGAGGACTAATATCCATTATATAAAAAGAACTCAAGAAGTTAGACTCAAGAGAACCAAATAACTGTATTTAAAAAATGAGGAACAGAGCTAAAAAGAGAATTTTCAACTGAGGAATCTCAAAGTGCTAAGAAGCACCTAAAGAAATGTTCAACGTTCTTAGTCATCAGGGAAATGCAAATCAAAACAACCCTGAGATTCTATCTCACACCAGTCAGAATGGTTAAGATAAAAAAATCAGGTGACAGCAGATGCTGGTGAAGATGTGGAGATAGAGAAACACTCCTCCATTGTTGGTGTGATTGCAAGCTGGTACAACCACTGTGAAAATCAGTCTGTTGGTTCCTCAGAAAATTGAACATAGTACTACCTGAGGAACCAGTTGTACCACTCCTGAGCGTATACCCAAAGCCTGACAAATAGAAGTGTATGCTCTCAGTCAACTATTGGACTGAGCATGGGATCCCCAATGGAGGAGTTAGAGAAAGGATTTATGGAGCTGAAGAGATTTGCAACCCCATTGGAAGAACAACAATATCAACTAATTAGACCCACAGAGCTCTCAAAGACTAACCACCAACCAAAGAGTACAGATGGAGAGACCTATGGCTTTAACCACATATGTAGCAGAGGATTGCGTAGTCGGACATGAATGGGGGAGAGGCACTTGGTCCTGTGAAAGATAGATGCCCCAGGATAGGGGAATGCCAGGGCCAGGAGGCAGGAGTGGGTGGGTGGGTGGGGGAGTGCCCTCATAGAATCAGGATGAAGGGGGATGGCATAGGGGGTTTTGTGAGGGGAAATCTTGAAATGTAAATAAAAAAATATGCAATAAAAAAAAGAAAAAAAAAAGGGTTCTGTGTTTTGTCTTGCTGTATGTACATTGAAAGTAACTGTGGGTTCTCTTGACTTAAACAATGATGCTATTTCATTTATTGGCCCCCAGACAAACTACTCTCTCCAGCATGGGCTATAAATTTTCAAACTTTGAAGTTCATCAGGAACATGAAAAAGTGGTCACATGACTACTTTTTCCAGAAAAGATTTTTTTTGCTAGCAGCCTTGTTTGGTTACTCCTGCTGGTATGACTTTTGCTCTGCAGTTGGCATGGATCCCTCTAGGTTTAGGCCAACAGTCAATCTGGACCATTCAGGAGAGCTGAGAAGATTTTTGTGCTTACACAAGAGATCAGTATTTCTCCATGAGTGAACCTGGGTTTGTACTATGTAAAGCAGGGTCAAGGATATCTGCTTTAGTCATTTCCAGAAGCAAAAGAAAATGTTCCCTGACTATCCCATGATCCATTGAGCTTCACACATCAAGACCTTATTCCCATATTATTCAAGATGCATTTCTCTGAGTTACCAAGAACAAAATCCAGACACTTGGGCACCATTCTAGAGATCTCCCTTTGGGTTAAACCTAGTCATCTCTTTAGTTCTGTATCTTGAAAGTCTTTCTATGCTTTTTTTCCACTCTTCTGTAGTCACATCAATCTTCCTGCTTCATTGTGAAGCTTGCTCCCACCTGGGGATATCGGTACACTCTCCCACTCTTCCTGCACTAGGACTTCCTTCCAGTTTTCACTCCACTTCATTCCTCATCCCTCCTGTCTCAACTCACACACTGCACCTTCACAGAGAGCTTCCTCATCCAAACTAAGTTTTTTCTTTTCTCTTTAAGAAAACTCTGTGGGTTGCCTGTGGTCATGGTTTTCCTTCTTTCCTTCCTTCCTTCCTTCCTTCTTTCCTTCCTTCTTTTTTCTCTCTTTCTTCCTCTCTTCCTTCCTTCATTCTTCCTTCTTCCTTCCTTCCTTCCTTTCTTTTTTGAGACAAGCTTTCTCTGTATATCAGCCCTGACTGTCCTGGAACATGCGCTTAGACCAGGCTTGTCTCAAACTCATAGAGTGCTGGGATTAAAGGCATGTACCACCACTGGCAGGCATGTTCCTCCTCCTCTTCCTCCTTCTCCTCCTCCTCCTCCTCCCTCTCCTCCTCCTCCTCTTCTTCTTCCTCCTCCTCCTCTTCCTCTTCTTCCTCTTCCTATCCTTCTCCTTCTCCTCCTTCTCCCTTTTTTCTTTTTTTCCTTACAACAGTCTGCAGTCATGTATTTGTTATTTTTTGTTCTTTCTGTTTCATGCTCCAGGAGCCAAGAGACATGGGTTGCTTAATTTCTATTCCTTGAACAGTGCCAAGCCAAGCACTGTCCCCCAAACAACAACAACAACAACAACAACAACAACAACAACAACAACAACAAACCTCTTTTAGAAGCACTGTGTGGGATTTTCCACCCTTTTGTTTCCCTGCTTTGATTTTAAATCATCAGGGAGTATGTTTCCCAACCCCCACCCAGGGGCACCTGCTCATTTTTACCCACAATATAATTGTTCATTTTTGTGTCGAGTCAGAAACTTTGTGTCTCCCAGACAGACAGTTATAATAGCCTCTGTCCCACAGGACTCTGTAACTTTCAAGTGGCAGACACACAGCTCAATGAGGAGAGGCAGAGAAATGGACTTACTGTAAGGATGTTGAAATCCTTCTAGAATCTAAGGGCATGGATGTGGCTTCACCACAGCAACAGATGTTCTAGGCTTCCAAATGTTCTATCCATAAACTGATTGTTCTCTCTTTTCCCCTACCGCCAATTTGTCTCTTTTGTCCCTTCCTCTTCTCCCCCTCTTCCTATCTTTTTTCCTCCTTACTCCAGTGACCTTTGCATTTCACTTCTGTACATGCTCTCCAATGTTCAACACATTGTAGGCCTATGCTTCTATGTAGAATTCTCTGTCTTTCTTGGGTTCCATTTGTTAAGATGTGTTCAGCTCAGGAAATAGCCTCAGTACAAGGTGTGGTCAAGGTACAAGGCCACATAGAAGCTTGAACAAGACATGGATGGAGTTGGGGGATTCCCATAGTAGGAAGTACAGCTAGACTTTTTCTTGCCTGTATTCAGTAGGAACATGAACCTGTAACTTATGACTGTGGTCATAGTTTTCACTCTTTATATGCAAAAGAGAAACATGGTTAGATCAGGAGCTGTGATACTTGGGTTGAACCTTGTCACTCTTCTCAACTTCTGGAATCTTCTGCAGAGCTTGGATAAAGGTGAATCAATGCTCTTATGGGTTTTGGTTTCACGTTGAGGTATGGTAACAGAATTCTATGGAAGGAAGAGAGGATTTATTTAGTAGAGGGCACTGGTCACTTATAAGAGACCAAAAAGAACTTGGATGAGGAAGTCATGAGTCTGTCTATGGACTGAATGGGCACACAACCTGAGATGAGGTTCAAAGAGTAGGGCTGCACCTACAGCCCCAACCTTTCCACTCTCCTATGAGACTAGACACTGTGTTGATATCCACCTCTTGAAGTGGCAGGAAATGACTGATGCCTCGCTTATTCTGAGCCTCACATTAATGTATCTCATTGATGAGGCTTTGTCTTCAGAACACCCACTGAAAAGGCATCATGTAGTTTTTAGTTTCTCAGCTTTGTAATGCAGGAAAGTGCATATGATGGAGACAAATTTCAAGTACTGTTTGACCTTTAATCTCCATAACTACCACTCAGCTCTCAGCTGGTGACATGCTCACACTGATATGAACACAAATGTTCCTCTGGGTGAGTTAATTTCACTGGTGCCTTCTGGGAAATATTTTCTGTTATAAGATTTTTAAATGTTTATTTTAAGTGTATTTGTATTTTGTGTGAGTGTATTTCATGCATTCAGAGTCCATGGAGGCCCGAAAGGAGCATCAGATCTCCTGAAACTGGAGTTAAAAATCATTGTTAGCTTCCATGCTGAGAACTGAACCTCTGTCCCCAGGAAGAGTATCTCATGCTCTTAACCACTGAGGCATCCTTTGGCTTCTTCTGAGGAGTGTTTACATTCTTTCTGGTCTGAAAAGTCAAATCTAATGAGATAACAGAGCTACTAGTTTCCTTGTTTATCTCAACCACCAAAAGGAAACTAGTAGATTATCATAGCAACAAGAAAAAATAAGTTATTCTGAAGTCCTGTGGTCAACCACCATTTCTCAGAAGGGGTAACTAAGACTTCCCCAAAGCACAAAGGTTTCCAGGGCAGAGCTTATACTTTCATACCTATATATGAATGCCTTGTTAGGAAGTATTTTGCTATATCTGACACTTTGTTTTCTCACATACTTTTGACAAGGTACTGTGTCTTTACCAAGGAGGTGGTCCAGGTTCTGTTTCACAAAGTAAGTGCTGGTTATATTGTATTTTACAGCACACGCCTGACTGTTTTCCTGATCTCAGACTTGATTAGATGCCTCCTCCAACTCTGCATGGGTATGCATGACATAGTGTATTCATGGAGTTTGAAGATCAGTTCTATGGCCTTGCTTTTCTTGTGTCTTTATGGGTATTGTGGGAATCAAACTCTTACTCAACTATGATGCTGGCATGGTAGTAACCACCTTAATGAGGATGAAGTGAATGCTGCTCCATTATATTTGAAAACCTGAAATATCAGCTGCTTTTATATCTGTTGTAACTAAAATATCTGACAAAGCAATATAAATGGGTATGATATTTTGAATAAGAATGACCCCCAGAGGCTCATATATTTGAATGCTTAGTCACCAGAGGCTTAGGAAGTGTAGCCTTGTTAGAGAAGGTGTGCTGCTGAGAGTAGTCTTTAAAGCTTAAAAAGCCCACACCAGGCCCAGTGCACCCCTCTTTTTCTCTCTGCCTTCTTCCTTCTATCCCTACCCCTCCTTCCCTCCCTCCCTCTCCCTGCTTCCTTAGATCAAGATGTAAAGCTCTCAGCTCCTGCTCCAGTAGCATGCCTGCTTCATGCTGTCATGCTCCCTGCCATATTGCTAAGAGACTAATCTGAAACTGTAAGCAAGCCCCTAATTAAACGCTTTATTTTATAAGTTCCCTTGATCATGGTGTCTTTTCCCAGCAATAGAACAGTAACCAGGCTAGGAGGGAAGGCTTATTGTGAGTGTCAGTTGCAGTATATAATAGTAGTGAAGGCATGGAAAGGTCATTGTTGCAGTAATGTGTAGTAGAGGCATCTTTATATATCAGTATAAACATAACATACCATATCATATCATATCAGCAGAGATATCAGACAAACTAGAAGCCCATGTCAACTTTGAGACCCACTGCTGGTTTCCCACATCTACTAACTGAATTATGGTCCTAGTTTCCAGTTCCTATAACTTTTCAGAATGGTAGTGCTACCACATGGGGATCAATTGTTCAAATACATGAGCCTGTGGAAGACATCAGGCTAATGAACCACAGGTCCATGAACATTTTACAATGTAAAATTGATTCATTCTTATGTCAAAAGCCCCATGGTGTTTTATAATAATTATTATTGTTTTGAAATCATAGTACAATTATATCATGTCTCCCCTTCCATTTTCTTCCTTTAATTCCACTCATATCCCATTTTAACTCCTCTTAAATTAATGGTCTGTCTTGTTTTTAATTGTTGGCACACACACACACACACACACACACATACACACAGACTCCTACTTATATAAATACCATCTATTCAGTTCATATAATGTTACTTATGTGCATATGATCTCATAAGTGTCTATTGATTAATTGTTCCAACATTGGTAACAAGTCCTAAATCCAAAGATTCCTATGAGAGTTGAGATAATATCTTAGCCATTAGTCTATGTTAAAATAAGATAATTATAACAAATAACTTTTCTAATATTCAGTGGCACAGAGTAAGTATTATCATTATAAAAGTGAAGAATGGAAGCACAGTGAGGAGTGACAAAATTAAACCAAGCCAGCAAACCAGGGGCATAAACATTCTGCATCTCCATGTCCCTCACCTGGGAACAATGTCCTCATGTGGGATACGATGGGCTTGGTTAGTCCCATCTTGCCCTGATGCCCACAGCACAGGAGTTCCCCCTTACACCAACCTCACTTGATACTTGCAGCTTTCCTTGTTAGGTATTTCCTTTCTAGAAATTTGACCTCCCCACCATCTTAGAATCTCTATTATGTAGCTTGTTCAGGAGCTCGGTCGACATAGAGACTCCAACCATGCTAGACATTAACTGTTCTCGTCAGCTGTCTTTTAAAATCTTGGGAAAATCATCCACAATTCTGTAACTCTTGTGTTTTGCATGTCTGAGAAACAAGTACCACATGACACCAACATTTGCTGCCAGCTTGAGATACATCTGTACTGTCTTGGACCATGGTTGAATGCCTACCTGTCCAAACCTTGAAGAAAACATTTGAACAGAAGTGCTAGAAAGGGTGCTGCCACCCTTTCTATGTTGCCCTAGTTCAAAAACTTCTTAAGTGAGAACTTTTCAAATGAGTTTGCATCTTTGCATATTAGAGACTTCAGTGGACTGGGCCTCAT
Source organism: Rhynchomys soricoides (assembly GCA_019843965.1). Lineage (NCBI taxonomy): Eukaryota > Metazoa > Chordata > Mammalia > Rodentia > Muridae > Rhynchomys > Rhynchomys soricoides. The sequence continues at coordinate 1,426,695 of JADRCH010000117.1, forward strand.
CTTCAAGATCCCTTTCTTATTGTTTTAGTGCAGTCTGGTTTCTCATTGATACCATTAATCTTAACAACTACAGGGTTATTTTTTTTTTCTGCACCCACTTTGTCTGCAACTTTAAATGGGGTTAAATTTCTTTCCTTATCAAAGTACACATTTTTATCACACCCTTTTACTCAATTTGCATTGTAAAACTGACTAAAAATAGTAATGACCATGCCATAGTTGTAAAGTTGAAATTTACTCTGCCAGATAAATTAGTTCATTACTTTTCAATCTAACCAACTCAAAATTTTAGAACATAGGAATGAACTTGGCAAATTCTTTATCAGGATGTAATATTAATGGCTCCTGAGAGACTTGATTCCTGTCTGAAGCTCATGAGCACCATTTTCCCTCTGCATTTCTGTCATCATTCCAGTCTCCTGAAATTTCACTGTATTTGCCCTTCTAAGTTTCTTGACAGTATCCTAGGACTTCTCTAGTGCACAGCTCCAAATTCTACCATATTCCTCCTACAAAGCAGCTTTGATGACCCATGAAACATATATTTAGGTTTATCACAGTGCTAGACCTATTCTAGAGTTGATTTTGTGTGTGACTTTGTCTCAGCTGTGACAAAATTCCTGATAGAACAAACTTATGGGTGTGGGGGAAAGACTTGTTTTGGCTTGTAGTTTCAGTCCAATATGGCAGAGAAGGCATGGCAGAGTTCCCAGCATCTAGAACATGTGGTAGAGCTTCTCACATCTTCATTAAGGAAAGAGTGAGGTCTAGAGTTAGATACCATTTTCAAGGCCTGTCCCTATGTGAACTCATTTCTGCTAGTTGGACGACAGTCTGAAAGATAGCACAATCTCTCTAAGAAGTACCACCAGCAGCAATGGGCCAAGTGTCCCACTGTATACACCGAAGAGGGACACTACATATTCAAATCATAAGGCTTAATATAATCAGCCTTTTAAAAGCAAAGTCTAGTAGTGGGGAAGCTGAAGACCTCAATGACTCTCTGAGGTTCATAAGAATCAGCCTGTCACAGCAAACTGCAGACAAGCATCTGATGACTGAAAAGCCAGCAGAAACATGTTTCCCTCTTCTCCAAGACAACAAACACAACCTGAATCAAGAGAAAAAACTTTCTACACAGAACAGACTATTGGATTCATAGTGTGGAAAGGCTTCTACTGTGATCTTAAGGTCTTCTTCCTTTTTGGCCTCTGGAAGGGTTTCAGTTTTCCTTCACAATGGCTGAATAGCAATAGCACAGTTCAAAAATAAGATTTTATGTACCTTTCCTTGTTGAATTTTATACATTTTAAAAGTCATATATTATTTTTGATACCTAAATTATTTATTTGAAATGTGTATTGATTTGTAAATTAGATTGTATTTTATACACACACACACACACACACACACACACACACACACACACACCATACCATCAATGCCCAAAGTGTTGGTTTGTGCACCGGACTCTATCTGCAGAGATTTCTGGAGCTTTCAAGGAAGGGGAAAATTCATGAGTAGGGAGGGGGAGGTGCTTGGCCACTGCAGTGGGTCTTAGGGTTTGGCTAGCAAGTGGAAGTGTAGGGGAGCTTCTAGTGGAGAAAGCCTCTGGAGACCATTTTCTTCTCATTTACAGTATTATAGCACTTATCTGACAGATGCTCATAGGTGATGGAGTAATTGTCACATATCTTTATTCCTTCTGGTAGGATCTTTTGTACATGGGTTAGGGTCTGACAAGTAGATGCTTATTATTGGCTTGGTCTGAGATGCTAGGGATGCCTCATCTGCATGTGGAGGGGCTTGGGACACTGCCCCTACATGACTGATGGTCACAATTCTCTCTATGGGGTGCTATGACTGTGTGATAGAGGCCTGGTGTCAGGAGCAGGTGAAGCTCTTATCATCCCTTTGGGTCCCAGGGCTTCCAACCCAGCTCAACCTTACCAGGTTTCCTCTCATGGTCCACTGACCACACCAAAGGAATCATGTTATTCTAGTGGGTACAGAAGAGGGTCTGGACAGGGTCTGGGAGAATAGGACCAGAGGTAGGAAGGTTGAAATGAGAAGTAGAAGAGATACAGCCTAGATGGGAGTAGATTGGCTAGGAAGGGAAGAGGTAAAAGTAAATTTTAGAGACAATCTCAGGAATTGATGGGAGGAAGATAGTCTATAGAGGGACACAGTGTCTCTCTTTTCTCTCCAACTGGGCTAGCTTGTTTTATGTCCACTTGGCACATGCTAAAGTTATCTGAAAGGAGGGAGTCTTGGCTGAGAGATTTTCTTCATATGATAGGCTGTACGGGATTTTCTTAATTAATGATTGATAGGGGAGGACCCAGGTCATTGTGGGTGGTGCCATCCTGGGTTGGTGGTTCAGAGTTCTAGAATAAGGCAGATTGAGCAAGCCATCATGGGTATGTCAAGAATCAGTATCCCTTCATGCCTTCTGCATCAGTTCTTTCCTCTGGGTTCCTGACTTGTTTAGTTCCTATCCTGCATTCCTTCAGTGATGAATGGTGATGTGGAACTGTAAGCCAAATTAAACCACTTTTTCTTTAAGTTGCTTTGGCCATGGCATTTCATCATAGCAATAATAATAGTAAATAGAATACCAATCACTGAAATAATGGTCACCAAAGATTTTGCATTTCCTATGAATCTCATGCTGGCAAAGGAAAAAGCCAGGCCCTGGTCCCAGCCAGAGAAGGAGCCCACTTCTCTGAATGAGATATTGCATAGTTCTGACAGCTTTTATGACCAGCTTGCCTTCAACACTAAAGGAGAGACAATGATGATGAGTGGGACTACACCTTGACCTATATCTCTTGCTCTCTATTTAAACTTAACTTTCATGTCTGGATCCCAAAGACAGCCTTGAGTTAGGGTGGGATGTCACTGGATTTATTTGTTTATCTTCCCAGTTTGGCATTACTGAGTAAACATAGTTTCTCTGATTTTCACTATTATCTCTTTCTCTGAATTGTTGAAGATGGGTGCCTGAGTCTAAAATAGTCGGATGCTAAAGGTTCAGTCTATAACTGCAGAAATGTTGGTAATATGCAGGACATGGTGATCATCAATGGCCAAACCTGTATTATGATGGGGAGCTTAGAATGACTTCCTTGCTTCTAGCTTCAAGGATGGGAATTAAGACTAAAACACTAAATGGTGATAACTTTCCCTAAGACTCTGAGACCCTGAAGGACCTGCATACCACTCAGGCTTCTTAATGTATTCAAAGATATAGGAGTGTAGGGTTGGAGAAAGGTAAGAAGGAAAATCGGGATAAATTGCCATGGACTTTGGAAACATATTAGAGCATGCAAGTTTGACTTTCTAGGCTAAAGGAGAAGAGAAAGAATGGCTAGTTCACAGAGAGAGGATGCCTCTGCACTTGCTAGAGTCAGTCTATATGACTGTGGATACACATTGGTCATGGTCATAAAATCCTAGATCAAAGGGGTTCTCAACACATGGGGCAGATGAGGAAGGTAAGTTATTGCTATGCATTTGTGGAATCTTGACAGAGGGACTTGAATCTAGAGTTCTAGATTCCTGAGAGGAGAAGGGCCATGAACTTCTGTGGTTTTTTTAGTTCTCTCTTGTGTTGATGTCTATAGGGCATTCATATCCTCTGTTCATTCCATCCTACTTTGTACTATATCTGTCCTTGCTCCTTTTAGCATCAAAGTGACTTTAGGGTACATTCTGTCTTTGCTCACATGCTGAGAGGACCTAGTTGTTGATCTTTCCAATCTTTCCATTCATCATATGGGATCATTGATGTTTGTATTGGGGTTAGTGAGGTTAATGACTTGAAGCACATTAAATAATTGGTGAATTGTTTGGTACTCAGGACAACTCAGTAACTAAAAGTTGAATCTAGATTATGGAAGAGTTGGCCTGGCTTGGCTCTTCCCACTCCAGAAGGCTTTCACTGATTTCTTCTTCCCTATTCATACAAGATCAGATAAGATTCCTCCCCCAGACTCTGTCCTCAGAGCACAGCATTGTGTCATTGTTCATCTCTTTGAGCACGGGGGGCTAGCATTACTTATCAGGATAGTTTAGTTTTCAGGTCTTAGAGATCTTAGCTGAAATCTTATCTCTGCCACTTCCTAACTGACCCCTTGGAAAAATATTTCAATAACTCTGAACCTGGTTTCTTCATCAATAAAATTTGAATGTTATACCAACATCATAGGTTTTTGTTTGTTTTTGAGAGATGGATATATGTATGCATGGGTTTGGGACTCTGGTTTTTATTCTGTTAATCTTTTTGAGAATTTTCTGGTGTATGTGGGACTATTTTAGATGAGTGCTTATGTAAATAAATTATGGGCTTTTTAATAAAGAGAAGCCCTTGCTACTACTTGTGTCACTTGTATCCTGGACCAGGTATACACTAAGTGGGAATACAAAGGTGTTGATGGAGGGTCTCTGATAGATTCTAAAGGGGTCTCTATTTTGCCTCTTGTGCCCCATCCCCCTGGGATCACCTGCTATATGTAGTGTGGTCCTTATCCTGATGATTCCTTCAAGTCCTCTGATGGTGGCCTTGAGTGTTTGTAGACACCATGAGGCGGGTGTCTTGGGGTGCACACCCACATAATTCGGCCTCACTTTGGGTGCACATATATATTTTAGAAATGTTTCTCTTAATCATATCTTGAATTAATGCAAGCCTCGTTCATTCCCAGCTCTCATTACCCTCTTAATTAACTCGGCACAGATGGAAAAAGTCGGAATTGCTCTAGCTGAGTTGTTCTGCTAGGTTTAAAATGAGATGGCAGATGGGAAGACGAGGTGGAGCGGGCAGGCTCGGAGGGAGGAGATGAGTTTTCAAGCTGTCACAGGAGAGTCAACAAACGCTCCATCTGTTGGTGGTAAGGCCCAGCTGAGGCTTCATGTAAGGGACTGGTGTGCATAGGTCCAGTGTCAGCTAAGGCTTGTAGAACCCAGCCATTGCTGGTATCTTCAAGGTGAGTTCTGCACACTGGGAAGGAAACCAGGAGTTCTGGGGTCCTGATGTAGCTGCAGACTTCTGTCCTAGACCATGATAAAAACATCTGGGCCACACATTATTATGTGGGAAGTAATATATAGCTGTATTTTTTTTAATTCAGTAACATCTTAGGAAATAAGTGCTGTTAACATGACATGCTGTCAGATGAGTTTTCTAAAATGCATGTTGATTTGCTGTTTGAGACTTGTCACTATCCTGGTTCTCTATGTCATCAAGGCTGGTTTGCATTTTGCCACATCTGTCTTCTTCTTGCCTTTAGCCATACTGGCCTGCTTTCATGCCTCTGGACTCTGTTTCCTACCTCTAGGATTTTTGTGCTGGAGCTTTGGCTTTCTACATCTTTTAAACCACATGTGCTTCTAAAATTTCTTTTTCTAGTTCTTATGTTCCTCCCATCAAAATGTCTTACAAAGGAGTCTTTCCTTGTGAGGGAACAAATGAGCCCCCAGTGAAAGCTTGGAAAAAGGTATTAGATTTGCTTGGAGTTATGTCTCAAGCTTCAAAGATCATGGACTCTTAGAGTTAAAAAATATCTTAAGAATCTCTTGTAGTTTGCCACATGTTCTAGAGAGGGACATGTAATCCTGCAAAACCTCCGAAACAAAGAACTTACTACACCCTAAAATGAGTTCTCAACTAGTAAAAGACCTAATTGTTCCACTGTCCTCTGCATAGTAAGTAGTATGTGATCTATTATAATATGTACAGAAATAAAATATGCTATCTCTGCCATTGGTTACTCCTTTGGTGGTTTGGCAATAACCTTGTGACTACCTTGAGCTTGCCACCCTTGAAAATATCATGGATTTGTTTCTGCTTTTTGAAATCCTACCAGATGCTAAAGTAGTCCTGGTAGTGTCTAAATAGTACCTGGTAGTGTCTAAGTAGTAAACATGTTTCAGATTTCAAAGTGAAAGATCTCAGGCATGAAGTGTTAGTACTTCATTCTGAATTTAGTTTATCAGCAGTTTGACATCAAATATGTGACTTAATCTTTCTAAACTCTGCTTTCTCACATGTACAGTGAGAAAATTAGATTGTCTTTCCTATGGTTTGAATCTCAAATGTCTCTCTTAGGGGCATATCTTGAAAAATATTTCCCCAGCTGGTGGCATTGTTCTGGGAGGCTATGGTACATTTTCAGGATTGGGACTTGGTCATCAGAAGTAGAACAGATGTAGAAGTGTGCCACTTAGTCTTGGTTCTAGCCCTTTGTTTGTCTTCTTGTCTGCTGAGATGTGAAAAGACTATGCCACATATTGACACTTCTATGGATTCGTTATCCTCTCCTGAAACTTTCTGAAATAATAATAAAAAATAATTTTCCTCCCTTAAAGTTATTTCTGGCAGGTGTTTGGTTATAGCTATAAAAAAAGAAGCTAATGCATAAAATTAGTAACAGGAGTGGGGTTATTGTTTTGATAAATGTGACCATCTGCTTCTTAGACCATTTGAACTGTTTTGGGGAGGGGGGTGAAATTTCTAGAGAAACCATAGGATTCCAGTGATTCCTATAGCAGTTTGGAAGACAAAAATGCCATTGAAAATCTGGACAGTAAAGAACTCATAAAGTTTCAGATGAGAACAAGGATTTTACTGGCAATAGACTTGACAGATGAAGATAAAGACTTTATTTTTCTTGGAATCGAGGCCATTCACTTTACATCTGCAAAGTACTCCTCTATGTTTTGCTTCTGTCCTGGAAATATGAGTGAGACTGAACGAAAAGTAATGAACTAATTAATTTTGCAAGGAAAGTTGCAACTCAGCCTAAAATTTAGGCTTGGACAAGGTTGTTGCTACCTGCTTTTAGACAGGTTTGCATTGAGAATTCAGAATAAAATGTAGAAAAGTAAGTTGTTAAATATATGCAGTATGCCCATAAAAAGAGCTCCTTTAAAATTGCAAAGAAAATTATTAAAGAAATAAACAATATTAAAGAGAACCTGAGTACTTTACCCTGGGATAATGAGAAGAGTGTTTTGCGGGTTTTTCAGAAAATGATCAGACCCTATCTATAAAAATCTATAGTGTTGTATAAAAATTTCTCTTAAAACCAGAGATCATATAGGATACTGTGCTTGATAGGTCTGTGTCAACTTAACACAACCTAAAGTCATCTGAGAAGAGAGAAACTCAATGAAGTAAATACCTCCAGAAGATTTGGCTGTAGGCAAGCCTGTAGGGCACTTTCTTAATTAGTGCTTGATGAGAGAGGTCCCCTATTGTGGATGGTATCATCCTGGCCTGGTGGCCCTAGGTTCTATAAGACAGGAGGCTGAGGAACACATGGGGTGGGGCTGGGGGCATTAAACGACTTCTCTAAGGTCTGTGCATCAGCTTCTGTCTTCAGGTTCCTGCCCTATTTGAGTTCCTGTTCTCACATGGTTTGATCATGAACGGTAATGTAGAAGTGTTAGCCAAATAACTGTTTTCTTACACAACTTGATTTTTGGTCATGGTGTTTCATTGTAGCAATGATAACATTAACTAAGATAGACTGGAAAAAGAAAAACTTGCCCAGGGAAGTGCTTTTCGAGGTTCTACCACACAAGTACTCAAACAACTAAAGCTTTAGTCCAGTTGATGTTAATGTAATCAATGCTGTGTTGTTTTGGCAGATGTGTATAATGCAAGAGTTTTTGGGACATGGGGCCTTTCACTTAAATGTTAAAGGAAGATCTTGGAGGCCAATGTGTATCAGAGTCAGATTTCTCGTGTAGTCTTCTGTCAAAGTGAAGCATGAAGCTGTGAGAGCGAAGTTTAAATTTCTATGGAAATCTCACGATGTCACAAATATTAGGAATGTAGGAAATCTGATTGAAGAAAATTGCATATAGGGCATAAAGCTCACCCAAAAGGGAGGGTATGTATATTGTAAATGGCAAAACTATAGGTGTGGGACTCCTCAAGCCCAGAAGATCAGAAATGATGTCACTAGTGGTCCTAGACAATAGACATGAAACTACAGGATATGGTGTTAGCCCTGCTAAGTTTTAGTCTTGTTTTGGTCCAATCTTGGTATCTTCCGATTCTTGTGATTTAGAATGGGGATGAATATTACTCTGTGCCATTGTACATTGGGAGTATGTAACCCTCCTTTTTATCTTGTAAGGATGCACAGTTAAGAGTTTGCCTTGAGCCTCAGAAGAGTTTTTGAACTTTCGATCTTTGATCATAGTGGAGACTGTTAAGACTTTGGGGACTCTTGAAGCTGGACTAATTATGAGTTGGTCATGAGAATTTGACATCAGGGATGGAGTGTCATGGTTTAAATGTGAAATGTCTTCACAGTGTCATGTTTTGAATGTCTAGTTCCTTGCTAGCAACACTGTGTGTATGTGTATGTGCATGTGCGTGTGCATGTGAGTGTGCGTGTGCGCGCGCTCGCGCGCGCGCGCGCGTGTGTGTGTGTGTGTGTGTGTGTGTGTGTGTGTGTGTGTGTTGGAGGGTGTTAGGAGATAAAGATAGTCAACTTTTATAGGAAGACATTTTAGCTTTCTACAGAAAGTTGGCCTTTGAAGGTTATACTTAAATCCTGGTCTGGTTCAGGGTCTGTTGTGATATGAGGATCCTCTATTCCTACACCCATGAGCTCTGCCATGACTTCTTCACCATAATGGCTTGAAATCCTCTGAAAGTATGAGACCAAAAAAAATCTTTTCTCTCTTAGGTTCCTATGAGGTATTTGGTCACAGTAATGTAATGAAGAACTTTATAACTCATGACATCTCAGATTGGTAATCTCCAGTTTTCTCTCTTTTCCTGGATCGACTTTGTCTCTTGTCTGTCCCCGAGCCTCCTCTCCATGTCCTTATCCCTCCACCACTAACTCGACAAATGCACAGAAGCCTGAATTTTTCTTAAAACCCAGTTCTGACCAAGCCATCCCTTACTTCTAACTTTCTGTCTCCTCTATCAGCTGTTGGGCTCCAGCTTCAGAAATTACTTTCCTACATTTTGCTTCCATTTTGAAGTTCTCCATCCATATTTCCATTCCAATACTCTGTTAACCTCTGGTAAACTTCTTTCCCAGCTGCTATCAATTAAAAACTCCAATTGCTACGCTAAAACCTATATTTCTATCACTTTGTTCTTTGAAGCTCTTCCATAACATTCTTTCCCATTGAGATAGTTTTTTATTTTCAATGTACTGCTTTACAGAGGCTATCATTGCATGCACCCTTGTATGTGGGACTCTCCATTTGTAGTATCTCTTCTCTGGAGGTCACAAGGCAGGGAGGTGCTGATCCCTGTGCCTCTCTGAAATCCCTATCTCTCTGTATCCTTGGCATTGGAGACAGGGCTTGGCAGGCCAAGGTTTTTACTCTTATGACCTCTATGGCTGCACTTTTGACCCCAGCCTCTTTATTCACCTTTTCTCATGAGAAAATGACAGCAGTTCTTAATCAGAACTTCTTAATCACATCACATTATCTTCCAAGGATGCTTTTACCTCCAGGAACCCACTGATCCACCACTCTAAATGACTGTAATTACCACAAATGATAAAATAGCAGCTTTCCCAGTTTTCTTTGCCATTGCCAATTTGCATATGCTAATGTATTAACAATCTCCTGACTTGCATCCCCCTGCTGGCTCTATCCAGCTTCTGTAGTTAGCTCTTGGCTTTCTACTTTCTGGCTAGGACTATATAACTACAAGGAAGAGGAAAGTTTTCAGAAGCTCTTATTTAACTCTAATACACTGGAAAAAAAACCACATCTAGTATTTAACATGCAATGAATAATTAAGGGAAATATTTTTATTGCCATAGGAAGGAAGACTCAGGATGGTGGGAAGCAAATGGAAATGAGTGAGGATAGACCTAGTTCAAGTGGCTATCTCCAACAACCTAGATCTGGTCTGCCTTCCCTTCAGAACCTTACATTCCTCCTCTATATGCAGAAGAACAAATGCATTTGATAGCTTTTAATACAGATTATTAAATTTAAATTATTATTATTATAAAACCTAAAATTAACCATCTTGCCTGTATTTGACTACATTGGATAGTGGTGTGATACACATAGCCATTGTTGGATAACCCTCACAATTATAGATCTCCAGAATTCTTTTCATCTTTGCAAACTGAAACTTGGTCTCCATTAAGTGATAACTTCCCATCCATCCATAATCCCTAGCTCTTTCCAATCACCATCCCCTTCCTGCCTCCATATGTATTCAAGGCATATTGCTCTGGCTTCTTTTGAAACTGGCTTACTGCAATTAGCAAAAAGCATTAAGCTTCATTCATGTTGAAACATGTATGAGAATTTTCTTTCTTTCCTAATGCTTCCTTTATAAGTAATGTGCCATCATGTGTCAGAAACATATTTTCCTTATCCATTCATTTATTGATGAAAACTTGAATTCCAATGACATAAATTTACAAGTAAAAATATCTTCTAAAACATACAGAGCTGTGCAATTTTAGGAGGTAGAGGCATTTAAGAGGCTGAGCCTTGTTGTTTTGTTTGACTTTGAATGCTGGCTAGTAACCTTGAGACTCCAGGCTTCGGTAACTATCTGCAAGGTTGTTATGAGGTCAGCCACCTAAAGCATGTCAGTGGCTGTACCTAGGGTTTCCCCACAGTGTGTGTGTGTGTGTGTACATGTATGTGAAGGCCAGAGGACAATCTGAGTATTGTTTTTCGGAAGTTTTTAAGACATAGCTTTTCAACTACCTGGAGCTTGCCATGTAGGTTAGGCCAGTCAGTGAGTAAATCTCAAGTAAATGCTTGTGTTTACCTCACAAATACTGGGATTAGAGGTGTGCCCAGATTTTTAATTGAGTTCTGGAGATCAAGCACAGGTTCTCATGCTCATATGGCAATCATTTTCCCAACAGCTATCCCCCAGACTAATTCAGCACATCTTTACCATCTGATTCAGTTCAGTCACTCAGTTAAATGCTGGTGAAAGAATAGCGTGTGTCTTGCAGAGTACCTTAAGACAAGAATGCAAGAGAGACCATAGTAAAGAAAATATGAGAAAGTATTTACATCAGATGATACTGAGTGAAATCGTAGATTAAGAAGCTTGGAGGCACAGTGCTCTTTGATACAAAGTGATCAGGGAAGGTCTCCCGAGGACACTGAAATGTGAGGGTGACTTTAGGGAAGTGAATACTGGGGAGGAAGGCAGAAAATCCAAAATCACAGAAATAGGAGCCTGCTGGCATGCTCAGACAGGACCATGTCTGGTATAGCTGTTGATAGGTAAGGTACAAGGCAGCTGGGGAACAGGTCAGAGTGGTAGCTGGGGGTTAGCATTGCAGGGTGAGGTAAACTGGGGTGAATAAGACAAGAAGGCATAGAAGGACTCTCAACAGGAAAGTGATCCAATCTGACTCACAATTTCAAAGCATCATTCTTCCTGTTGGACTGAAAATTAACTATAATGGAGACATGAATTAAAATAGGAAGACCTGTGATTTTAATAATCTAGTCCAGGGACTGGTGAATATTTTTCTTTAAAGGATTAGACAGTAAATACTTTCAGTTTTGAGTGCCATATGGACCCCATTCAGTTATTGAGTTCTGCCCTAGAATGCAAATCTGTCCACAAACAGCATGTAAACAAATGGACATGGCTGTGTTCCAATAAAACTTTATTTACAAAACAGGTGGTGGCTGAATTTGCCCACACACTCTAGCTCTAGTTTTCTGATTTCTTTCCTATGCAAGAAGATAATGAGCTGGACCAGTGGTTGGCAACCAAGCTGTGAGAACCACTGACTATGAGATAGATTTTGGATAAAAATAGAATAGGGCTTGCTCTTGGGTGATATACAAAAAGCAGAGAAATTGAGAATGACCAAAATCTTATGATCATAGCAACTAGAAGTCTTGAGATTGTTGGTTACTAAGATGGGGCTCTGTGGAAGATAGAGAGTGAATGAAAAAATTGTCTTAAGTTGTTCTTTGAACATCCAACATAGGTGTTAGTAAGATGCTGGGTGTCCTGGAGATGAGATGTGCTGGAGTTGCTAGAGAGATCTGGAATCATGGGATTTCCTCAGGTCATGCATAGAAGGAGAATGCAAAAAGAAGATAAGATTGTATCTGAGGAATGATCCCTGGCAACCCAGAAAACAGAGGAATAATTATCAAATGCAGACAGAGAAGGGTGGTGAGTAAGTTAGGAGCATGGTATTCTAGAAGCAAAGAGAAGGAAGCACTTTTAAGAGATAAGAATCAGTTATGCTTAATGTTACTGCATTGGGTTGCATAGTGTTCTTCAACTTCATATCTACTAGAAACCTCATAATGTGACTTATAGTTACAAGACAAGGATACCAAGGCTAACAGATACTTGAAAGTGTAAAGAAAGTATTTTTTTGGATTCTTCAGAGGCGGAATGGTATGACTGACAACTTTGTTTTCAATTTTTAATCTTTAGGACTCTTGCCTACAAATTCCTTTCATCTCAAGTCATTTGATTTGTGGTCATTTGTTATGGTAACTCTGAGAAGTTACATATGTTCATGAATTAAAATAGGATAAGATAGTATGGTGAATTTGGCAACTATTTTTTGACACAGAGAGCTTCATAGATTATCTAGCAAGACTTGTTTTTTAATAAAGTGTTTGTGTCCAAGACCTAAAATCAAATTGGGGAGGAAAAGGTTTATCTGGCTTACACTTCCACAGCACTATTCATCACAGAAGGAAGATGGAACAGGAACTCAACCTGGGCTGGACCTGAGGTAAGAGCTGAGCAGAGGCCATAGAGGAGTGCTGCTTACTTGTTTCTCATGGCTTGGTCAGCCTGTTTTCTTATAGAACCCAGGACCACCATCCCAGGGATGGCACTTCTTACCATGGGCTGGGCCCTCCCCCATTGATTACTAATTGAGGAAATGCCTGAGAGCTGGATCTCATGGAGACATTTCCTCAACTGAGGCTCTTTCCTCTCTGATGACTCTAACTTGTGTCAAGCTGCCACACAGAACTAGCCAGTACATATACTGTCACTTAATAAATGAACTTGACTTTTGGGGATGAAACTATGTTAAAGATTAATGCAATTGCTTTCTGAGTAAATTTGTAATAAAATTTATTATAAATCTAAAAATAAATAAAGTGTGTGTGTGTGTGTGTGTGTGTGTGTGTGTGTTATTAAGGTTTGTTGGTTGGGTTTAAGTTAGCATTAAGAAGAAATGCTTGGAGACTATATATGAATGCTCTTTTCATTTTAGAAAAGGAGGAAATGTGGAGAGAAGAATTTGAAGACAGAAAAGCACTTCTAAGTTTGATGGAAATAATCTAGTAAAGGAATGAGAAATGAAGATGTGGGTAAGCGAGAGATGAGATATGACAGTGTTATTGAGGGCTGGATTTGTTAACAAGAAGAAGGGCTAAAGTCTGTGTGTGTGTGTGTGTGTGTGTGTGTGTGTGTGAGAGAGAGAGAGAGAGAGAGAGAGAGAGAGAGAGAGAGATTGAGAGAGAGAGAGAGAGAGGAGAGAGGAGAGAGGGAGAGAGGTGATGATGGAAAGGCATAGCTGTCAGATGAGGTGTAGGATTTGCAGAAGTTCTCTTCTGTTTGTTTTCATTGTCTTTGTGAAATAGGATTCAAAGACTTCAGCTGATACCAAAGCAAGAATGAGGTAGTGAAGGCTTGAATAGAGAGAAAGAATCTACTGTTCATTTGGAAGTGAGTCACTGGGGGAGTGTAACTAGATGGCTTTCCAGCTCAAAGGACCCCTTATAGCTTAGTGTCTGTGAATCTGGAGGTGGGATCAGCAGGATCCAGTGTTTCTTTATCCTCATATGTCATATTCAGTTGTGAATCTATATTATAGGCAGGTAGATGCATTATTCAACCAGTTGTGGAATTAAGCAAGAAAGAAACAGTACAGCTGAAGATTGTATTGGTTAGCTATTACTACATAACAAGCCATCCTTCACTACTATTGTTTAATGCAAACATAATCATTCATTTTTCTGGTGACATCAATTTTTGGTTAGGCTTGGATGTGGAAGCTTGCTTCAGTTCAGTAAGGTGGCTTGTATGGGAAAATAGAAATTTATTTGTAAGATTTTAGGATGCATAAAACCGGCCTCCAAAGGTATTAGGTTATATTAATAAATATATTAATATAACCATTATATTAATAAATGCAACCTTTTCTAAAGGAAAGGTTTTTGTAGATGTGATTAGTTAGGATTTTTGAGATGGGGAGATTTTCTTGGATTTATATACTTATAGCTATGGTAGGCTAGAGGAGATACAAATGAGCTTATGAGAGAGAAATGGAGATTTGGGAGAGTCCATATGTCCAATAAGAGCACCTGGAGAAGAGTGGAGTCATGGCATGAGAAGTCAAGGAATTAGAAACTGGAGGGAGCTAGGAGTGGGCTCTGCTATAGAGCCTCTGAAAGCATTCTGATTCTGCTGGCAACTTGATCTTGGACTTCTAGTTTCCAGAACTGTGAAGGGATATGTGTGTGTTGTTTTAAGCCACCTGCCTTTGGTAATTTGTCACAACAGCTGTAGGGAACTGTTGCAGATGGTGAATGGACCTGGCTGGCAAGTGGGTCCTGTCTGCCATCTGTGATCAGGCTTAGAGGCCAAGAGATCTTTGTCCATGAGCTTCTCATCACAAAGATCATCTTCTCATGGTTGCTGGGTTCCAAGACAAACTGTCTTCAAAGAAGTACTCAGAAAATCTTTTTCCCTTTATTACTTAACTTCAGCATCACTTCTGCCATAGTCATAGTCCAATTCATAGCAACAGAGAGTAAACAAATGCATTTCTCAAAAAAATAGGCACCACACAAGTAGTGGGTATGAAATTCATGTAAGATGGAGATATGTTGTAGTGAGTATTTAGAATATACACCTGCTACTGGGCTAGGGAAAGGAAATGGTGATAGCAACAATGGTAATAACAGGGTAACAATAATGATGATGGCAGTGGTGGTGTTGATAATGATGTTGATGGTATCTTTAAGATTTTAGGATGGACAGTAATGGCCTCCAAAGATATGTTAATGATGGCCATAATATTGTGGTGGTTATATTGATGATAAAGACAATTATGATGTTGATGCTAACTATGATAGTGATTGTGATTAGCCAAGAACTCCAAGTAGACTAGGGACTCATGTACATATGGAGTAAAGGATAGTGAGAAGACAGCAACATCTTCTGGCCTCTTCCATTTACTACTGGGAAGACTTACTGAATTTTGAGCAAGCAGAGATTACAGAGGGAATCCTGCAAGTGAGGTTATGAGTGAGAACAGCGATTGTAAAGATGAAATGATAAGGTACACAGTAGCACAGATTGTCTCTGCCTGCACTGAGTGACTGAAGGTGGCTTTTGGGGTGTCAAAGAATGATAGACTAGTGTATCCTCTTGATTGGTATTGTGTGTATACTGAAACAAAGTCTGAGAGAAATAGCTAAAATGAGTGTGAGAGTGTTCCGGATCGAGCAGTAAGGAACAGAAGAGATGTGGTAGAGAAAGCCTTCTTG